>JASEVX010000006.1:4482925-4854286 GCA_031761405.1 Serripes groenlandicus
GTTTGTTGAGTGGCTGAACTACGTTGTACGACCCAGCCCAGCCAATTCGCAATGTTTTTCAGTGGCTGACCTACGATCTACAACCCAGACCAACCAGTATACTATGTTTTGTCAGTGGCTGACCTACAATCTACGACCCAGACAAACCAATACGCCATGGGTTCTTTCAGTGGCTGAGCTACGATCTACGACCCAGATCAATCAATTCGCAGTGTTTTTTTCAGTGGCTGAGCTAGGATCTACGACATATATTAAACCAATTCGCTATGTGTTTTGAGTGGCAGAGCTACAACCCAGATCAACCAATTCGCTATGTGTTTTGAGTGGCTGAGCTAAGACCCAGATCAACCAATTTGATGTTTTTTGATTGGTTGGGCTACGATCTACGACCCAGATCAACCAATTATTAATGTATTTGCATTGACTAAGCTACGATCTACGACCCAGATCAACCAATTTGCAATGTTTTTTAGTTTCTGATCTACGATCTACGACCCAGATCAACCAATTTGCTATGGTCTTTCAGTGGCTGATCTACGATCTACGACCCAGATCAACCCATTGGCAATGTATTTTCATTGACTAAGCTACGATCTACGGTCCTGATCAACCAATTTGCAATTGTTTTTTAGTGGCTGATCTACGATCTACGACCCAGATCAACCAATTCGCTATGGTCTTTCAGTAGCTGAGCTACGATCTACGACCCAGATCAACCAATTCGCTATGTTTTTACAATTGCTGAGCTACGACCCAGATCAACCAATTTGATATGTGTTATGATTGGTTTGGCTACGATCTACGACCTAGATCAACCAATACGCCATGTTTTTTCAGTGGCTGAGCTACGATCTAAAACTCAGATCAACCAATTTGCAATGATTTTTGGTGGGTGATCTACGATATACGACTAAAATTAACCAATTCGCAATGTTTTTTTCAGTGGCCGAGCTACGATTTACGACCATGATCAACCAATTTGTTATGTGCTTTGTCAGTGGCTGAGCTACGATCGAAGTATGACCAGGATCAATCAGTTCCTTTTTTTTGTTCAGTGACTATGCTAAGATATACGACCCAGCCCAGCCAATTCCGTATTTTTCTTCAGTGGCTGAGCTACGATTTACGACCCAAATCAACCAATTAACTATGTTTTGTCAGTGGCCGAGCTAAAATCTACGACTCGGATCAACCAATTCGCAATGTTTTTTCAGTGGCTGAGCTACGACCCAGATCAACCAATTTGCAATGTTTTTTAGTGGCTGAGCTACGATATACGACTAAGATCAACCAATTTGCAATGTTTTTTAGTGGCTGAGCTACGAAATACGACTCAGATCAACCAATTTGCAATGTTTTTTAGTGGCCGAGCTACGATGTACGACTAGAATCAAGCAATTCGCAATGGTTTTTTCAGTGGCCGAGCTACAATCTACGACCCAGATCAACCAATTCGCAATGTTTTTTCAGTGGCTGAGCTACGACCCTGATCAACCAATTCGCAATGTTTTTTAGTGGCTGAGCTACGATATACGACTCAGATCAACCAATTTCACAATGTTTTTTAGTGACCGAGGTACGAGGTACGACTAAGATCAACCAATTAACAATGTTTTTTTCAGTGGCCGAGCTACGATCTACGACCCAGATCAACCAATTTGCAATGTTTTTTAGTGGCTGATCTACGCTGTACGACCCATCCAGCAATTCGCAATGTTTTTTCAGTGGCTTACCTACGATCTACAACCCAAACCAACCAGTCCACTATGTTTTGTCAGTGGCTGAGCTACGATCTACGACCGAGATCAACCAATTCACTATGTTTTGTCAGTGGCTGAGCTACGATCTACGACCCAGACAAACCAATACGCCATGTTTTTTCCAGTGGCTGACCTACGATCTACGACAAAGATCAACCAATTCGCAATGTTTTTGCAGTGGCTGAGCTACGATCTACGACCAAGATCAACCAATTTTCCATGTTTTGTCAGTGGCTTAACTACGATTTACGACCTATATTATCCAATTAGCTGTGTGTTTTGAGTGGCTGAGCTACGACCCAGATCAACCAATTTGATATGTGTTTTGATTGGATGGGCTACGATCTACGACCCAGATCAACCAATTCGAAATGAATTTTGTTTGACTAAGCTACGATCTACGACCAGGATCAACCAATTTGCAATGTTTTTTAGTGGCTGATCTACGATCTACGACCCAGATCAACCAATTCGCTATGGTTTTCAGTGGCTGAGCTACGATCAACGACCCAGATCAACCAATTCGCAATATATTTCATTGACTAAGCTACGATCTACGGCCCAGATCAACCAATTTGCAATGTTTTTTAGTGGCTGATCTAAGACCCTGATCAACCAATTCGCTATGGTCTTTCAGTGGCTGAGCTACAATCTACGACCCAGATCAACCATTTCGTTTTTACAGTGGACGAGCTACGATCTCAAACTCAGATCAACCAATTTGCAATGTTTCTTTCAGTGGCTGAGCTATGATTTACGACCCTGATCAACCCATTTGCTATGCTTTTTCAGTGGCTGAGCTACGATCGATCTATGACCAGGATCAATGTTTTTACAGTGGCCGAGCTACGATCTCAAATCAGTACAACCAATTTGCAATGTTTGTTAGTGACTGACCTACGATATACGACCCTGATCAACCAATTTGCAATGTTTTTTCAGTGGCTGAGCTACGATCTACGACCCAGATCAACCAATTTGCAATGTTTTTTTAGTGGCTGATCTACAATCTACGACCCAGATCAACCAATTTGATACGTGTTATGATTGGTTGGGCTACGATCTACGACCTAGATCAACCAATACGCCATGTTTTTTAGTGGCTGAGCTACGATCTACGACCCAGATCAACCAATTTGCAATGTTTTATAGTGGCTGATCTACAATCTACGACCCAGATCAACCAATTCGCTATGGTCTTTCAGTAGCTGAGCTACGATCTACGACCAAATCAACCAATTTGCAATGTTGTTTAGTGGCTGCTCTACGATCTACGGCCCTGAGTCAATAAATTCGCTATGGTCTTTCAGTGGCTGAGCTACGATCTACGACCAAGATCAACCAATTCGCTATGTTTTTACTATGGCTGAGCTACGCTCTACGACCCAGATCACCATTTCGCAATGTTTATTCAGTGGCCGAGCTACGATCTACGACCAGATCAACCAATTCGCCATGTGTTTTCAGTGGCCGATCTACGATCTACGGCCCAGATCAATCAATTCGCTATGGTCTTTCAGTGGCTGAGCTACGATCTACGACCAAGATCAACCAATTCGCTATGTTTCACTATGGCTGAGCTACGCTCTACGGCCCTGATCAACCATTTCGCAATGTTTATTCAGTGGCCGAGCTACGATCTACGACCCAGATCAACCAATTCGCTATGTGTTTTGTGTGGCTGAGCTACGACCCAGATAAACCAATTCGCTATGTATTTTCATTGACTAAGCTACGATCTATGACCCAGATCAACTATGTATTTTGAGTGGCCGAGCTATGACCAAGATCAACCAATTTGATTTATTTCGCCTCCCACGAAATTCTAGCAATTTCATTGGTTAAAGCCTGTCACGTGCACACCCCCTATTATTAGTTATTGGGTTTGTTACTGACGGAAATATAGCGGGGTCTGTAGGATTAATAGGGGGCGAGGCGATAGCCGAGTCCCCCTATTAATCCTACAGACCCCCTATATTTCCGTAGTGGGTCAGTAACAAACCCAATAATTGATTTATTTCATCGACCACTCTTTCATGAGCAAAGAAAATTGATATTGTTTCATTTACATTAACGTTTACAATATGTCTAGATGAAATTTACGGGTTTTGGCGCCAAATGACTAGCGTTATGACGTCAAAAACCGCTGACCGTGACGTCATTTTCCTAGTATTCGGTCCCAATATTTTTAAAATTCCTAGTATTAAAACCTCACTTTAATAATGAAATGAAACTTGGTCATGAAAGGTGGTTGATGAAATAAATCAGTTATTTAGTCTGTTACTAACCCTCTACGGAAAAAAAATATTGTGTTCATTTTCATATATTTTAGTTTTTTTTTGTGTTCATCACTTTTGCTTCGCGATTTCATAGAGAGTGATCAGGTTTTTTTGTTCATACCCCCATAAAAACGAAAAAAAGGCTCTCCATTCCTTAAAAACACAATTTACAGTTGTAATATTGTTAGTGATTTACGTCATTTTGGGATAGAAAAAGGTGATTTTAAAGAAAGAATGGATTGTCGACTACTGACCCACTATAGAAATTTACCGACCCACTATAGAAAAATAGTGGGTCACCACGTGACTTCTCTTGTCCAATGAAAAGGCCAGTTTCTAGTGGGAGGTGAAATAAATTTCTATAGGGGGTGAGTAAATTCCATAGGGGGTGAGTAAATTCAATATGGCTTCTATTCTCAGATCAAGCTGACTGGAAGTTTTTTTTCAGTTGCCTATGTTAAAATAGATCTATATACTGTATAATATCTTGATATTTTTAACAGCGATTTGTTTACAATATATATATCATAACGACTACGAAGTTGAATATCATGCAAAGTAACTTCCCTTTCCATAGAAAAAAAAAAAATCAATGAATGTATAAAAATAATGCATGTCCTACGCTTGTTAATTTTTTTTTCTTCCCCTTAGTGGGTCAGTAACAGACCATTTATAACTGATTTATTTCATTAACCACCTTTCATGAACAAAACAAATTGATATTGTTTCATTTCATTATTAAAGTGGGTTTAGTACTAGGAATTTTAAAAATACTGGGACCAAATACTAGGAAAATGACGTCACGTCATCGGTTTGACGTCATAACGCTAGTGATTTGGCGCCAAAACCCGTAAATTTCATTCTAGAAATATTGTAAATGTTAATGTAAATGAAAGAGTATCATTTTTTTTTGCTCATGAAAGGTGGTCGATGAAATAAATCAGTTATTTGGTCTGTTACTGACCCACTACTGAAAAATAGGGGGTATGTTGAATGTATAGGGGGACTCGGCTAACGCCTCGCCCCCTATAAATTCCACAGACCCCCTATTTTTCCGTAGTGGGTCAGTAACAGACCAAATAACTAATAATGTGTGTTAATTGGTTGGGCTACGATGTACGACCAAGATCAACCAATACGCCATGTTTTTTCAGTGACTGAGCTACGATCTAATACTCAGATCAACCAATTTGCAATGTTTTTTGGTGGCTGATCTACGATATACGACTAAGATCAACCAATTTGTAAAGTTTTATTCAGTGGCCGAGGTATGATTTACGACCCTGATCAACGAATTTGCCATGTGCTTTGTCAGTGACTAAGCTACGATCGATATATGATCAGGATTTATCAGTTCCTTATGTTTTTTCTGTGACTGAGCTAATATTCACGACCTAGATCAGCCAATTTGCTATGCTTGTTCAGTGGCTGAACTACGCTGTACGACCAAGGCCAGCCAATTCCGTAGTTTTTTTCAGTGGCTGAGCTACGATCTACGACCCAGACCAACCAATTAACTATGTTTTGTCAGTGGCTGAGCTACAATCTACGACCCAGATCAACCAATTCGCAATGTTTTTTCAGTGGCTGAGCTACGACCCAGATCAACCAATTCGCAATGTTTTTTAGTGGCCGAGCTACGATATACGACTCAGATCAACCAATTTCACAATGTTTTTTAGTGACCGAGGTACGATGTACGACTAAAATCAACCAATTCGCAATGTTTTTCTCAGTGGCTGAGCTATGATTTACGACCTAGATCAACCAATTTGCAATGTTTTATAAAGGCTGAACTACGATCTAAAACTCAGATCAACCAATTTGCAATGTTTTTTTCAGTGGCTGAGCTATGATTTACGACCCTGGTCAACCAATTTGCTAAGCTGTGTCAGTGGCTGAGCTACGATCGATCTATGACCAGGATCAATCAATTCCTCATGTTTTTTCAGTGACTAAGCTAAGATATACGACCTAGAACAGCCAATTTGCTACGTTTGTTGAATGCCTGAACTACGCTGTACGACCCGGCCCAGTCAATTCCATAATTTTTTTTCAGTGGCTGAGCTACGATTTACAACCAAGACCAACCAGTTCCCTACGTTTTGTCAGTGGCTGAGCTACGATCTACGACCCAGATCAACCAATACGCCATGTTTTTTCAGTGGCTGAGCTACGATCTAAGACCAAGATCAACCAATTCGCAATGTTTTTGCAGTAGCTGAGCTACGATCTACGACCCAGATCAACCAATTTTCTATGTTTTGTCAGTGGCTGAGCTACGACCCAGATCAACCAATTCGCTATGTGTTTTGTGTGGCTGAGCTACGACCCAGATAAACCAATTCGCTATGTATTTTCATTGACTAAGCTACGATCTACTACCCAGATCAACCAATAAGCAATGTTTTTTCACTGGCAGAGCTACGATCTACGACCCAGATCAACCAATACGCCATGTTTTTTCATCGGCTGAGCTACGATCTACGACCCAGATCAACCAATTCGCAATATTTTTAAAGTGGCTGAGCTACAATCTACGACCCAGATCAACCAATTCGCAATGTTTTTTTACATTGACTAAGCTACGGTCTACGACCCATATCAACCCATTTTTAGCTCACCTGAGCTTTGCTCAAGGTGAGTTATTGTGATCGCCTTTTGTCCGTCGTGCGTCAACTTCTTCTCCTCAGTAACCAGTGGGTCAATTGGGATGAAACTTCACAGAAAGCATCCTCTCAATGACCTCACCAGATTTCCTTCAAATTTTTGGAATCCATGCAGAATTCTGGTTTCCATGGCAACGAAACGAAAAAAACTTCAAAATTCTTCTTCTCCCAAACTGGTTGGCAGATTTTCTAATAATTTTGTAGAAATGTTCCTTGGATGATCCTCTATGAGATTCCTTCAAGCCGTATTGATTGGTCGAAAAACATGGCTGCCAGGGGGGGGGCGGGGCTATTTTGCCTTATATGGCTATAGTAAAAAACTTAAAAAATCTTCTCCTCCGAAAGTGAAAGGCCGATTTTCAAATAATTTTGTAGAAATGTACCTTGGGTGACTCTCTATCAGATTCCTTTAAGCCATGTTGATTGGTCGAAAAACATGGCCGCCAGGGGGGGGCGGGCTATTTTGCCTTATATGGCTATAGTGCAAATTAAAAAATCTTCTCCACCAGAAGTGTCAGGCCGATTTTCAAATAATTTTGTAGAAATGTTCCTTGGGTGATCATCTATCAGATTCCTTCAAGCCATGTTGATTGGTCAAAAAACATGGCCGCCAGGGGGCGGGGCTATTTTGCCTTTTATGGCTATAGTGAAAACTTAAAAAATCTTCTCCTCCATAAGTGTCAGGCCGATTTTCAAATAATTTTGTAGAAATGTTCCTTGGGTGACCCTCTATCAGATTCCTTCAAGCAATGTTGATTAGTCGAAAAACATGGCCGCCAGGGGGCGGGGGCTATTTTGCTTTATATGGCCAAAGTGAAAACTTAAAATATCTTCAACATCTTCTCCTCAGTAACCAGTAGGTCAATTGGGATGAAACTTCACAGAAAGCATCCTCTCAATGACCTCACCAGAATTCCTTCAAATTTTTGGGATCCATGCAGAATTCTGGTTTCCATGGCAACGAAACGAAAAAAACTTCAAAATTCTTCATCTCCCAAACTGCTTGGCAGATTTTCAAATAATTTTGTAGAAATGTTCCTTGGATGACCCTCTACCAGATTCCTTCAAGCCATGTTGATTGGTCGAAAAACACGGCCGCCAGGGGGGCGGGGCTATTTTGCCTTATATGGCTATAGTGCAAACTTAAAAAATCTTCTCCTCCAAAAGTGTCAGCCCGATTTTCAAATAATTTTGTAGAAATGTTCCTTGGATGACCCACTTTCAGATTCCTTCAAGCCATGTTGATTGGTCAAAAAACATGGCCGCCAGTGGGCAGGGCTATTTTGCATTATATGGCTATAGTGAAAACTTAAAAAATCTTCTCCTCCAAAAGTATCTGGCCAATTTTCAAATAATTTTGTAGAAATGTTCCTAGGGTGACCCTCTATCAGATTCCTTCAAGCCAAGTTGATTGGTCGGAAACTATGGCTGCCAGGGGGCGGGGCTTATATAGCTAAAGTGAAAAAAAAATAGAAAATCAGGTGAGCGATTCAAGGGCCATCATGGCCCTCTTGTTTATATTTTGTCAGTGGCTGAGCTACGGTCTACGACCCAGATCAACCATTAACTTTGTGTTTTGAGAGCTTGAGCTACGATCTAAGACCCAGATCAACCAATTCACAATGTTTTTAAAGTCGCTGAGCTACAATCTACGACCCAGATCAACCAATACGCAATATTTTTGCTTTGGCTGTCTGATACAAATTTCGAAAACATTGTTGGAAAATGAGAAATTGCTCAAAATTATTAAATCTCCTTTTCCAACAATGATTTCTACTTTATATCAAAAGGACTATACTCAAAATTTTATGACAATCAGTCATCCCGAATTTTATGACAATGATTTTGACAATCAGTCATTTCGTATTTTATGACAATCAGTCATCTCATATGTTATGACAATGATTTTGACAATCAGTCATTCCGTATTTTATGACAATCAGTCATCCCGTATTTAATGACACTCAGTCATTCTGTATATTTATGACAATCAGTCATCCCGTATATTATGACAATCAGTCATCCCGTATATTATGACAATCAGTTATCACATATTTTATGACAATAAGTTATCTCGTATTTTTTGACAATCAGTTATCACATATTTTATGACAATCAGTCATCCCGTATATTATGACAATCAGTCATTCCGTATTTTATGACAATCAGTCTCCCCGTATTTTATGACAATCAGTTATCACATATTTTATGACAATAAGTTATCTCGTATTTTTTGACAATCAGTTATCACATATTTTATGACAATCAGTCACCGCGTATTTAATGACAATTAGTCATCCCGTATTTTATGACAATGAGTTATCCCATATATTATGACAATCAGTTATCACATATTTTATGAAAAATAAGTTATCTCGTATTTTATGACAATAAGTTATCACATCAATAAGTATTTAATGACAATAAGTAATCACATATTTTATGACAATAAGTCATAAGGCATATTTAATGACAGTAGGATATCAGGACAATTTTGTGACAATAACTAAAAACAAATTCATCTTGACAAAAGTTGTAAGAAGAGTCTTTTCTTGAAAATTATGTACATTTTTTTTTATTGGAATACTCAGTGATCAAGGGATAATACAAATAGTTGACGAGATGATTGATTGAAGTGTGATTATTTTCCTTCATATAAACGCTTTCCGACGCCTCAGCAGCAGATGACTTTTTGAAAACGAGCAATTTCTCCTTTTGTCTCCATGTTTTCAACTCTATTCAATTATTGTACAATCATTTAAAGGTAGTTTCCAAAAAAAAAATCAGGTATGTTTTCAATGTCGTCTACAGATTTGTTCCATATGGGAAAGGGTTAAAGACATTGCTGAAGAGAATGTCACTCAACATTATATGGCAGCAGAGATGTGCAAGCTAGTATCTGCTTGTTCTGCTTTTAAAACACATCAATGTCTTATTCAAATAGTTTGTTAACCCTTTACCTGATAGAGACAACTTTAGATGCTTCTGCAGGATACAAATCTCGAAAACATTGTGGGAAAATGAGAAATTGCTCAAAATTATTAAATGCTCCCTTTCCAACAATGACTTCTACTTTATATCAAAAGGACTATACTATAAATTTAATGACAATCAGTCATCCCGTATTTTATGACAATGATTTTGACAATAAGTCATTCCGTACTTTATGACAATCAGTAAACCCGTATTTTACGACAATGATTTTCACAATCAGTTATCCCGTATTTTGTGACAATGATTTTGACAATCAGTCATCCCGTATTTTATGACAATGATTATGACAATCAGTCATCCTGTATTTTATGACAATCAGTCATCCCGTGTTTTATGACAATCAGTCATTCCGTATTTTATGAAAATCAGTCATCCCGTATATTATGACAATCAATTATCCCGTATTTTATGACAATCAGTTTTTCCATATTTTTTGACAATCAGTCATCCCATATTTAATGACAATAAGTCATTGCATATTTTATTTCAATACGTAATCATATATTTTATGACAATAAGTCATCGCATATTTTATTTTAAAAAGTAATCATATATTTTATGACAATAAGTCATCGCATATTTTATGACTATAAGTCATCAGGTATATTTTATGACGGTAGGATATCAAGACAATTTTGTGACAATAACTTAAAACAAATTCATCTTGACAAAAGTTGTCAGGAGTCTTTTCCTGAAAATTATGTACATTTTTTTATTGGACAACTCAGTGATCAAGTGATAATAAAGATAGTTGACAAGATGATTGATTGAAGTGTGATTATTTTCCTTCATATAAACGCTTTCTGACGCCTCAGCAGCAGATGACTTTTTGAAAACGAGCAATTTCTTCTTTTGTAACAATGTTTTCAACTCTATTCAATTATTGTACAATCATTTAAAGGTAATTTCAAAAAGAAATCGGGTATGTTTTCAAAGTCGTCTACAGATTTGTTCCATAAGGGAAAGGGTTAAGAGATGTCATTCAACAGTATATGGCAGCAGAGATGTGCAAGCTAGTATCTGCTTGTTCTGCTTTTAAAATACATCAGTGTCTTATTCAAATCTTTAGTTAACCCTTTACCTGATAGAGACAACTTTAGATGCTTCTGCAGGATACAAATTTCGAAAACATTGTGGGAAAATGAGAAATTGCTCAAAATTATTAAATTCTCTTTTTTAAACGATGATTTCTACTTTATATCAAAAGGACTATACTCTAAATTTTATGACAATAAGTTATCACATATTTTATGACAATCAGTCACCCCGTATTTCATGACAATTAGTCATCCCGTAGTTTATGACAATGAGTTATCCCGTATTTCATGATAATAAGTCATCCCATATTTAATGACAACAAGTCATCGCATATTTTATTTCAATAAGTAATCACATATTTTATGACAATAAGTCATCAGGCATATTTTATGACAGTAGGATATCGGGACAATTTTGTGACAATAACTAAAAACAAATTCATCTTGACAAAAGTTGTCAGAAGTCTTTTCTTGAAAATTATGTACATGTTTTTATTGGAATACTCAGTGATCAAGTGATAATAAAGATAGTTGACAAGATGATTCATTGAAGTGTGATTATTTTCCTTCATATAAACACTTTATGACGCCTCAGCAGCAGATGACTTTTTGAAAACGAGCAATTTCTCCTTTTGTCACCATGTTTTCAACTCTATTCAATTATTGTACAATCATTTAAAGGTAGTTTCCAAAAAAATTCAGGTATGTTTTCAAAGTCATCAACAGATTTGTTCCATATGGGAAAGGGTTAAAGACATTGCTGAAGAGAATTTCATTCAACAGTATATGGTAGCAGAGATGTGCACGCTATTCTGCTTTTAAAATACATCATTGTCTTATTCAAATCTACCTTTTACCTGATAGAGAAAACTTTAGATGCTTCTGCAAGATACAAATTTCGAATGAGAAATTGCTCAAAATTATTAAATTCTCCTTTTCTAACAATGATTTCTACTTTATATCAAAAGGACTACTCTAAATTTTATTACAATCAGTCATCCCGAATTTTATGACAATGATTTTGACAATCGGTCATTCCGTATTTTATGACAATCAGTCATCCTGAATATTATATCGATCAGTCATCCCATATATTATGACAATGATTTTGACAATCGGCCATTCCGTATTTTATGACAATCAGTCATCCCGTATATTATGACAATCAGTCATCCTGTATTTTATGACAATGATTTTGACAATCGGCCATTCCGTATTTTATGACAATCAGTCATCCCGTATATTATGACAATCAGTCATCCTGTATTTTATTTTAATAAGTAATCACATATTTTATGACAGTAGGATAGAAGGACAATTTTGTGACAATAACTTAAAACAAATTCATCTTGACAAAAGTTGTCAGGAGTTTTTTCCTGAAAATTATGTACATTTTTTTATTGGACAACTCGGTGCTCAAGTGATAATAAAGATAGTTGACGAGATGATTGATTGAAGTGTGATTATTTTCCTTCATTTAAACGCTTTCCGACGCCTCAGCAGCAGATGACTTTTTGAAAACGAGCAATTTCTCCTTTTGTCTCCATGTTTTCAACTCTATTCAATTATTGTACAATCATTTAAAGGTAATTTCAAAAAGAAATCGGGTATGTTTTCAAAGTCGTCTACAGATTTGTTTCATATGGGAAAGGGTTAAGAGAATGTCATTCAACAGTATATGACAGCAGAGATGTGCAAGCTAGCATCTGCTTGTTCTGCTTTTAAAACACATCAATGTCTTATCCAAATAGTTTGTTAACCCTTTACCTGATAGAGACAACTTTAGATGCTTCTGCAGGATACAAATTTCGAAAACATTGTGGGAAAATGAGAAATTGCTCAAAATTATTAAATTCTCCTTTTCCAACAATGATTTCTACTTTATATCAAAAGGACTATACTATAAATTTAATGACAATCAGTCATACCGTATTTTATGACAATGATTTTGACAATAAGTCATTCCGTACTTTATGACAATCAGTAATCCCGTATTTTACGACAATGATTTTGACAATCAGTCATCCCATATGTTATGACAATGATTATGACAATCAGTCATCCTGTATTTTATGACAATCAGTCATCCAGTGTTTTATGACAATCAGTCATCCCGTGTTTTATGACAATCATTATGACAATCAGTCATTCCGTATTTTATGAAAATCAGTCATCCCGTATTTTATGACAATCAGTTATCCCGTATTTTACGACAATCAGTTTTCCCATATTTTATGACAATCAGTCATCCCGTATTTGATGTCAATGAGTTATCACATATAATATGACAATCAGTTATCACATATTTTATGAAAAATCAGTTATCCCGTATTTAATGACAATAAGTCATCACATATGTTATGACAATTAGTCATCCCGTATTTTATGACAATCAGTCAACCCGTATTTTATGACAATCAGTCTTCCCGTATTTTATGACAATCAGTCAACCCGTATTTTATGACAATCAGTCTTCCCATATTAAATGACAATAAGTCATCCCATATTTAATGACAATAAGTCATTGCATATTTTATGACAATAAGTAATCATATATTTTATGACAATAAGTCATCGCATATTTTATTTTAATAAGTAATCATATATTTTATGACAATAAGTCATCGCATATTTTATTTTAATAAGTAATCATATATTTTATTTTAATAAGTAATCACATATTTTATGACTATAAGTCATCAGGTATATTTTATGACGGTAGGATATCAGGACAATTTTGTGACAATAACTTAAAACAAATTCATCTTGACAAAAGTTGTCAGGAGTCTTTTCCTGAAAATTATGTACATTTTTTTATTGGAATACTCAGTGATCAAGTGATAATAAAGATAGTTGACAAGATGATTGATTGAAGTGTGATTATTTTACTTCATATAAACGCTTTCTGATGCCTCAGCAGCAGATGACTTTTTAAAAACGAGCAATTTCTTCTTTTGTAACAATGTTTTCAACTCTATTCAATTATTGTACAATCATTTAAAGGTAATTTCAAAAAGAAATCAGGTATGTTTCAAAGTCGTCTACAGATTTGTTCCATATGGGAAAGGGTTAAAGACATTGCTGAAGAGAATGTCATTCAACAGTATATGGCAGCAGAGATGTGCAAGCTAGTATCTGCTTGTTCTGCTTTTAAAATACATCAGTGTCTTATTCAAATCTTTAGTTAACCCTTTACCTGATAGACAACTTTAGATGCTTCTGCAGGATACAAATTTTGAAAACATTGTGGGAAAATGAGAAATTGCTCAAAATTATTAAATTCTCTTTTTCAAACGATGATTTCTACTTTATATCAAAAGGACTATATACTCTAAATTTTATGACAATCAGTTATCACGTATTTTATGACCATCAGTCATCCCGTATATTATGACAATCAGTCATCCCGCATATATTGAAAATCAGTCATCCCGTATTTTATGACAATAAGTTATCTCGTATTTTATGACAATCAGTTATCACATATTTTATGACAATCAGTCACCCCGTATTTCATGACAATTAGTCATCCCGTAGTTTATGACAATGAGTTATCACATATTTTATGAAAAATCAGTTATCCCGTATTTCATGACAATAAGTCATCCCATATTTAATGACAATAAGTCATTGCATATTTTATTTCAATAAGTAATCACATATTTTATGACAATAAGTCATCAGGCATATTTTATGACAGTAGGATATCAGGACAATTTTGTGACAATAACTAAAAACAAATTCATCTTGACAACAGTTGTCAGGAGTCTTTTCTTGAAAATTATGTACATTTTTTTATTGGAATACTCAGTGATCAAGTGATAATAAAAATAGTTGACAAGATGATTCATTGAAGTGTGATTATTTTCCTTCATATAAACACTTTCTGACGCCTCAGCAGCAGATGACTTTTTGAAAACGAGCAATTTCTCCTTTTGTCACCATATTTTCAACTCTATTCAACTATTGTACAATCATTTGAAGGTAGTTTCCAAAAAAAAACAGGTATGTTTTCAAAGTCATCTACAGATTTGTTCCATATGGGAAAGGGTTAAAGACATTGCTGAAGAGAATGTCATTCAACAGTATATGGCAGCAGAGATGTTCAAGCTAGTATCTGCTTGTTCTGCTTTTAAAATACATCAATTTCTTATTCAAATCTTTAGTTAACCCTTTACCTGATAGAGACAACTTTAGATGCTTCTGCAGGATACATTGCAAATTTCGAAAACATTGTGGGAAAATGAGAAATTGCTCAAAATTATTAAATTCTCCTTTTCTAACAATAATTTCTACTTTATATCAAAAGGACTACTCTAAACTTTATTACAATCAGTCATCCCATATTTTATGACAATGATTTTGACAATCAGTCATTCCGTATTTTATGACAATCAGTCATCCTGAATATTATATCGATCAGTCATCCCATATATTATGACAATGATTTTGACAATCGGCCATTCCGTATTTTATGACGATCAGTCATCCTGTATATTATGACAATCAGTCATCCTGTATTTTATGTTAATCAGTCATCCCATATTTTATGACAATCAGTCATTCTGTATTTTATGACAATCAGTCTCCCCGTTTTTTATGACAATTAGTTATCACATATTTTATGACAATAAGTTATCCCGTATTTTATGACAATCAGTCACCCCGTATTTCATGATAATTAGTCATCCAGTATTTTATGACAATCAGTTATCACATATGTTATGACAATCAGTCAACTGTATTTTATGACAATCAGTGTTCCATATGGGAAAGGGTTAAAGACATTGCTGAAGAGAATGTCACTCAACATTATATGGCAGCAGAGATGTGCAAGCTAGTATCTGCTTGTTCTGCTTTTAAAATACATCAATTTCTTATTCAAATCTTTGGTTAACCCTTTACCTGATAGAGACAACTTTAGATGCTTCTGCAGGATATAAATTTCTCCTTTTCCAACAATGATTTCTACTTTATATCAAAAGGACTATACTATAAATTTAATGACAATCAGTCATCCCGTATTTTATGACAATGATTTTGACAATAAGTCATTCTGTATTTTATGACAATGATTCATCCTGAATATTATGACAATGATTTTAACAATCAGTCATCCCGTATTTTATGACAATCATTCATCCCGTATTTTATGACAATCAGTTATCACATATTTAATGACAATCAGTAATTCCGTATTTTATGACAATCGTTCATCCCATATTTTATGACAATCATTTATTACATATTTTATGACAATCAGTTATCCCGTATTTTATGACGAACAGTTTTCACATATTTTATGACAATCAGTCACCCTGTATTTTATGACAATAAGATATTACCGTAATTTATGACAATAAGTCATCCTGTATTTTATGGCAATGAGTTATCACATATAATATGACAATCAGTTATCACATATTTTATGAAAAATCATTTATCCCGTATTTTATGACAATCAGTTATCACATATTTTATGACAATAAGTCATTTCGTATTTTATGGCAATGAGTTATCACATGTAATATGACAATCAGTTATCACATATTTTATGAAAAATCATTTATGACGTATTTTATGACAATCAGTCATCCCGTATGTTATGACAATCAGTCTTCCCGTATTTTATTTTAATAAGTCATCCCGTATTTAATGACAATAAGTCATTGCATATTTTATTTTAATAAGTAATCATATATTTTATGACAAGTCATCGCATATTTTATTTCAATAAGTAATCATATATTTTATGACAATAAGTCATCGCATATTTTATTTTAATAAGTAATCACATATTTTATGACAATAAGTCATCAGGCATATTTTATGACAGTAGGATATCAGGACAATTTTGTGACAATAACTTAAAACAAATTCATCTTGACAAAAGTTGTCAGGAGAGTCTTTTCTTGAAAAGTATGTACATTTTTTTATTAGAATACTCAGAGATCAAGTGATAATAACAAATAGTTGACAAGATGATTGATTGAAGTGTGATTATTTTCCTTCATATAAACGCTTTCTGACGACTCTGCAGCAGATGACTTTTTGAAAACGAGCAATTTCTCCTTTTGTCACCATGTTTTCAACTCTATTCAATTATTGTACAATCATTTAAAGGTAATTTCAAAAAGAAATCAGGTATGTTTTCAAAGTCGTCTACAGATTTGTTCCATATGGGAAAGGGTTATAGACATTGCTGAAGAGAATGTCATTCAACAGTATATGGCAGCAGAGATGTGCAAGCTATTCTGCTTTTAAAATACATCAGTGTCTTATTCTAATCTTTGGTTAACCCTTTACCTGATAGAGACAACTTTAGATGTTTCTACAGGATACAAATTTCGAAAACATTGTGGGAAAATGAGAAATTGCTCAAAATTATTAAATTCTCCTTTTCTAACAATGATTTCTACTTTATATCAAAAGGACTATACTCTAAATTTTATGACAATCAGTCATCCCGAATTTAATGACAATGATTTTGACAATCAGTCATTCCGTATTTTATGACGATCAGTCATCCTTTATATTATGAGGATCAGTCATCCTATATTTTATGACAATCAGTCATCCCGTATATTATGACAATCATTATGACAATCAGTTATCCTGTTTATTATGACAATCAGTCATCCCGTATATTATGACAATCAATTATCCCGTATATTATGACAATGATTTTGACAATCAGTCATTCCGTATTTTATGACGATCAGTCATCCTGTATATTATGACGATCAGTCATCCCATATATTATGACAATCAGTCATCCCGTATATTATGAGGATCAGTGATCCATATATTATGACAATCAGTTATCCCGTATATTATGACAATGATTTTGACAATCAGTTATCCCGTATATTATGATAATCAGTCATCCCGTATATTATGACAATCATTATGACAATCTGTTATCCCGTATATTATGACAATCAGTCATCCCGTATATTATGACAATGATTTTGACAATCAGTCATTCCGTATTTTATGACGATCAGTCATCCTGTATATTATGAGGATCAGTCATCCCATATATTATGACAATCAGTCATCCCGTATATTATGACAATCAGTTATCCCGTATATTATGACAATCAGTCATCCTGTATATTATGAATATTAGTTATCCCGTATATTATGACAATGATTTTGATAATCAGTTATCCCATATATTATGACAATCAGTCATCCCGTATATTATGACAATCATTATGACAATCAGTTATCCCGTATATTATGACAATCAGTCATCCTGTATATTATGACAATCAGTCATCCTGTATATTATGACAATGATTTTGACAATCAGTCATTCCGTATTTTATGACTCTCAGTCATCCCGTGTTTTATGACAATCATTATGACAATCAGTCATTCCGTATTTTATGACAATCAGTCATCCCGTATTTTATGACAATCAAATATCACATATCTTATGGCAATCAGTTATCCCGTATTTTATGATAATCCCTTTTCACATATTTTATGACAATCAGTCACCCTGTATTTTATGACAATCATGCAGTCACCCAGTATTTTATGACAATAAGTCATCCTGTATTTTATGACAATCAGTCATCCTGTATATTATGATAATGATTTTGACAATCAGACATCCTGTGTATTATGACAATGATTTTTCAGTCATTCTGTATTTTATGACAATTAGTCATATTGTATATTATGACAATCATTATGACAATCATTATGACAATCAGTCATTCCGTATTTTATGACAATCATTCATTCCGTATTTTATGACAATCAGTCATTCCATATTTTATGCCAATCAGTCATTCCGTATGGTGTGACAATCAGTCATTCCGTATTTTATGACAATCAGTTATCCCGTATTTTATGACAATCATTATGACAATCAGTCATCCCGTATTTTATGCCAACCAGTCATAAGGCATATTCTATGACAACAAGTCATCACGAAAATCAGTAATTCCGTATTTTATGACAATCAGTCAGACGATCAATCATCCCTTATATTATGACAATGGTTTTGAGAAAGTGCTGGCTGGACATGCAGTGGGCTGATCACCCTCCAGACAGTAGTGGCCCACAGGGCAGTCATTCTGTGTGGATGTGTCCCTTGTGTTGGTGCAATAGGAGCCAGCAGTACAGTTTCCTGTGGTAAAATAATAACAATTGATAGATTGATTGGAGCTTAACGTCAAATCATGTGCTTTCTAGTTTTCTCACACCAGTACTCCACACAAAATACTTTCCAAGCAACGGGCTGCTTTTCCACATAGACTGTCAGCCCATTGGTGAAAGACGAATGACGCTCGTCACAGTGACTTTTGTCAAACGTCGGAAAGAATGTTGGCCAACCTGGGATCAAACTCACAACCCCTGTTTAATAACAAACAAAATCATGGAGGTATTCATTAATTACAAAGTTCATCTACATAACAGCTAAATTTCAATAATAAACTTCCTATTCAAATTCAGCATCTGAAGCAACAGAGCAAGTAAGCATCAATAGATGCATCAATGTTGCAAGTTTGCTCAATGTAACTTTTAACTTGTATGAAATTTGAGGAATTTTTCCCTTAAAAAAAATGCTTTTACAAAGAGACTTTTCTATAGAGTACAAACAACAAAGGTCTAATTGATTATTAAGAGAGATATTTTAAGATCTGTTTACTCCTCCTTATATAGACTAATTAATGTAGCTTACAAATCTATACCTGTCGAGGCCTGGGGTTTCACAGTACTTTCCAGTATCACAGGCAGTTGGGTAGGTTTGATGTCATATCAAAACTCGTACAAACACAATCCAACGTCGGAGCAAGGTATTGTTGGAATATGGCAAACTGTAGTACAGAAAATTAAAAAAATTCTTACACATATTAATTACAACAGGACCATGATGGTCCTATATCGCTCACCTGATTTAATCAAACGCAGGGCTATAATTTGAACAATCTTGGTAGAGGTTCACTAGGTGATGCTACATACCAAATATCAAAGGCATGGGCCTTCTACTTTTAGACAAGAAGATTTTTAAAGTTTTTCCCCTATATGAGTCTAGGTTAAAACAAGTGACCCCAGGGGAGGGGTCATTTTTGACCCCAGGGCTATAATTTGAACAATCTTGGTAGAGGTTCACTAGATGATGCTACATAACAAATATCAAAGGCATGGGCCTTCTACTTTTAGACAAGAAGATTTTTAAAGTTTTTCCGCTATATGAGTCTATGTTAAACAAGTTACCCCCGGGGAAGGATCATTTTTGACACCAGGGCTATAATTTGAACAATCTTGGTAGAGGTTCACTAGATGATGCTACATACCAAATATCAAAGGCATGGGCCTTCTACTTTCAGACAAGAAGATTTTTTAAGTTTTGGTTAATTTCCCCTTTTTTGTTGCCATGGCAGCCAAAGTTCTGCATGGAATAGAATTCTTTGAACAAGTTTGAAAGAGATCCACCCAAGGAACATTCCCGTAAAATTAATTTGAATTTGGTTAATTGTTGTAGGAGGAGAAGTCGTTTGTAGGAAAATGTGAACGGACGGACGACGACGACGACGACGACGGACGGTGAGCGATCACAAAAGCTCACCTTGCACTTTGTGCATAGGTGAGCTAAAAACTGTAACAAATATTAACAAGGGCACCGCAAAGCGGATGCATCCCCTCGGTATTCAAAGTCCAATTTTGACCTTGACCTTTAACCTATGACCTTGAAAATGGCTTCTAGACCTTGCCATATACTAACTGTATACCAAGATTGGTTAAGATCGGTCGAAGGATGTTCAGTGTAGAGTGGTCACAAGGTTGTTACGGATGCACGGACGAACGAACGGACAGTTCCCGTCACTATATCCCCATCGCAAACTTCGATAGCCAAGGGGATAATAAGTTGAGCCTTATGCACATAACTGGTTATATAATATAAATCATAATATTGGAGCTGGATACCTTCACAGATGATTGGCACTAAAACCAAATATACCTTTTTACCTGCCTGCAGAAGCATTCCGACACAAATGAAGCAGAAGGAGAAAGTGCTCATAATCATACATTCATTTATAGAGATATTCCATATGTTTGCCTAGATGATTTAAAAATCGTCTGCTGCAAATTTGTTGTATGTGGGAAAGGTTTTAGACATTCAATACCAGCATAAATTCAGATCAACCTGCATGTCTATACAATCTGAACTGATTCTGCACTGTGTGCTAATGAGTCACAGAAGCATTTTTATAAGAAGCCTTGGATTTAATGTGTACATTTTGAATATACAGAATGTGTAGCTCAATCTTTAGCTACACTTGTGACAAATATTACATGTATAGTTTCTTCTTAATCCTTTCCTATATACAGAGGCTTTCTGATGCATTTACAGCAGACAACTTTCTGAAAAACAGTGTGACAAAAGGAGAAATTGCTTAAGGTTGAACAATTTCTCCTGTTGCAATTTTTTGAAATTTGGGGAATCATGATGACCAATATCTCCTTTTGCAACAATGTTTTCAAAAGCCGTCTGCAGCAGAGGTGTAAGAAAGTGGCAGTATATTGGACATGGTTAAGAAGTCTTGGATATAATGAGTACACTTTGAATATACAGAATGTGTAACTCAATCTTTAGCTACACTTGTGACAAATAAACCGAGTATAGGTCATATAGTCTTCTAAACCCTTTCCCATATACAGATGCATTCTGATGCCTTTACTCCAGACAGCGATTTGAAAAACATTGTGGCAAAAGGAGAAATTGCTCATAATGAGATACTTCCTCTTTTGTCACAATGTTTTTAACTCTTTTCAATTATTATACTTTCATTTAAAGAGATTTTCCATATTTTCGGCAGAGGTTTTCAAAGTCGTCTGCTGCTGATTTGCTGTATGTGGGAAAAGGGAGGATAACCTTTCCAATATTACAACAAATCTTTCGGAGGTTACTTTGAAAGTTTAATTATTGGATAGTAGTGAAAATAGTGTGGCAAAAGGAGAATTTGTTAAGGCTTGAACAATTTTTCTCCTTCTGTAGCAATATTTTGAAATTTGTGGAATCATGATAACCAATTTCTCCTTTTGCCACAATGTTCCTGCAGCAGAGGCGACTGTATATGGGAAATGGTTAAAATGTATTGGATATAATGAGTACACTTTGGACATACAAAATGTGCAACTAAATCTTTAACAACACTTGTGAAAAATAAATCAAGTATAGTCTTCTTATTCCTTTCCAACATTACAATAACACTGTAGCAGGTGACTTTGAAAACAACTAGACGAAAAATATAGAAAACCTATATAAATGAAAGTATAATTATTGGATAGAATTGAAAACATTGTGGAGAAAAGGAGAAATTGTTCATTATGAGCAATTTCTCCTTCTGTCACGATGTTTTGAA
Source organism: Serripes groenlandicus (assembly GCA_031761405.1). Classification (NCBI taxonomy): domain Eukaryota; kingdom Metazoa; phylum Mollusca; class Bivalvia; order Cardiida; family Cardiidae; genus Serripes; species Serripes groenlandicus. The sequence goes on from JASEVX010000006.1 coordinate 4,505,052, forward strand.
AAGTTGTCTGCTGCAGATGAGTAAACAAGAGGGCCATATGAGGCCCTGGATCGCTCACCTGAGAATGGGCTTTTTAAGACTTAACTCTTTCAGCGCCAATGGCAATATCATCAAGACAATCTTTCTGACAAAATTTCAAGCTGCTCCAAGTCAAAAATGCAATCTCTATAGTGTTAACAAGATTTTTTATACAATATGGCCTAGTGACCTAGTTTTTGACCTGACCAAACCCATATTTGATTTGGCATAGATATCTTCAAGGCAAATATTCTGACAAAGATTCAAAATGACCCATAATTGAACTTGTCCTAGATATCACCAAGACTTCCAGAGTGTTAACAAGATTTTCATTAAATTTGACCTAGTGACCTAGTTTTTACCCGGACATGACCCAGTTTCGAACTTGGCCTAGATATCACTAAGACAGACATTCAAGCCAAAAATGTGACTTCCAGAGTGTTAACAAAATATTCCTTAAATTTGATCTAGTGACCTAGTTTTTGGCCGGACATGACCCAGTTTCAAAATTGGCCTAGATATCACTTAGACAAACATTCTGACAAAGTTTCAACATGCTCAAGCCAAAAGTGTGGCTTCCAGAGTGTTAACAAGATTATTCATAAATGTGACCAAGTGAGCTAGTTTTTGACCGGACATGACCCAGTTTCGAACTTGGCCTATATATCACTAAGACAAACTTTCTGACAAAGTTTCAACATGCTCAAGCCAAAAATGTGGCTTCCAGAGTGTTAACAAGATTTTCCTTAAATTTGACCTAGTGACCTAGGTTTTAACCAAACATGACCCAGTTTCGAACTTGGCCTAGATATTACTAAGACAAACATTCTGACAAAGTTTCAACATGCTCAAGCCAAAAATGTGGCTTCCAGAGTGTTAATAAGATTTTCTTTAAATTTGACCTAGTGACCTAGCTTTTGACCCCACATGACCCAGTTTCGAACTTGGCCTAGAGTTGATGGAGATATATGTTCTGATTATCTTTCATAAAGATTGGATGCAAAATGTTGCCTCTAGAGTAGTAACAAGCAAATGTTGAAGACGGACGACGAACGACGGACAAAAGGCGATCACAATAATTCACCTTGAGCACTACGTGCTCTGCAGGTGAGCTAAAAATGTGGGAAATGTTTCAACCATCTAGAGAAATTACATTATAAACAAGAGCTGTCGGAGGACAGCGCGCTCGACTATATGCCGCTTATTCACATAAAGCACTACTTCATTATATTGCACTTAATATATCTATAGGTGCTACCTATTTACGAAAAAACGCAAGATAATTATAAACAAAAATTAAAGAGCATACTTTGGCCATAAAAAAGGATTTATAAGTAATTGACTAGACAATAATAATGTTAATGTCATGTTTCGTTCATTATCAAAAAATATTTGGAATTCGTATTGCTGTCGTCTATTATTACGAACAGAAAATAATAAAGTAAAGACTTTCAGAAAATCAAGGAATACATTTATAATGAACGAGGTTAAAACATGATGGCCAAGATGATCCTTAATCGATCACCTGCATTATGGTAAAGAAGCAAAAAGATCAGCTCTTTGATGATGCCACCTGGCAACTGCCTTTTTCAACCAGTCAATATGACTGGAACAAATGATGTAAGGGGTCACATTTCTGCTAAACCCTTTCCCTATTAGAGACGGTTTATGAGGCCTTTGCAACAGACGATTTAGGGAAAGATTGTCGCCAAAAGAACAATTGCTCCTTATGAGAAAGTTATCCTTTTGCCATGTATAGGAATTTGGGGTATTTCATGTTGATACCACTTTTTTGCGGGAAACGACGTCGCTCCATTGACGTTACGCCAAGATGAAGTGTTACGGAAATGACGTCACATCCTTCTTTGGCTACGATACAGTCAACATTTAGGTTCAGGCGTAGAAGTCTAATGCTGTCGGTTTTTTTGACGAACGGGAAAACATATTTCTTACAGAGTTCCATTTATTTTTACCTTTTCGTACAAATGTTAATTCCCCTTAATAAATATGGATTTAAAAAAAATATATATTAAAAAGACGACAATAATTAAAAAAATCCGTGTTTTTCGTGTCATTTTATACAAACCCAAAATATCGATTTAAAAAAAAATATTAAAAAGACGACAATAATTTTTTTTCAATGCGTGTTTCTCGGCTCATTTTATACATACCCAAAATGGCGGCCCCCATGGATTTGGCCAGTTTCATTTCAGAAAGCTTCATGGGTTATTGAAAAAAAAAAAAAAAAAATCTCACACCTGTTAACTATAAGCGAAAAAACCCATTCATGGTTTTTTTTCGTATTAACCCTTTCCCTCATATGGCAATTCTGCAGCAGACGACTTTGAACATATTTTGTCAAAACATAGAAAATCTCCATAATTGAATGGATAACCTATGACAAAAACTAGAAAACATTGTGGCAAAATTTTCTAAGTAATTCAAGGGCCATGACTCCATATTTAGGAAACAATGGAGTTATCTAACCTAATTGTACGATGGTCCTTAACAAATGTGTGAAGTATGAAGTGATTTGAATTATGAAACTTTAACGTTGAGCTAAACGCAAATGTTAAAACTGACCGAGTCCAAAAATAGCAAAACCTTAAAAAAAGGTTTACCAAATGTTTGACATCATGCAAAACCTGTTTGATATGTTGAAGAATTATATTTGATAAATGAATGATCACAATTAGAAAGGAATGTAACCAAAAATTATGAATTTTTCTAAAATTCTTAAAATCAAACAAAAATCATGTTATTTATTCCCAAAAAGTCACACTCAGCATCTTCAACATACAATGTGAAGAAAAGTATTATATGTAATTATATTCCAAATATGACAGCCCTAACACAAGTACTTATTGAGAAAAATTAAAAAATTAAATGAAAATGACAACTTGCCCTAAAACTTTAACCACCCAAAATCATGTTTTTTACCCCAAAAAGAAGGTCACACTCAGCATCTTCGGCATTCAATGTGAAGAAAGGTATAAGATGTAACTACATTCCAAATATTAAAGCTGTAGCACAAATACTTATTGAGAAAAATTAAAAAATTAAATGAAAAGGCCAACTTGCCCTAAAACTTTAACCACCCAAATCACGTCTTTTACCCCAAAAAGAAGGTCACACTCAGAATCTTCAGCATACAATATGAAGACAGGTATTAGATGTAATTATGTTCCAAATATAAAAGCCCTAGCATAAGTACTTATTGAGAAAAAAAAAAAAAAAAAATTCCAACTTGCCCTAAAACTTTAACCACCGAAAATCATGTTTTTTACCCCAAAAAGAAGGTCACACTCAGTACCTTTAACATTCAATGTGAAGAAAGGTATAATATATAACTATATTCCAAATATTAAAGCCCTAGCACAAATACTTATGAATGAAAATGACAATTTGCCCTAAAACTTTAACCGCACGCCGACGCCGGGGCGAGTAGTAAAGCTCTCATATTCTTCGAATAGTCGAGCTAAAAATGACTCATTATTTTTTTTGAAATTGATCTAAATATTATAATGTTAACCAAGTAGAGATCCAAACTCACCACCCATGTGACTGTTTTATTGGTAGTTTACAATTTTGTCAACATTGTTTCAGTTATATCACAGCAACAGTTCAATTATTCATGATCCCTGGGTAAACAAACCAGTATTATTATTATGACCCGTCGTGCCACGACTGAGGATCGAACCAGGGACACCCGGTTTCAAATCCCAGAGGCTTACCACTCGACCACGGCAGATTCCTACCACCCATGTGACCCTGGGTTGACAAAGCAATTAGTTTGCATTTACTTTTTTCATTCGATGGCTTTAAAAAACATCCTTTTATGAAAACATATAGTATTCTTAAATTAGTTAATTGTTTAAAGGAAAACCTAGAATTACAGCCTATCTGATTCAACTCTCAAGTATACTTTCAAAAACAGGAATGAAGGTAAAATGTTCCATTTTTGTTCTTTATTAACCCTTTCCCTCATATAGACGCATTCTGACGCCTCTGCAGCAGACAGCTTTTTGAAAACATAGTGACAAAAGAAGAAATTGCTCAAAACGAGTAATTTTTCCTTTTGCCACAATGTTTTCTACTTTTAGTCATAGGTTATCCATCCTTTCTTCTTTTGCTGCACAGTTTTCAAAAGCCATCTATGTGTCTACAAGTGGGATGAGGTTTATTAAATCTTTCCCTCATATAGACGCTTTCTGATACCTTTGATCTGCTGTATATGTGTCTACAAGTGAGATGAGGTTTATTAACTCTTTCCATCATATAGACGTTTTCTGATACCTTTGATCTGCTGTATATGTGTCTACAAGTGGGATGAGGTTTATTAACTCTTTCCCTCATATAGACGCTTTCTGATACCCTTGATCTGCTGTATATGTGTCTACAAGTGGGATGAGGTTTATTAACCCTTTCCCTCATATGGACGCTTTCTGATACCTTTGATCTGCTGTATATGTGTCTACAAGTGGGATGAGGTTTATTAACTCTTTCCCTCATATAGGCGCTTTCTGATACCTTTGATCTGCTGTATATGTGTCTATAAGTGGGATGAGGTTTATTAACCCTTTCCCTCATATATACGCTTTCCGATACCTTTGCAGGAGATGACTCTTGAAAACATGGTGACAAAAGGAGAAATTGCTCAAAACAAGCAATTTCTCCTTTTTTCACAATATTTTCAACTTTTTCAGTAGTTATGTTTTCATTTATAGAGATTTACCATACTTTTGCCTAAATATTTTTAACGTCTTCTTTTACAGATTTTCTGTATGTGGAAAAGGGTTAATTAATGAAGGGAAGAGGAGGTTAAGGGCATAAAGACTCCCAGATAATGGGTGTTACCTACCGGCGGTACAGTTAACACAGTCACTGGCTTGTGTAAGACCTGTAGAAATCGAGTAGGTGCCGATAGGGCAGGTTGTTGGTGCAGGAGCACCCAACAGACAATAGGAACCTGCAGGACATATGGTATTCAGTGGATCCAGCTGGGAATCTCCGCCAGGACAGTAATACCCTGGACTGCAATCAGCTGTTCAATAAAGGTAAACAAGTGTTATTGTTGTTCTTTCTTAACCCATTACTTCACAGATGAACAAGTTGAAAAATCTTGGAAACTGGAAGTAAATATTTGACAAAGAATTGAAAATATTGCAATTATAGGTGAAATTGCTTGATTTGAGTAATTCCACCTTTTATTGCAATGTTTTCAAAAGTCATCTGCAACATCTGCTTCTAATGTTGTCAGTAATAGGTTAAGAGTCATCTGTCACAAAATTTTCTAACTAAAATAAGTGACAACTAGAAAATAGAATGTATAGTATTTATAAATAGTTGCAATCATTGCAAGTGGAGGAGAAATTGCCCATTTTGGAAAACATCTTCTTTTTCCATAATTTCTTTAAAGTTATTTTTATGAGAGAAAGGATTTAATTTTTAATGAAACATTTTTTAAGCTTTCGTTCAATGAGTATCTATTTTGATAAAAACGCAATAATTCTGGGTTGATATTATATATATAAATATCATATGTCACACATGCTGCCTGCCATATGATATTTATTTTATTATACCAAACAAAATTAAGTGACGTCACTGCTGTATGTGTATAAGGGAGGCAATCACGTCATGATTTAGCTAAAATATTGAAGCAGTTATTTGCCCTTATATGACATTCAAAATATCACTGCGGTCACATGACCTGACAGTCAATTTTCGCTTGGTCACATGTCAAAAAGGTTGAAAATGTTTCTGATAGTCATAATATCTATTTTTCGGGTAATGGGATTTTACCATTGTAGACAAAAGTGAGGTATAATAATATCTGATATATCACTGGCATAGAAGTATCTAGGTGATATTATCCGATATTTCACATAGATGTATCTGGATGATATTATAGGGCTGTGGATTGCAAGGCTGGTGGCGATCCGATCCGATCCACGAGTCGGGTCTAACGATTCACAGATCGAACCACGAATCCCATTACAATGATAAAGTCTTAAAGACTATATATATATAGATATATTTATATTTTTATCCTGTGATCAACTTTATCATACAAATAAAATAATTCCTGTTTATTATCATTAAAGGTGAAAATCAAACAAACAAGCAAATTCATGAAATTTATATACCCCGCTTGCAGGAAATATTGTAGGAATAAAGTCCGCCGAAAGTGACGATCGAACTTGGCCTAGCTGTTAAGGCATTTTAAGTTGTTACCAAGTTTGAAAAGAAAATGTTTCCCATTTGTGGCAGTTATTGCAAGGAAACAGCAATTAACTCCACCGAATAAAGTCCGTCGAAAGTGACGATTGAACTTGGCCTAGCCCTTAAGGCATTTAACGTTGTTACCAAGTTTGAAAAAAAAAATGGTTCACATTTGTTAATTAAGGGGCCATAACTCCACCAAATAAAGTCCGCCAAAAGTGAGGATCGAACTTGGCCTAGGGTGTTTCCAAGTTTGAAAAAAAACGGTTCTCATTTGTGGTAGTTATTGCACGGAAACAGCAACAAACAACATTTTCTTTTAATTAAGGGGCCATAACTCCACCAAATAAAGTCCGCCGAAAGTGACGATCGAACTTGGCCTAGCCCTTAAGGCATTTAACCTTGTTACCAAGTTTGAAAAAAAAGGTTTACATTTGTGGCAGTTATTGCACGGAAACAGCAACAAACAACATTTTTTGTTAAATAAGGGGCCATAACTCCACCGAATAAAGTCCGCCCAAAGTGAGGATCGAACTTGGCCTAGCCCTTAAGGCATTTAACCTTGTTACAAAGTATGAAAAAAATGAGGCAGTTATTGAACGGCAACAGCAACAAATGACATTTTTTGTTAATTAAAGGGCCATAACTCCACCAAATAAAGTCCGCCGAAAGTGAGGATCGAACTTGGCCTAGATTGTTACGAAGTTTGAAAAAAAACGGTTCACATTTGTGGTAGTTATTGCACGGAAACAGCAACAAACGACATTTTTTGGTAATAAAGGGGCCATAACTCCACCGAATAAAGTCCGCCGAAAATGACAATCAAACTTGGCCTAGCCCTTAAGGCATTAAACCTTGTTACCAAGTTTGAAAAAAAAAAGGTTCACATTTGTGGCAGTTATTGCACGGAAACAGCAACAAACGACATTTTTTGTTAAATAAGGGGCCATAACTCCACCGAAAGTGACGATCGAACTTGGCCTAGCCTTTAAGGCATTTAACCTTGTAACCAAGTTTGAAAAAAAAATGGTTAACATTAATTTTGTGGCAGTTATTGCACGGAAAACAAGAGCGCCAAATGTCACAAAATACGCCCGTCCTGTATAGAGATAATTGTTATTGAGCTGACAGGACCAATTTTAGGTAATTTCTATAATTAAAGGGCGATAACTCTTGATTGACTAAAGGGATATGACTAGTTATCAAACTTGTCCGAGATATTGTGCCAATACACATTCTGACCAAATTTGATGATGATTGGACAAAGGTTTCTAAAGTTATTGAGCTGACAAGACTAATTTTGGTTAATTTCTATAATTAAAGGGTGATAACTCTTGATTGACTAAAAGCGATATGGCTAGTTATGAAACTTGTCCGAGATATTATGCCAATACACATTGTGACAAAATTTGGTGATGATTGGACAAAGGCTTCTAAAGTTATTGAGCTGACAAGACCAATTTTGGGTAATTTCTATAAGTAAAGGGCAATAACTCTTGATTGACTAAAGTGATATGGCTAGTTATCGAACTTGTCCGAGATATTATCCCAATACACATTCTGACAATATTTGGTGATGATTGGACAAAGGCTTCTAAAGTTATTGAGCTGACAACATACTGGACGCCGCCCGCCAGACCGCCCGTACGCCGCAGGTAAAACTATAATACGATCCGTTTTTTTCAAAACGGGCGTATAAAAAGTGGGACAGACAGACAGACGGACAGACGGACAAACCCAAATTAATAACCCCCTTTTTTCTTCGAAAAAGCGGGGGATAAAAATTAACCTACGAGTGTAAACCTATCAATCTTTTATTTATACAAGAAACCGCTAAAGACGGTAAGGCCGGATTGTCGGCAATTTGACCTTGAAAATCGACAAACCAACGTCAAGGTCAAAGTAACCCTAGAAATCAATGGAACTTGTTACTTTTTAGTTTCAGGCAAAGTTTCAAGTTTGTAACCCTTTCCAGTCCTGAGATTTTGCCTCAACCTGAAACTTTAACCAAAATGTTGACAGACAGACATCCGGACAGACGGACATCGCCAATCTATAGACCGGAATTGCTAGAGCAATCCGGCCAAAAATAATAAAATAATAAATAATAAAATATAAATAATATAAAACTATAAAACTGTTGAAAGCAAATTAAAACACAAGTCCATATAACTATAAAACTGTTGAAAGCAAATTAAAACGCAAGTTGCCGTGATATAACTATAAAACTGTTGAAAGCTGAGTAAAACGCAATTTGCTGTGATATAACTATATAACTGTTGAAAGCAAATTAAAACGCAATTTGCAGTGATATAACTATAAAACTGTTGAAAGGAAATTAATACGCAAGTTGTCGTGATATAACTATAAAACTGTTGAAAGCTGAGTAAAACGCAATTTGCTGTGATATAACTATATAACTGTTGAAAGCAAATTAAAACGCAATTTGCAGTGATATAACTATAAAACTGTTGAAAGCAAATTAATACGCAAGTTGTCGTGATATAACTATAAAACAGTTGAAATCAAATTAAAACGAAAGTTGCCATGATATAACTATAAAACTGTTGAAAGCAAATTAAAACACAAGTTGATATAACTATAAAACTGTTGAAAGCAAATTAAAACGCAAGTTGCTGTGATGTAACTTTAACCAAAATGTTGACGGACAGACAGACAGACAGACGGGCAATAGGAACGTGAAGGTCAAGAGTTATCATGGAAATCAAAAGAACATGTTAGTGGCTACACACAGACCAATTTTCAAGTTTGTAGCTGTTTCCATGTCCGAGATTTTGCTTCAACCAGAAACTTTAACCAAAATGTTGACGGACAGACAGACAGACAGACAGACAGACAGGCAATAGCAACGTGAAGGTCAAGAGTTATCATGGAAATCAAAAGAACATGTTAGTGGCTACACACATACCAATTTTCAAGTTTGTAGCTGTTTCCATGTCCGAGATTTTGCTTCAACCAGAAACTTTAACCAAAATGTTGACGGACAGACAGACAGACAGACAGACAGACAGACGGGCAATAGGAAGGTGAAGGTGAAGAGTTATCATGGAAATCAAAAGAACATGTTAGTGGCTACACACAGACCAATTTTCAAGTTTGTAGCTCTTTCCATGTCTGAGATTTTGCTTAACCAGAAACTTTAACCATTTTGCCTAACCTAAAACTTTAACCAAAATGTTGACGGACAGACAGACAGACAGACAGACAGACAGACGGACATCGCCAATCTATAGACCGGAATTGCTTAAGCAATCCGGCCAAAAACATTAATGATTAATGAACATGCCTAACATTATTTCAATGGCTACGAAATGACACAAAACAAGAGGGCCATGATGGCCCTATATCGCTCACCTGATTTAATAGAACTTCAAAAGTTTTTACTCTTTTTAGGCCAATACTTTTGGACAAGAAGATTTTTAAAGTTTTAACAATGCACTTATAAGGAAAACAAGCTCCGCCCCCTGGCGGCCATGTTTTTCAACGGATCAAAAATATTTAAACAATCTTGGTAAAGGGTGCCCCAAGGAACATTTGTGCAAAATAATTTTCAAATTGGGCCAGTGCTTTTGGACAAGAAGATTTTTAAAGTTTTAACAATGCACATATAAGGAAAACAAGCTAAGCTCCGCCCCCCCCTGGCCGCCATGTTTTTCAACGGATCAAAAATATTTGAACAATCTTGGTAAAGGGTGCACCAAGGAACATTTGTGCAAAATTATTTTCAAATCGGCCCAGTACTTTTGGACAAGAAGATTTTACAAAGTTTTAACAATGCACATATAAGGAAAACAGGCTCCGCCCCCTGGCGGCCATGTTTTTCAACGGATTGGAAATATTTGAACAATCTTGGTAAAGAGTGTCCAAAGGAACATTTGTGCAAAATAATTTTAAAATCGGGCCAGTACTTTTGGACAAGAAGATTTTTAAAGTTTTAACAATGCACATGTAAGGAAAATATATGCTCCGCACCCTGGCGGCCATGTTTTTCAACGGATTGGAAATATTTGAACAATCTTGGTAGAGAACATTTGTGCAAAATAATTTTCAAATCGGGCCAGTACTTTTGGACAAGAAGATTTTTTAAGATTTGGCAATTTTTCCCTTTTCTGATGCCGCAGCAACCAAAGTTCTACTTGGAATTAATTTCTTTGAACAACTTTGAAAGAGGACTACCTAAGGACCATTCCTGTGAAGTTATTTTGAAATCTGTTCATTGGTTTAGTAGGAGAAGTCATTTGTAGGAAATTGTTAACAGACGCCGACGACGACGCCGGACGGTGAGTGATCACAAAAGCTCACCTTGCACTTCGTGATTAGGTGAGCTAAAAAGTACGAAAACGATTTACAAACGGGGATAAAGGGAAAGGGTACGAAATGACCAGCTCCAAATTATTCCTAGGCCCAAGGCCCTTTTAAAATATAGTTAATTACAATGACATCGGATTGTTTTCAGACAAATCAATGGCAAACTTGCATATACAAAATGGTGTTCAATAATTTGTTATTGTAAGAAGAGAATCTGATACTGGAATGGGAAAGTCGTAACTATTTTCTAACCTTTCGACAGCGGGTCGATTACATGGTATCTTTTCAGACAACACTATGTATGTCATCATCCGGATGTTTGTATAATTACAATTCAAACTGTACTTTTCATGTAAATTAGACGAAACTGCTCATTTCATTTTTAAATATATTTTATTTTTAAGAAACTTGTAACAAAGTGGAAATAATTTTCACGCATTTTAATATTTTAATTCGAAAACAACGCTACCACTAGCTTTGCAGTTTACATAGTTGGTTTTTATTTACTTCCGGTACATTAATATCGGATATCAGTACACACAATACTACAAAAAAGGTTTGTTTCGAGTTTTTTTATGCGCTTTTTAAATGAAAAACTCAATTGTTTCAACATTTTCACAAAGAGTCCGATCTACCGACCTCAGATATAAAGATTTTTCGTACCCGATTTTCAAGATTTACTCGTGGATATTCAAGTATCCGGATACTCTCTACAGCTCTATGATATTATCTGATATATCACTGCCATAGATGTATCTGGGTACAATTATCTGATATATCACTGCCATAGATGTATCTGGGTGATATTATCCGATGTATCACTGCCATTATAAGATGTATCTGGGTAGAATTATCCGATATTTCACTGCCATATAACTATCTGGGTGCAATTATCCGATATTTCACTGCCATAGATGTATCTGGGTGCAATTATCCGATATTTCACATAGATGTATCTGGGTACAGTTATTTGATATATCACTGCCATAGATATATCTGGGTACAATTATCTGATAATCACTGCCATAGATGTATCTGGGTGATATTATTAGTTATTTGGTCTGTTACTGACCCGGCCACTACGGAAAAATAGGGGGTCTGTGGAATGTATAGGGGGCGAGGCGTTATTTCAAAGGTTTGATTCCACCTTAACAGATTTGATGTTTAGGGTCGGTGCTTGGAAAATATCTTAACCCTTTCCCTCATATATACTCTTTCTGACGCCTCTGTAGTAGACAGTTTTTTGAAAACAGTGACAAAATAAGAAATTGCTCAAAACGAGCACTTTCTCCTTTTGCCACAATGTTTTCCACTTTTAGTCATAGGTTCAATTATAGAGATTTTCTATTTTTTGACAAAATATGTTCAAAGTCGTCTGCTGCAGAATTGTCGTATGAAGGAAAGGATTAAGACAAAAGTATTGTATTTTGAAAAATTTGGAGTTTAATTTTGATAAAACATTTCAAAGCATTGTTGGTAAATGAGAAATTTCTTATTAATTTCTAGCAAATTCTCCTCATTACTCAATGCTTACACAAGTCTTCAACATGTAATATCTTCATTCTCCATCTCTCATAATTGCCAAGATGTTTTCAAAGTCATCTGTTGTAAATTTGATGTTTGATGGAAAACTCACCATTCTGGGATAACATGTTGTATACTTGTTGTATTGGTGTATGTTCCAGCTGCACATTGTATGGGTATTATAGAATTCAGTGAGCAGTAATGTTCGACGGTACATTCTCCACCAGTGCCTGTATGACTGCCTCCTGTAGCCGGCGTGGCGGTGTCCACACCTGATGTGCAGTAGTACCCAGCTTGGCAAGGGACGTCTGGTGCAGGCTCCAGTAGAGTAATATCCACCTGACATACAATCACAGAAATGAAAAAGTTTACAACATGCAGCATCGGGTAGAAACAGAAATACGATTTTTTTTACCCATGCACATTTTATTTCTGACGCCTCTGCAGCAGATAACTTTTGAAAACACTGGCAAATTGTGGCACAATTTTTTCAACCATAATCAATAATTGAACTTTCATTTAGAGAGATTTTACATATCTTTGCCCAGATGTTTTCAAAGTAGTCTGCTGCAAGTTTGTTGTATGTTGGAAAGGGATAGAAAAGTGACCTTCTGACAAGGTTAATTTGTATTAAAAGTAATGTTATGGAAGAAAACTAAAGTGTCTTAAACAGGTGTTTGAATGCCAATAGGAGGTAATAGGGGTAATATTGCTATAGCTACATAAACACTTTCCAGAAACAGATGAATTTTGATGTTTCTGCAGTAGACAACCTTTAAAAAGCTTTTCCTTGTATTTCAAAACAGTTTTTTCAACAATGCATCAAATGAATGATCCTAATTAATATCAATATTAAATTAATTTCTGTAAAGAAAAAGACTCCTTAAAAATATTACAGATATTTGATTAATATTTCTCATCTGTTACTTACAATAATACCAAAAAATTTGCTGTTGCCTTTATTCTTTTAAACCCTTCCCCAAATAGACTTAAGTTGGAAACACTTACAAACTATCATTCCAGGTAGATGGTAAACAGATGTCTCCTACAGGAACAGGTGAATCCTCTTACCTGTACATGTTGTACATTCTGAGCTTGCTGTTAAACCAGTAGAAGCCCCATATTCCCCAACGTGACATGGCTGCTGGGTAGATCCTGTGGATGCTGGACAATAGAAAACCTGAGTGATATAATAGTTTTGATCATCTTTACCTATCAATTATTCTTGTGAAAGACCACTTGTCTAATGTTTATTGGTGTCCATGACTATTTTGGCAACATGGTCAGCAGATTCTCTACTAACTAATTATCAGTTGAACCCAGTAAACTGTATCTACACAAAACCCTACAAAACTACTATTTTACAACCACCATCCACTTTTCCTGTAAACTCTCAAAAGCAATATCACAAAGCCTGATTGTTCACTTGCATATGACTAAGGTGCTTAATGTGTATGTCAACCATACCATAATCTCAGTGGAGCCTGATCGAAATCTAGTTGTACAAGAACCTTCAAACCTCAGGAAAATGTTAATGACAGAAAACTGACAATACATGTATAAGTACATGTACATGTATGCAATTTGATAGTAACTGCCATTAGTTGTTTTCTATACAGTCTGATCACAATCTTTCATAGTTGCCATCTAACTGTATAAACATCCTTGGAAGTTCTGATGTAGAATTAAAACCAGAAACTGACTATACAAATATGCAACATCATCTTCATTGCCATTTGTTTCAAAACATCCAAAAGTGCAACATAGCTCAAATAACAATAGCAAAGGTCATTATCAGTTAATTGAGACAAAAGGATTTTGACAAAAATAAGACGATTGCAAGATACAATAGAAAATATTGTTAGAAAATGAACAATTTCTTCTATTCCCACAATATCTGCAGAGTCAATGAGTAAAACAAAACAAAACTTACTTGTAGACAGATTGTTAAACCAGTAGATCCTGAGGGACAATAGAATCTGGCAATACAGTTCAAACAAGCAGAGGCGCCCGTTTTATTCATGAAGGCTCCGTCTGGACACTGGGTGTGTGTGATGGAGCCTGTAGGACAGTATTTGCCCGGTTGACATACGTTTCCTGTGAACCCATCAGTTGGAGTACTGCTGTTTGCCCCGGATGTACAGTAATAGCCAGCTGTACATTGTCCTGTTGGCCCTGTTAGCCCAATCAAGTTGGAGAAGGATCCTGAAAAAAAAAGGATTAAAAAACATTTCAAATTGTTTAAAGGGGGGAATTTTTATTATAATTCAAGGGCAAAACTAAAAAGAACAATTTCTAATTATATAAAAAAAATAACATTATTTTTATTATTTAACTGATTTTTGAAAAACCTGCAGATTTGATTCCATTTCTCTGTGAAATTGGTTTGATGCTATGATATCAACCCTTTCTAACATATAGACGCCGTCAGATGCCTCTGCAATAGACGACTTTTGAAAACACTGATAAAAGAAGAAAATGCTCAAAGCGAGCAATTTCTTCTTTTTCCACAAAGTTTTCAACTCTTTTCAGTAATTTAACCTACATTTATATAGCTTTTCAATGTGCTTGCCTAGATACTTTCAAAGACATTTGCTGCAGAATTGTTGTATGAGGGAAAGGGTTAAAATCTCTCGGGCCTGGTTTCCATATGATGTGTTAAACTATATTACCTGCTGTTCACACATTGAAATCGGAAACGTCTCTAGCCCATGTCTGGTTGAGGAAGGTCCCATCTGGACATGATGTTGGTGAGCCTGTAGCATAAGGATGGTAGTGATCAACAGTACAGGTTTCCCCATACGCCCAACTAACTGGATTGGGTGCTTCTGCTGATAGGGAGCAGTATAATGACCTGTAAAGGATTGTAGCTTTAGGACAGTAGTGACCAACAGTACAGGTTTCCCCATACGCCCGACTAACTGGATTGGGTGCTTCTGGTGACAGGGAGCAGTAATGACCTGTAAAAGAGTGTAGCATTAGGACAGTAGTGATCAACAGTACAGGTTTCCCCCATATGCCTGACTTACTGGTTTAGATGCTTCTGGTATACTTTTATTTATTGAATTCTTTCAATTTCTAGCCAAGTTATATTAAGTCATCTGCTAGATTTGTAATATTTTGGAAAGATTTAATTGATAAATTCAGAGCCATCTAATTTTCTTTCTCTTTGGATGTCTTCAAAAGGTTAAAGTTACAATCATGAGTGTCTTAACCTTGTCCCACATACAAAAAACTGCAGCAGACGACTTTGAAAACTTCTAGACAAAAGTAATCTGCTGCAGAGGTTTCAGAGAGCGTCTATATGAGGGAAAGGGTTAAAAAAGAGGTTTCTCATAGTTACCTGCCCAACAAATTCCAGTGACGGCTGTAATGCCTGTTGTAGCACAATAGTACCCTGTTGTACATGGCGTACAATGGTAGCCTGAAGTTACTGAATATTCGTATAGGACAGCGCTCACCTATTGAACTGCCCTGTACACAGATTTTACGGGGCAGACATTCATTGCCATTAGCGCCATCTGTTGGGGTGGAATTATAAGCTCCTTGTGTACATATATACATCTTTATTGCCTCCATTTTCTGAAGAGTTACATATAATAAATTACATAATGGTTACAATTACAGTTACATGTATACAACTAATAGAAAGTAAACAATAGATAATAAAAAGAAATTATGAGAAAACGGCATGTATTGAGTCTTTTCACCCCAAAACAGACCCAATGAGATTTAACGATGAAATAATTCGCTAGGTGAATATCAGAGGAGATCTCAGTCAGTCTATATTAATATTAATATGCGGAGGTGTAGACAGTCTGTAATCTTCGCTGATCGGCAGTTTCTGAGGTCTGTTTTAGAGTGACCCGGCTCCACCTGAGCAATTTATCACAATGTCTTCCACTCTTTCCAATATTTATACTTTCCTTATAAGAGATTTTTCATATCTTTGATGGTATGTTTTTAAAGTCGTCTGCTGAAGATTTGTTGTATGTGGGAAAGGGTTAACAACAAGATAACCATGATATTCATACACATTTTTCAGCTGAACAGAACTTCAATAGAAACCATTTATTCAATATTTAGCTGATGCTTCCATTTGGTCTCAAGCGCTTTAAAAGCTTTTAAAGTGTCATATCAGGTAAAATATCAACACTTTCTAAAATACAACAAATATGCAGCAGATGGATTTGAAATCATCTAACAAATAATATAGTACATGTATCACTTTAAATTTATCAAAATTATTAAATTGAGTTGTAAACAATGGGGCAAAAGGGAATGTTTTCAAGTCACATGCAACAGATGCGCCATACCCTTTCCCATATACAACAAAACTGCAGCAGACAACTTGAAACATTTGAGGCGAATATATGGAGACTTTCTACAGTTAAAACTCTTTTTTAGATTAAAGCAGAAAAAATATTGTGCCAAACAGAGACATTGCTTATTAGCAATTCCTCATTTTGTCATGATGTTCACAAAAGTCATCTGCTATAGATGCGTCAGAATGCTTTTACGTATGGTAAAGGTTTAAAAGATAAAGGATTGTAAAAGGGAAATTAAATACCTTCTCCTCGACAATACATTCCGGGAGTACAAGGCGTACACCGAGACGAGTTGGACAATCCCGTTATATTACTGTAAGTGCCAGAAGGACACAAGTACTGGGTCTCGAAGGTGGTCTGTGCCATGCAATAAGAACCTACTGGGCAGTATGCTGGCACACCACTGTAACTATGGTATCGGCCGGAATAATTCCAACTGGTACTAATATTTTGAGCATCTAGATCTTCAGTCAGCTACAACAAGAGAAAAAAAATATTTAAAATGAATTTATAATTCCTTTGTTTTTCTTCAAGTGGGTAATAATTATAGGTCAAGATCAAATTATGTGTACAATTCTCATGGCCAAAATGTATCTCTGCACAAAGTTTATTATCTCTATATATTATAGTGAAGGAGATAGAGATCTGACAATCCTTTTTTTCAATATGGAGTCAATGATCGATCTCACAGTGACCTTATGTTGGTACAACACACACCCTCTTCCTAAGATATATGTGCATACCAGTTTTGGGATATGCAGGTCTAAAATGTTTGACATAAGGACAGATGGACAAGATGCAAACCTAGATTTTCTCCTTCACCCAGGTATTCCAGTGGGATTACCCCTTTCCCCTTTCGCATACAGTCACTTTCTGAAGCCTCTGCAGCAGATGGCTTTATAAAACATTGTGGGAAAAGAGAAAATTGCTCATTATTTGCAATTTCCCCTTTTGCCAAAATGTTTTCAACTCTATATTCATTTATCAATCTTCCATTTACAGAGCTTTTTTATATTTTTACCTAGATGTTTTCAAAGCCTTCTGCTGCAGATTTGTTGTATGTGTTAAAGGGGGTTAAACAATGAAAGTGACTTACCGATGGCTCTAAAGTATGTGCCTTGTTAACAGGGATCACAGCTTCCTTGTCTCCAGAGGGACTGATTATTTCCGGAGGGACAACCAGTCTCATTGTGACTTCCTTCATAACAGAAATGAGCAGGACTCCATCCATATATAGCTTGGTCCCTGGGCTATCTTGGCCGCCCAGGCAGTAATACCCGATACTACAAAGTCCATAAGCCTGACAGTAACATCCCGGTGTGCATGTAATACAGGCAGCGACTGATTGGCCTCCAGTGGCATCTGAAACATATAATCATTGAATAATCTCCCTTATACAGTTGAATTTTGAGATCTCTGTGGCAAAGCACTATGTAGAAATGTAAAATATGCAGTGTTCAAAATGAATAGGTTCTGTTTGTTCAACAATGATTTCAACCCTGTATCAAATTATACTTACATTTTTCAAAAAAGTACATTTCTTTCCTCGGAAAGATAAATTGATACATTATTTCATCAAATGATTTCAAAATGTAGGAATTCAAAAGTTTAACAATGAAAATTGATGGATTTAAGCTTTTTAATTTGTAGATGCAAATAGATACATTTGCAGCAAACAACTTTTGAAGACATGGCTTGTAATGAACCATTTCTCCTTTTGCCACAATGTTTTCAACTCTATTTGATAAAAGAAGATGTGTCAAAAAGCATTAGGGAAAGGGTTAACTCTTTCCAACATACAACAAATAGGCAGTAGACAACTTGTAAAACATCTAGGGAAAAACATATAATTTATGAAAGTAAAATCACCGAAAACAGTTGAAAACATTGAGGCAAAAGGAGAAATTACTCATTATGAAATGTTATCAAAAGTCGTCTGCTGAAGAGGAGGCATCATTGTATTGCGCAACAATCAGATAGCTTACTCAGATAGGTTCCTGGAGCACAGGTCTCTTCAAGTGTTTTTCCTGAAAGGCAGTAGTGACCAAGACTGCATGGCACTTCATTGGGTGATGACTCGCTGCCATTACACAAATATCCTGCTGAACAATTCCCTGTTGGAGCCGCTATGAGATTATCTGTATCACAATACCAGCCAAGGGGACAGGGTACTTCAGCTGAGCTTCCTGCTGGGCAATATGTTTCTGTTATAAGAATAATAATAACAAGAGGGCCATGATGGCCCTGGATCACTCACCCGATTTATTTATTTTTAATTTAACTATATAAGCCCCGCCCCCTGGCAGCCATAGTTTCCAACCAATCAACTTGGCTTGAAGGAATCTGAGAGGGTCACCCTAGAAACATTTATACAAAATTATTTGAAAATCAGCCTGACACTTTTGGAGAAGAAGATTTTTTAAGTTTTCACTATAGCCATATAAGGCAAAATAGCCCTGTCCACTGGCGGCCATGTTTTTTGACCAATCAACATGGCTTGAAGGAATCTGAAAGGAGGTCACTTAAGGAATCCGATAGAGGGTCATCCAAGGAACATTTCTACACAATTATTTGAAAATATGCCAACCAGTTTGGGAGAAAAAGAATTTAAGTTTTTTTCATTTCGTTGCCATGGAAACCAGAATTCTGCATGGATCCCAAATATTTGAAGGAAATCGCTTTCTGTGAAGTTTCATCCCAATTGACCCACTAGTTACTGAGGAGAGAAGTGGATGGACGACGGACGACGCACGCCGGACAAAAGGCGATCACGATAACTCACCTTGAGCAAAGCTCAGGTGAGCTTAAAATAAGCAAAGTTTGGCAAAATTAGGTTGTGTAGCATTTTAACACATTTGCAGCAAACCACTTTTGAAATCATTGTGGCAAATTGAGCAATTTCTCCTTTTACTACATTGCTTTACCAGAATGATTTTAACATTATTCAATGATCATACTTTCATTTACATAAATGTTTCATTTTTGCTTAGATACTTTTGAAGAAGTCTACTGCTGATATATGTGGGAAAGGCTGAAGGAGAATGGGCATACTACTAGTTGTGCTACCCTTACAGATCTTTCATAGAAAATATATGTAGTCCTTTCAAGGAAAACTGGTAGTTGATTAAAAAGGTCAATTGTAATAGACTTGCCACAATCTTAAATAAATAAATTATCTCCCACAATGGTACTGGTATCTTGAATGTATAAGTTATATTATACATACACTGGCATTCCTCTATAAAACTCTCCGTTTTAAAGCGGATACTGTTATAACACTGGTCTTGCTTGGCTCCCAAAATTTTATTGCATGAAATATGTTGGAATAGAATTATAAATTTTCAAAAACCTAATTTGAAACTTTGAAACACCCAAAACGACTATAAAATTAATCCACATGTTTGCATAATGCTTTGTTCAACAATAGACAGGGGAAAAAGAAATTGATATCGTTATCGAGGGGCTGTTTGCATAACGCTTTCAATATTAAAACAATAGACAGATAAAAAATTGATATCGGGTGTAATGATTGTTTGTGCATTACGCTAATTGTGTTCAGTCACCTTTAAAACTGATACAACTTTAAACGAGAGCGGCTGTCATGGTGTGACAAACGAACACGCTCAATTACAAACTTCATAATGTTCTTCCGTGAATACAACTTGGGAAAACCCAAAATATACACGTGACCATTCCAGCCAATCGCATTTGCGCAAAATTTTGTCTGAATGTCATACATTTTTTCATCTCCGTAGTGAATACAGCTTGGGAAAACCCAAAATATACATGTGACTATTCCAACCAATCGTATTTGCGATATGTATATTAAAACTATTTAGCTCAAATGTATGCAGTAAACATCATCAATATTGGGGCCGTTGAATAGGCATGCGCACGAGACATGTATCAGTTGTAAACTTCCGCAAATATTGCAAAACAAATCTCGAAAGTTCACTGCAATTAACGCGAATTGTCAAATAAATAACCCTGTAATAGATCGACGATTAGAAATGCTTATTCTTCGGTCCAAAAATTTCACTCGCAATAATCTGCTGGTGCCTGAAATCTCACCATGCAAATTGAAATTTGCACTTGCAATTCGCGAGTATGTGAGCTTAAATTCAACCCCTGATATATCTATCAAATGTCAAAGAAACAGGTAAATATATCTTGCAAGCTTGTTTTAGCCAAAAACACTCTCTCTTTGCAAATGAATTAGTGTATGCATTATTATTAATGACTCAGCGGATTTTTGGAACAGCGTTATCAATTTAACCCCGTATATATCGCTGTGCAAGACCATGGCTCCCAAGAACAGTGTTATAGAGGAGTGCCAGTGTATATGTATATACATAAATATTTGTAAATGATAAAATACCTGTGAGGCAAGGTCCTCCTGTTTCATTGGTCAGTTAAGTTGGACATGAAACATTGATCGTAAAGGTAATAGAGGAGTTGACATAGGGCGTTTGCTGGTCACTGTAAGCCCCTCCTGAACAGTACCATCCTGCTGTACAATCTCACGTTGGCTCTGATAGACCGTTGCTTCCGCAGTATTTACCAGCTGAAATGTCAATGAGAGAAATGTCACATCACAATATGGAACCTCCCAAAATGTTGCCAGTTGCAGACAACATAGACCCAAGATCAGTTTACACTTACACTCAACTTGTTCAACATAGTTGGTTTAACCAATATATTTAACAATATCGTCCTAGAATATAAGGATATTTTCAAGTATCTGGATGTCTTCTTTTTAAATTTTGAGTTGAAAGGTATTCAACTATCAACCATTTTCCACTTGCAGATGCATTTGGACGCATTTACAACTGACAATTTTTGGAAATATTTACTAAATAAACAATGTCTCCTTTTCCCACACTGCTTTTTTAAATCCGTGTTTAAATTTTATATTTCCAATTAGCCAGATGTTTTTAAAGCAGAGGAAACATGAAATAGCAGGTAAATAGTTAACCCTTTCCCACATACAACACATATGCAGCTGACCACTTCGAAAACTTGTAAAGAAAAGGTTAAATGTCTATAAAAGAAAGTTGAATATTTAATCGCAAAAAAGAAATATCTCATTATGAAAAGTTGTGTGTTGTAAAGGGGTCAAACTGCGTCTGTATGTGGGAAAGGGCTAAAAGTTAATATCATTAATTAATTATGCGTTTTCTCTTTTAGCTGTTTTTCCTTTTTAAGAGCTATAATATAGCAAATAGCAAAATGAACCAAATTACACATAAAAACGGCCTTTCGATATTTTGAAAATAATCCTTTTCCACATACCAACATATTTGCATCAGACAATATTGAAGATTACTCCTTTTTCCACAATGTTTTCAAAGTTTTCTGCTGCAGATGCAACAGAACTCGTCTGCGAGTGGGAAAGGGTTTATGTGATGTATCCCACATGTTAAGTAAGCCTACCTTTAGGACAGTTGGAGCTAGTGTAGACCCGAGTCCCACCATAACAATAGTACCCCACTGGACATGTCATACACGGAGCCAGTCTCAGCACATTTCCGTAGGTACCTGCCGGACACCATGTCACGGTTCCCAAACCATCAGGACAGTAGAATGTTAGTGAACAGGGACCTAAAGTAGAATCAAGCAAACATTGATTAGATTGATTGATTGATTGGTTTAAGGCTATTTTCAGCAGTATGACAATTACATTACAGCAGATAGTTCACCTAACTATATTATTCCTGACTTTTTTGCACCAGTACTGTACAGACCATTCATGAACAAAGTTATAAAAGCTAGGTGAGTAGCAAGGTAGTTTTAGTATCATCTCATAAAAACAAAATACTATCAAACACAAATATGACAGAAAATATCAGTGGAAAAATATTGACCAATTTCTCTTTTTCATCACTATTATAGAACTATACCTACAATTTAGCTGATTGTACAGTCATGTTTTCTGCAGTTGTTTGCATTGCTGCTAATGCTGAAAATATGGTACCTGGGTTAAAAATGATTCCTACCTCCAGTATTATTTCCTTCAGGCGCAGCTAGGTCTTCTCCAGAAGTGCAGCAGTACCCAGCACTTCAGTTTCCTGTAGGGGCAGATAACCCAATGAAATCACAATACTTGCCTGCATCACAGGTCAAGCATTTGGTCTCATTCTGTAAGTGTAACCCAGCTGAAAGAATCCAACCCGACCAGGGCTCAAACTCCGGACGTCTTGTATAAGTATCCTCTTATACAAACACATAGCTACAGAATTATTGTCTATCTATGGGACAGACCACTATACTACATACTCCCTCTCCATTTGAAGTTTCGTCCTCGAATCATTCAATTTACTACAACTAGTACTCTATCTCATATCACTGCAGGTTATTTGGGCGCCAATGTAACCCAGCTGAAAGAGTCCAATCCAAAAAGGGCTCGAACTCGGGACATCTTGTCCCATAGGTGAACACTCTACCATGTTGCTATAAAAGCTAGCTCTATAGCAAGGAAGAATAAGCATCCCCTTATACAAACACATAGCTACAGAATTAGTGACTGTATCTAACTGTACTAAGTCATTAAGTGACTGTATCTAACTGTACTTAGTCAATAAGTGACTGTATCTAACTGTACTAAGTCATTGAGTGACTTCATCTATTTGCATTAAATCATTGACTGAATGTATCTAATTGTACTAAGTCATTGAGTGACTGTATCTATTTGTACTAAATCATTGAGTGACTGTATCTATTTGTACTAAATCATTGAGTGAATGTATCTATTTGTGTTAATTCATTGAGTGACTTCATCTAGTTGTACTAAGTCATTGAGTGTCTATCTAATTGCACAATATCCATATACTATCAGTGGACTCCTTTAAAAAAATTAAATTAGTAATTTTATTTAATGTTAGTAGGTTACCTAAAATAAAGGGACACAACTATTTGTATAAAGCATGATAATTATAAACAAGGTTGGGTTATAATAATATATTAATCAACCTAAGTACACAATGTATATATAAGTCACATAGTTCTTTAATCTATCACTATACTATACACAATATTCAATGAGTTAAACCTAGGTTTAAATTCATAAAGAAATTTGAATTATTTTCAAACTACAGAGTAACTTTCAAATATCAAATATTGAATACTAAAAATTAACATATTTTCTATTAAAGAGTGAACTAACTAATAAGAACACATGTTTATATATAATTATTTAGTTTATATCTGCTCCTCTTTCAACACTGTTTACCTCTAAAGCTATAAAAACAATTCTAACCAGTATTCTATAAATAGAATAAACATGAGAAAGCAATGTCACAATTTAATGTTAGTAGGTTACCTAAAATAAAGGGACACAACTATTTGTAAAAAGCATGATAATTATAAACAAGGTTGGGTTATATTAACCTAAGTACACAATGTATATATAAGTCACATAGTTCTTTAATCTATCACTATACTATACACAATATTCAATGAGTTAAACCTAGGTTTAAATTCATAAAGAAATTTGAATTATTTTCAAACTACAGAGTAACTTTCAAATATCAAATATTGAATACTAAAAATTAACATATTTTCTATTAAAGAGTGAACTAACTAATAAGAACACATGTTTATATATAATTATTTAGTTTATATCTGCTCCTCTTTCAACACTGTTTACCTCTAAAGCTATAACAACAATTCTAACCAGTATTCTATAAATAGAATAAACATGAGAAAGCAATGTCACAATTAAATGTTAGTAGGTTACCTAAAATAAAGGGTCACAACTATTTGTATAAAGCATGATAATTATAGACAAGGTTGGGTTATAACAAGAGCTGTCGGAGGACAGCGCGCTCGACTACAGGCCGCTTATTCACATAAAGCACCATTTCATTATATTGCACTTAAGTACTATTAAATCATATTATATACTCTATATGTAAAAGCAACTTAATAGATATACATACATTTAAATATAATTTAAAAATAAAATTTCCTAAGTCAATCAAGGGCCATTACTCCATATTTAGGATACAATGGAGTTATCTAACCTAATTGTACGATGGTCCTTAACAAATATGTGAAGTATGAAGTGATTTGAATGATGTAACTTTAACGTTGAGCTAAACGCAAATGTTAAAACTGACCGAGTCCAAAATTAGCAAAACCTTAAAAAAAGGTTTTCCTAATGTTTGACACCATGCAAAACCCGTTTGATATGTTGAAGAAATATATTTGATAAATAAATGATCACAATTAGAAAGAAATGTAACCAAAAATTAAGAATTTATCTAAAATTCTCAAAATCAAACAAAAATCATGTTTTTTACCCCCTAAAAGTCACACTCAGCATCTTCAACATACACTGTGAAGAAAGGTATTACATGTAATTATATTCCAAATATGGAAGCCCTAACACAAGTACTTATTTAGAAAAATTTGAAAATTAAATGAAAAAGCCAACTTGCCCTAAAACTTTAACCACCCAAAAGCATGTGTTTTACCACAAACAGAAGGTCACACTCAGCATCTTCAGCATATAATATGAAGAAATGTATTAAATGTAATTATTTTCCAAATATGAAAGCCCTAGCACAAGTACTTATTCAGAAAAAGTTAAAAAAATAAAATAAAATCCTACTTGCCCCAAAACTTTAACCACCGAAAATTATGTTTTTTACCCCAAAAAGAAGGTCACACTCAGCATCTTCAGCATTCAATGTGAAGAAAGGTATAAGATGTAACTATATTCTAAATATGAAAGCCCTAGCACAAGTACTTATTGAGAAAAAATAAATAAAAATAAAAAAATCCAACTTGCCCTAAAACTTTAACCCCCGAAAATCATGTTTTTTTCCCCAAAAGGAAGGTCACACTCAGCATCTTTAGCGTTCAATGTGAAGAAAGGTATAAGATGTAACTATATTCCAAATATGAAAGCCCTAGCACAAATACTTATGAATGAAAATCACAACTTGCCCTAAAACTTTAACCGGACGCCGACGCCGACGCCGGGGCGAGTAGTAAAGCTCTCATATTCTTCGAATAGTCGAGCTAATAATATATTAATCAACCTAAGTACACAA
Source organism: Serripes groenlandicus (assembly GCA_031761405.1). Taxonomy (NCBI): domain Eukaryota; kingdom Metazoa; phylum Mollusca; class Bivalvia; order Cardiida; family Cardiidae; genus Serripes; species Serripes groenlandicus. The sequence goes on from JASEVX010000006.1 coordinate 4,530,532, forward strand.
TGTATATATAAGTCACATAGTTCTTTAATCTATCACTATACTATACACAATATTCAATGAGTTAAACCTAGGTTTAAATTCATCAAGAAATTTAATATGGTTTATATCTGCTCCTCGTTCAACACTGTTTACCTGTAAAGCTATAAAAACAATTCTAACCAGTATGCTATGAATAGAATAAACATGAGAAAGCAATGTCACAATTTAATGTTAGTAGGTTACCTAAAATAAAGGGACACAACTATTTGTATAAAGCATGATAATTATAGACAAGGTTGGGTTATAATAATATATTAATCAACCTAAGTACACAATGCATATATAAGTCACATAGTTCTTTAATCTATCACTATACTATACACAATATAAAATGAGTAAACTTTCAAATATCAAAAATTGAATACTGAAAACTAACATATGTTCTATTAAAGGGTGAACTAACTAATAAGAACACATGTTTACATATAATAATTTGGTTTATATCTGCTCCTCTTTCAACACTGTTTACCTGTAAAGCTATAAAAACAATTCTAACCAGTATTCTATAAATAGAATAAACATGAGAAAGCAATGTCACAATTTACCTATGTTTCTGCTTAATCCGGCATTCTAGTCAAGCAGAAAGTTCTAGTTCAGTGATGTCACAAGGCGGGATATGGCAGAGCCAATTAAAATGCTTGTTCTGAAACTAAGTATCTCAGGAATTGAGAGAAAACTATGTGGGAAAACAAAATTCTGAACATCGATGAACCGATCCTAATCGAACTCTGATCAGACACATTGAAAGAATGCCAAATTCTAAAAGCATCGAAATATACGAAACAAATCCAAACAGTCCAAACCGAATATTCCAAATTCTTAATATAATAAGGGAAAGGGGTGTGAAAAAAAAAGTTTCAAAGTTAGAGTTAGTTCTAGGCGTGCAGTGCTTGAACAGTGCTTGAAAAGTGCAACTCAAACGTCCTTCAAGCTCTCAAACAATCTCAGAAAATACAATAAATTAATAAAAGTCTTACCACAGAGGAATAACAACATTGAAAACACAGTACAATATTGATTAGAATGTAAAAACATAATTATATTCACTTATCACAGTCTAAAGTTTATCCATTGTTCAGTTCATGATCATGTAGCTTCTCCATCGTTGGTAAATAGTTTGTACGTCGTCTGATCTTTGCCGGCTCTTTCCGAAGATTCGTCCACGAATATGCTAACTAATCTCACATGTGGGTTCTTTTATTGGTGTATTTCATTTGTTGGGCGCCATTTGTACTGGCTCTCTGTGGTTTTTGGAAATTAAACACCAACGAGTTATTTCAATCTCTATAAAGTATATTCCTGAATTCCTCATCCTGCAATTACATTATCAGAAAAGGAGCATTGCAATAAAATAACATCTGTTCATTTGTACAATCAATTATTCTTAAATAAACAATATATACATCTCCAGTATGGTTTAAATTGTAACAACAGTATATACACTTCATTCATCTAGCTATTAAAACATTTAAAATCCTTCATGATATATTTATAGACTCTTCCCAAAGTTACTCTTGCTTTCTTCAAATATATAAACAGTGGCACAATTGCAAATAAAGCTTACCAATAATCAAGTTGACTAAATGTTTCAATACTCTTCTTCTTTCCATCTCTACAACCATTCATATACATCTCATCATTTGGAAGTTATCTGTAAAACGAATAACATAATTATGTTAGTTTTATGTGAAAAAAGGGTAAATAGACCAAGACATGACAAAGACACGAAAACAGGGAAAACTCCACAAGAACAAATATAATCAATTACAAAATACCAACCGTCAAATTAATATATATACATAACAGGAAAAGAAGGAAAGAAGTTTACAAGTTTACAAGTAAATACCAATTAAACAATGAATCAACTGTTGACCATACTTCAGACGATGTTATCTGACCATTGTCCGTCAACTGATTGACTGTGAAAACAACAAGAAAACCTTATTGGGCTCCAATGTAACCCAGGTGAAAGGATCCAGACCCGACCAGGGCTTGAACTTGGGACCTCTTGTCCTGTAGGCGAACACTGTAACACGTTGCTATAAAAACTAGCTCTATAGCAAGGCAGTATAAGTATCCCCTTAGCTACAGAATTATTGTCTTTCTATGGGACAGACCACTTAGTGACTATATAAGAACAATACAATACTTAATATATCCACAGTTGAATAGATCTACTGCAAAATAGTTCATAAGAAAAATCTGTTTTTGACTTAAAAAGATTGCGTGTTTTTAGCTTATTGCACTTAATAAGTAAATTTAAATTAAACCTTTCTCGCACACAACAAATCTGCAGAAAACAACTTTGAAAATGTCTCGACTGAAATATGGAAAATCTATTTAAACTAGAACTATCACTAAATGTGATTAATACCCCCGAACGCCGCCCTGATAGGAAAGGTTGTGAAATATTTAGAAACCCCACCTTAAAAGGACAATGTTATGGATCGGGCTATTCTTGTTTTGTTCATTTTTGGATAACAAAGGGCAATAACTCTGTAATTATGTAAAGTAGAGTTATGGTTCTTGTACACTGCACTTCCTCTGATTATGCTCTACCGTTGTATGTAGTTTTATTAGATTCCATCTGTTAGTTATTAAATAATTCTCCGGACAAGAAAAAGTAACATAGGGCAATAACTCTGTATTTAGGTAAAATAGAGTTATGGTTCCTGTACACCGCACTTCCTCTCAATGTGTTGTATCATCCTATGATGTTTAATTAATTCCAACAATTAGTTTTAAAGTTATGCTCCGGACAAGACTCTACGAACAAGAAAAAGTAACAAAGGGCAATAACTCTGTAATTATGTAAAGTAGAGTTATGGTTCTTGTACACTGCACTTCCTCTGATTATGCTCTACCATTGTATGTAGTTTTATTAGATTCCATCTGTTAGTTATTAAGTAATTCTCCAGACAAGAAAAAGTAACAAAGGGCAATAACTCTGTATTTAGGTAAAATAGAGTTATGGTTCCTGTACACCACACTTCCTCTCAATGTGTTGTATCATCCTATGATGTTTTATTAAATTCCAACAATTAGTTTTAAAGTTATGCTCCGGACATGACTCTACGAACAAGAAAAAGTAACAAAGGGCAATAACTCTGTAATTGTGTAAAGTAGAGTTATGGTTCTCGTACACTACACTTCCTCTGATTATGCTCTACCATTGTATGTAGTTTTATTAGATTCCATCTGTTAGTTATTAAGAAATTTTTCGGACAAGAAAAACTAACAAAGGGCAATAACTCTGTATTTAGGTAAATTAGAGTTATGGTTCCTGTATACTGCACTTCCTCTCAATGTGTTGTATCATCCTATGATGTTTTATTAAATTCCAACAATTAGTTTTAAAGTTATGCTCCGGACAAGACTCTACGAACAAGAAAAAGTAACAAAGGGCAATAACTCTGTAATTATGTAAAGTAGAGTTATGGTTCTTGTACACTGCACTTCCTCTGATTATGCTCTACCATTGTATGTAGTCTTATTATATTCCATCTGTTAGTTATCAAGTAATTCTCCGGACAAGAAAAAGTAACAAAGGGCAATAACTCTGTATTTAGATAAAATAGAGTTATGGTTCCTGTACACCGCACTTCCTCTCAATGTGCTGTTTCATCCTATTAAGTTTTATTAAATTCCAACAATTAGTTTTAAAGTTATGCTCCGGACAAGACTCTACGAACAAGAAAAAGTAACAAAGGGCAATAACTCTGTAATTATGTAAATTAGAGTTATGGTTCTTGTACACTGCACTTCCTCTGATTATGCTCTACCATTGTATGTAGTTTTATTAGATTCCATCTGTTAGTTATTAAGTAATTCTCCGGACAAGAAAAAGTAACAAAGGGCAATAACTCTGTATTTAGATAAAATAGAGTTATGGTTCCTGTACACCGCACTTCCTCTCAATGTGTTGTATCATCCTATGAAGTTTTATTAAATTCCAACAATTTGTTTTAAAGTTATGCTCCGGACAAGACTCTACGAATAAGAAAAAGTAACAAAGGGCAATAACTCTGTAATTATGTAAATTAGAGTTATGGTTCTTGTATACTGCACTTCCTCTCATTATGCTCTACCATTGTATGTAGTTTTATTATATTCCATCTGTTAGTTATTAAGTAATTCTCCGGACAAGAAAAAGTAACAAAGGGCAATAACTCTGTATTTAGGTAAAATAGAGTTATGGTTCCTGTACACTGCACTTCCTCTCAATGTGTTGTATCATCCTATGAAGTTTTATTAAATTCCAACAATTAGTTTTAAAGTTATGCTCCGGACAAGGAAAATCGCAACGGACCAACCGACCGACCGACCGACCAACCACAGGGTGACTCCAATATACCCCCTCTAAACTTCGTTTATCGGGGGTATAATAAAAGAATTATTATAGAATATAGCTAAAACAGCCGAGACAAATGGAGAAACTTTCTGCTGCAGAGGCATCAAACCTCGTCTGTTTATGAGAAGATACATGACCCCTACACTTACTTGTAACAAGGTAGTTGGGTTATAAGTTCAAGCCGGACACAGTGAGTAGTCCAGGCCATTAATTGTTCCCTGGACAGTATAAGGACCCAGTGGGACAGGGATCAGCTTTGTCCTGATGGGTGCAGTAGTAACATGGTGGACAAGCATCACACACCGTTGCTCCTGTGCTGTTCATGTATTTACCTGGAACACACAAAAAAAACCACACACTTTAAATTTTGTTGCAATAAGCTGTCACACAATAATGGGATTTTAACCCTTTCTATCATACAATAAATCTGCAGCAGACGATTTTGAAAACTTACCTGAAAAAAATTGGAAACTCCCTTTAAATGAAAGTAAAATAATTGAATATAGTTGAAAACATGGTGACATTTGAGCAATTTCTTCTTTTGTCGCCATGTTTTCAAAAAGCTGTCTGCTGCTAAGGTGTCAGAAAGCGTCTATATGAGGGAAAGGGTTAAACCACTATCTTTGTTTAACCCCTCTTTCCCTCATATAGACACATGTTTACGCCTATGTAGCAGGCAACATTTAAAAATAATGTGACAAAGGTGGCATTTGCTCAGAATTTGCAATTTCTCTATTTCTTATGTTCACATAATAATATTTTTTTTCTTCAAATTTTGGCCAAGATATTTTCAGTCGTTGACTGTAGATTTGCTGTATGTGGGAAAGGGATAATATTGTTAACATTTTGAAAAATAAATGTTTAATTTTAATACAGAGTCAAATCTGAAGTTGTTAAATTGATGGATTGGAGTTTAATATTGTTTTCAACAGAATTTAAGTTAAGTTATGGCAGGGACGTAGATAAGATCTTATCTATGTCCCTGGTTATGGACACCAATTAACCTACACTTGAGATTCCTGGTGAAGCATACAAGTTACAATGAGATTTATCAATCATTAAAAAAAGTGTAAGCCAAGTGAGGATCCAAACTCATTACTTCTGGATCAGTGGCCCTTAATTGTCATTACCAATTGATATTAAAAAATTAAACCCTTTCCAAGATACAAAAAATCTGCAGCAGATAACTTTGAAACATCAAGTCAAAATATGTCAAATCACCATAAATGAAAGAATAATAATTAAATGAGTTAAAAAGAAAATATTGCAAAAGGTGACAATATTGCTTTCAGAACAATTTCCCCTTTGTCACAACATTTTCAAAAGTCGTCTGCTATATAAAGAGGCGTCAGAAAGTGTCTGCATGTCCCTTTCCCACATATAGATGCTTTTTGACGCCTTTGCACAAGACGACTTTTGAAAACATTGTGACAAAAGTAGGAATTGCTCAAAACAAGCAATTTCTTCTTTTGCAACAATGTTTTCAACTTTTTTCAGTAATTGTTTTTTCATACTTTTGTCAAGATGTTTTCAAAGTAGTTTGCTACAAATTTGTCTGCAATTTGAAAGGGTAAAATTGCAGAAACCTACCATCAGCGCAGGTACTGGTGCAATACTTCCAGTCGGACAATAATGTCCTGCAGGACATTGGTTCCCTGTAACACCTTCGGTGGTTGTGCTCGTAGTCGCATTGGCTGAGCAGAGGTAACAAGCCTGGCAATCACCTTTAAGATAAAAGGAAAACTTTTCAATCTACATGGCATGTAAACTGTACAATATACTAAATGATTTAAAAGACATATATATTCTTTTATAATTCACTGTATATCTGATGAAAATGTTGTACTTAATACAACAAATTAAACAAGAGGGTCATGATGGCCCTAGAACGCTCATCTGAATTATGCAATGTGATTTCTAATGCAAAAAAACATCAAGGCAATTATTCTGAAATTTTTTCCGTCATTTGGCCTAGTGACCTTTTTCTTTTACCTGATATGACTTGATATGACCCATATTCGAACATGGAATAGTTATCAATCATCAAGACAAACATTCTCACAAAGTTTCAACTTGCTCAAAGTAAAAATGCGCCTCTGGAGTTTTAACAATATGTCCCTTCAATGTGACCTACCGTATATCCGCGGCCATAAGTCGAGTTTTTGAGACTCAAATTTTGGTGTTGAAGCAGGGAATCGACTTATGACTGAATGGCAAAGTAAAATTTAAAAAAAAAAGAAAATTTCGAAGAAAAAATTGAATCGGTCGTAAGTGTCATAAACAACGTTAATTATTTGTATCGGGTTTGTGATCCGAATATTGTGTTCTAAAGTCGCCGAAATATTATTAATGAAGCTACATTTTACTCGCCGTGTAAAGGTTTCGGGCATTTTGTAAAGAAGTCTGTCGTAAGTGTCATAAAGAACGTAAATTATTTGTATCGGCCAAACATACACACTCTTTACAAGTAGAATTGAGGTATTGTCTTTTGATTGGTTAATTCCAAATATTATGACACCCCCATGCTACAGCATTTATTATGAATCCCCTAAAAAAATATATCTGAAAAATTCTCAATTTCTCAATTATTGAAGACGATTATCTCATTAAACCATGAATAGATTCAAAATATTATTTATACTATTGAAAGGGCTAAAACATAATTCGACTTCCATCTCATTTACATCGGATACGTATTTAATGTTTTTATCAGGGGGGCGTCATAATATTTGATATGACATCGGTATACATACGGTAGTTTTAAACCCACAATGACCCATATTCTAACTTGGCCTAGATATCATTAAGACAAACATTCTGACCAATTTGATTGATTGATTGATTGGGGTTTAACGCCGTTTTTAACAATTTCTCTATTCAATTGTATGTATTAAGCAGGCTAGCTGATTGTATCAAGAAATGTTAATGCACTCCCACTGTAATGGTTTGATTGACTGATTGGGGTTCAACGCCGTTTTTAACAATTTCTCAGTTATATCACGGCAGCCAGTTCACCTACTCATGCATTTCCTGGTTTTCTCACACAAGTACTCCACACAACAATTTTGGCTGCTTTTCCACATAGACTTAGCCCATTGGTGGAAGACGAATGACGTGTGTCGCAATGACTTTTGTCAATCGTCGGAAAGAAAGTTGGCCGAGCTGGGATTCGAACTCACAAACCCTGGATTGACAGCCTGCGTTGCTACCGACTGAGCTACCGGTGCTCGGCTCTGACTAATTTGAAGATACTGAAGCAAACAAGAGGGCCAAAATGGCCCTAAATCGATCACCTAATTGATAGTAAATTAGTAGCAAATATTTAACTGCAAATTTCTGGGAAAATTTGATCAAGGAGTGCAAATGAAACTGGAAGGAGTGGACACTTCTCAAGAAACAGCTTATTAGTAAAGGCCATTTATATCTTGAAATCTAACAAGAACTTTAATAAGAATGGAATTATAAAGTTTTTGTCATTTTGCACCTTTCCTGATGCCGCCTTGCTGCCCTGTTTTTCAACGAAATCAATATGGCTTCAACAGTTTATTTAGAGTGTCACTTATATAAAGGAACATTTCTACCAAATTATCTTGCAATCGCACAAGCAGATTATGGAGGAAAAGGATTTTAAAATTTGGGTATTTTTCTCACTTTCTGATGCCGCAGCAACCAAAGTTCTCAAAGGAAATTAAATCTTTGAACAATTTTGAAAGAGGACCACCAAAGGAACATTCCTGTGATGTTTTGTGGAAATTGGTCTATTGGAATGGTAGGAGTTGGTTGTCATTTGTAGCTAAAAGTTCAATTTACCCCTTTTGTGATGACGCCTGGTTGATATGATTGTGTAAACAATCAAAACGGCTTAAACAAATTAAATAGAGGATCATTACAGTAAGATTCGTATTATATTTTCTTAAAATCAGACAAACACTTTCATAAAAATGGTATTTTCAAATTGTGCCCCTTTTCTGATGCCGCCTGACTGCCATGTTTTTCGACCAATCAGTATGGCTTGAACAATTTTTATAGAGGGTCACCCAAGGAACATTTCTACCAAATTATATTTGAATCTGACAGGCAGATTCGGAGACAGGCAGATGGACATTTTGTCCCCTTTCTGATGCCGCAGCAACCAAAGTTCTCAATGGAATTTTATTCTTTGAACAAATTTGAAAGAGGACCACCAAAGGAACATTCCTGTCATGTTTTGTGGAAATTGGTCTATTGGAATGGTAGGAGTTGGTTGTCAATTGTAGCTAAAAGTTCAATTTACCCCTTTTGTGATGACGCCTGGTTGCTATGATTGTGTAACCCATCAAAACAGCTTAAACAAATTAAATAGAGGATCATTAAAGTAAGATTCGTATTATATTTTCTTAAAATCAGACAAGTACCGTATATACTCAGTTATAAGTCGCCCTCGTCTATAAACCCTTTCCCACAGACAACAAATCTGCAGCAGACAACTTCAAAAACATCCAGGCAAAAGTATGGAAGATGTCAAAATGAAAGTTAAATTACCGTATATACTCAGTTATAAGTCGCCCTCGTCTATAAGTCGCACCCCCTACTTCGAGGCCTAAAGTCTAGGGTTTGATGATTGACCCTCTTATAAGTCGCAGTTAGATTTTTGATTTTTTTCACGTCAAAACCCTATGACAAGCAGCGAGATATAACCCAAGTCATCATGATCGAGCATCAGATTTTTTGTTTAAAACATTCATATAATGTCCAATTAGTTTTATGTAAGCATTAATTTATAGTCTAAATAGATTTTACTATCATAAGAAGCGAGATATATAACCTTAAGTCATCAAGATCGAGCATCAGCTTTTTGTTTACATTATTTGAACATACAATGATGTCCAACTAGTTTTAATTTGTTTTATCTAAAGAGATTTACCGGTTCAGCGACCTCAATTCTAACAGTCAAATAATTCTAACACAACTGTCGCGTGTAAACCACACAGGTTTAAATTATCATCAAGCTAAAGGTGTTACATGTAAAATTACCCGAGGTCAAATTCTGCAGACGTGTACGTATTAGAGTGGGTAAAAACCGATAATTGCATTGTTAGCAGTTTGTATTTAATACACTTTAGCTACAGTTATTGTCTTTGTTACGACTCTCAAATACTGCAGATGTATCACAGTGGTAAAAGCCGATAATTGCATGTTTATCAGTTTGTACTTAATACACTTTAACGTCAATTATTGACCGTGTTAAATCGCCCCGTGTGTAGTCTTGGGATTGTTTGTGGATTAATTATGACAATTTTGGTCCGACTTTTTTATCTCTTTAATTGGATCTGTGTTTGTTTTTTGCTTTCTAATGGTTTAATTTGGTACCATCACCCATGCAGGCCAAAATCACGGTGAAATGGGTCTTGTCGTGGCCATTATTATGGCTTCTTTTTATCACATTCTGCAAACATGGACTTTCTAATTAAGATAGTTTGACAGCTACGTGTGTACGTGTCTACACAATGACAAATTATCACTTTCCCGCATGCAACAATTATGTACAAGGCTACGTTGAAAACATCAAGGCAAGAAACATCGTGGATAAAGGAGAAATTGCAAGCAATTTTGAGTTAGCATTAACATTTCAAAATTCGGATGGGAAGCCTCAATATATGGTAATAAGGGTTAATAAGGGTTACAAATCAATGACTTTTTGTTTAAAATAAAAACAACACTTTATCCTGAAATATAAATTAAAGTTTATTACATTATTTTTTCAATCACATATAAAGTGACATACGACCTAGTAACAGTATTATGGTCTGTATATTTACGCATCTGGACTTGAGCTCCGCAATTTATATTTTCACAAAATTCAAAATGGCTTCCAATCGAGCTGAAATCGAAACAATAACTTGGAACAAATGACTTTTTAAATGTACATTCATAAGTTATATATTTTTTCTAGTGTTTGTTTTTATAAACAAATCAATTCTATAAGATATGTTTCTTTCAATCAAACTTGATTTATTCTGTTAAATCATCATTTAAGTCGCCCTTTTTATCAATGACCGGCCTGCACAGTTTTTGACGATCGGTGAATTGGAGGGTAATTTTTTCTGAATTTTTGCTTGACCCTCTTATAAGTTTCGATTTTGAAGGTAAAAAAGTGCGACTTATAACTGAGTATACACGGTACTTTCATAAAAATAGAATTTTCAAATTTTGTCATTTTGCCCCTTTTCTGATGCCGCCCGACTGCCATGTTTTTCGACCAATCAGTATGGCTTGAACAATTTTTGGACGGTACCCCTTAGGGTACTGTCTATAGCCATGTGTATTTTGAGAAATCGTACAACAATTGGCTCCCTGATTATAAACAGTATGACAGAGTAAAGCTGGGTACCAAAAACCGAGAGGGCTTTTTTTATACCCACAACAAAAAAGTAGTGCCAATTATCAGGCAATATAACTGCTTTTCGAAAACATTGGTGAATCAAGATATCTGAATTTTGAAAAAGGACTGTAAAAAGGCAGCATTAGTGGTTGAAGTATTACGTTTACAATTTTGCGTTGAAGTTTGAATTAATATATTCATAAACAATGTATGAATATATACCAATTTTTTACATGTTTCAATCAGAAAGAATTTAATTTTTAGAAACGAAATAATATTGACACTATTACAATTCATACGTTATTATGTTTCTTAAAATTTCGTTTAATATAAAATCGTAGTACGGCAATTTTGATGATATCACGTGATATTTGGATTTTCTTGTAGATCAGAAGTGATTTTGGGATGTTTGGTAGTATTAAGAATAATGCCAAACGCTTCGATGAAAAACTATCTGTAGTATTAACAATAATGCCAAACGCTTCGATGAAAAACTATCTCCCAACTAATTATCTAGCCACTCGATTCATTTTACTGAAAGAGATGGTAAGGAACGACAACTCTGCGAAGGAGAACTTGCAACTTCCGTTCAAAATGAAAGTAGAAATCTGACAAGCTGCCCTGACGATAGATTGTTATTGTGGAGAAAAGACACATGAAGTTTTATATTGAGGAAGACTGACAGGAAAGAAATGTGTGCACGCCTAAAATGTTCATTTAGTCGTCAATCCGTAAAACGTTCGAGGTAGGTCTGTTAATTAAACTGTAATTTGGAGTAGATTTTTTTTTTTCGCCCTGTGCTGTATCGTAACCGAATATGAAAATAAGCTCACATTTATTTTGTGTACACGTATGTCTGAAAATAGCCCAATTCCTGTAGACATTCGCTTGTTCGTGTTATCATCTGACATCTGTTAATTATTTAAAAGGGTGGCATATGAAGGAAAATAAAAAATAATAAATGAAGGACTTCGGAGACTTCGTACATATATTGTACAAGTATATCATTGTTTAATACTGTATGTATACACTATTTAGGCTCATTTGAGGACTTAGGAGACAAAAGTGGTCAAGTGATGTGAAAAGACTTAGGAGACAAAAGTGGTTAAGTGATGTGAAAACTGCTTTCAAACTTAAGTGTGTACAATTATTTGTATTGATGATATTATGTATACAAGTTTGTTATTGAAAAGAATGAAGAAATACAATGTATATTGATAAATGAATTTTCCAGATTTTGTCTTTACTTAGATGGAGCATTGCCAAAAATGTTATTCAATTAACGCACAAAAACATATGTATATTTGTGTACGTTATGTTATAAATTGTCTAGTGAATCCATGTCTAACCGACACTTTGCCTTGACGTCATTTATAAAGTTATATTGACATAAAAGTAGTGATGCTACGCCGTTTCTAGGTCTAAATTACATGTAAATGGTCAGTTAAGACTGGTGAGACTGCATAATATGATACATAGGCTCCTCTGAGTCTTCACTGGATACATATGCATTATAACCCCAAATAACTTAATGCAGATCAATAATTGCAAAGTATCTATTATAAACAGACTATTTTATTATTCAAATCATAGCATACATATATATTGATAAAGAATGGTTTTGTGCAGACATGTATACACATCTTGATTTTATTTTTATTGTGCAATCAGTAACTGTATGTATTTTTGTTTCGTTTCAGATCATGGAAATGTTGACGGATTATAATGCACAATACGCAACATTACTTGTGAAGAAGATTCATAATGTCAGTGTATGGGACATTTTTACAACCAACCTTTATGTATTGGAAAAGTTGGGGTATATTTACTGTTATTTCCGGTTTCGTTTTTAGTTGAATCAGAGAAATAAAAGACAAATGGCAAGTCCTGGATGCAACAAAACGGGTAGAAAACAAAAAACAGAACGACGTTAATGACATTCTTCAAAGCTGGTAACAGCAGCGAGTCGTTGTGACAAGTATTCTGAATGAAAGTGTTTATTCTGTAAAGGTAACTCGGAAAACAATAACGGAATGGAAGGACAAGTATCTAGGAGATATAAACGACACAAATACGAATCAAGGATGCACAATGTGATCTGTTTTTGTTTACTATAATACAGGAAGATAACTGTGTAATTAACTAATTATTATGAACAAGACATTCAAGTAAATCATTTTGAGCTATAACACAGCCTTCCAGGAAGACACTTGTACATGATAACTAACATTAAGTAGATCATTTTGAACTACATATTGCGTCACACAGGGTGAACATGGCAAGTCCTGGACGCAACAAAACGGGTAGAAAACAAAAACAAAATGACGTTAATGACATTCTTCAAAGCTGGTAACAGCAGCGAGTCGTTGTAACAAGTATTCTGAATGAAAGTGTTTATTCTGTAAAGGTAACTCGGAAAACAATAACGGAATGGAAGGACAAGTATCTAGGAGATATAAACGACACAAATATGAATCAAGGATGCACAATGTGATCTGTTTTTGTTTACTATAATACAGGAAGATAACTGTGTAATTAACTAATTACTATGAACAAGACATTCAAGTAAATCATTTTGAGCTATAACACAGCCTTCCAGGAAGACACTTGTACATGTATGATAACTAACATTAAGTAGATCATTTTGAACTACATATTGTGGCACACAGGGTGAACCTGTTGATAATTTTGATCAGGCAGATCATTTGTTTTGTTAAATGACCCAAGATGTAAAATTTAAAAGTAAAACTGTAAGTTTACTAGCATTTGTCAACAGTAAGAGGCATGAGTAAAAAGCATTGTGACAAAAGGAGAAATTGCTCGTATGGAGCAATTTCTTCCTCTGCCTCCATGTTTTCAAAAAGCCGTCTGCTGCAGAGGCATCAGAAAGTGTCTATTTGAGGGAAAGGGTGATTGAAATATTATAATTAGCTTCTCTGGCTGAAAGCTAGTTGAGCTTATGTCATGGCGAATTGTCCGTTGTGCATGCGTTAACTTTTTGCTTCAAACGACTTCTCCTACTTAACCACTTGGCCAATTAAGATGAAACTTCCTAGGAAGCATCCTCTTAATGTCCTCTTCTAAATTCATTCAAATTTTTTGGATCCATGCAAAATTTTGGTTTCCATGGCAACCAAATTAAACAAGAGGGCCAAGATGGCCCTAAATCGATCACCTAATTGATAGTAAATTAGTAGCAAATATTTAACTGCAAATTTCTGGGAAAATTTTATCAGGGAATGCAAATGAAACTGCAAAGGAGTGGACACTTCTCAAGAAACAGTTTATCAGTAAAGGCCATTTATATCTTGAAATCTAACAAGAACTTTAATAAGAATGGAATTATAAAGTTTTTGTCATTTTGCACCTTTCCTGATGCCGCCTTGCTGCCCTGTTTTTCAACGAAATCAATATGGCTTCAACAGTTTATTTAGAGGGTCACTTAAGGAACATTTCTACCAAATTATCTTGCAATCGCACAAGTAGATTATGGAGGAAAAGGATTTTAAAATTTGGGTATTTTTCTCACTTTCTGATGCCGCAGCAACCAAAGTTATCAATGGAATTTAAATCTTTGAACAATTTTGAAAGAGGACCACCAAAGGAACATTCTTGTGATGTTTTGTGGAAATTGCTCTATTGGAATGGTAGGAGTTGGTTGTCATTTGTAGCTAAAAGTTCAATTTACCCTTTTTGTGACGACGCCCGGTTGATATGATTGTGTAACCAATCAAAACGGCTTAAACAAATTAAATAGAGGATCATTACAGTAAGATTCGTATTATATTTTCTTAAAATCAGACAAACACTTTCATAAAAAATGGAATTTTCAAATTTTGTCATTTTGCCCCTTTTCTGATGCCGCCTGACTGCCATGTTTTTCGACCAATCAGTATGGCTTGAACACATTTTATAGAGGGTCACCCAAGGAACATTTCTACCAAATTATATTTGAATCTGACAGGCAGATTCGGAGGAGAAGATTTTTAAAGTTTGGACATTAAATCGATCACCTGATTGATAGTGTATGGTGAGTGTAAGGAACGACAACTCTGCGAAGGAGATTGCCCTTGCATAATACTCTGCCAAGTGTTACCTCCCTTAGACCATCAATCTAATAACCATATATGTCATTTGAAGCAAAAAGTTAATTTTACTCCTTTTCTGATGCTGCTTGGTTGCTATGCCTTTCAACAAATCAATATGGCTTGACAAAGTATGTAGATGATCAATGAAAGAACATTTCTACAAAACTATCTTTAAATCAGACAAGCACTTTTATAAGGATACTTTATTAAAGTATTGTCATTTTGCCCCTTTTTTGATGCCGCCTGACTGCCATGTTTTTCGACCAATCAGTATGGCTTGAACAATTTTTATAGAGGGTCACCCAAGGAACATTTCTACCAAATTATATTTGAATCTGACAGGCAGATTCGGAGGAGAAGATTTTCAAAGTTTGGACATTTTGTCCCCTTTCTGATGCCGCAGCAACCAAAGTTCTCAATGGAATTTAAATCTTTGAACAACTTTGAAAGAGGCCAACCAGAGGAACAGTCCTGTGATGTTTCACGAAAATTGTCCTTGGAGTTTGGGAGGAGTTGATGTTTAAAGCTAAAAGTTAACACCGGACGGACGACGGACAAAAAGTGATCAGAATAGCTCACCTTCAGCCTTCGGCTAAGGTGATCTAAAAAGTAGTGGAAACTTAAAAAAGCTTCTCCTCCGAAAGTGTCAGGCCGATTTCCAAATAATTTGGTAGAAATGTTCCTTGGGTGACCCTCTATCAGATTCCTTCAAGCCAAGTTGATTAGTTGAAAAACATGGTCGCCAGGGGGGGCGGGGCTATTTGCATTATATGGCTATAGTGAAAACTTAAAATATCTTTACCTCAAAAAGTGTTTGGCAAATTTTCAAATTATTTTGTAGAAATGTTCCTAGGGTGACCCTCTATCAGATTTCTTCAAGCCATGTTGATTGGTTGAAAACTATGGCTGCCAGGGGGCGGGGCTATTTTGCCTTATATGGCTATAGTGAAAACTTAAATAATCTTCTCCTCCGAAAGTTTCAGACAAATTTTCAAATAATTTTGTAGAAATGTTCCTAGGGAGACCCTCTATCAGATCCTTCAAGCCATGCTGATTAGTCGAAAAACATGGCAGTCAGAGGGTGGGGCTATTTTGCCGTATATGGCTATAGTGAAAACTTAAAAAATCTTCTCCTCCGAAAGTTTCAGACAAATTTTCAAATAATTTTGTAGAAATGTTCCTTGGGAGACCCTCTATCAGATCCTTCAAGCCATGTTGATTAGTCGAAAAACATGGCAGTCAGAGGGTGGGGCTTATATGGCTATAGTGAAAACTTAAAAAATCTTCCTCCGAAAGTGTCCGGCTGATTTTCAAATAATTTTGTAGATATGTTCCTTGGGTGACCCTCTATCAGATACCTTCAAGCCAAGTTGATTGGTCGAAAACTATGGCTGCCAGGGGGCAGGGCTATTTTGCCTTATATGGCTATAGTGAAAACTTAAAAAATCTTTTCCTCCGAAAGTTTCCGGCCGATTTTCAAATAATTTTGTAGAAATGTTCCTAGGATGGTCCTCTTATCAGATTCCTTCAACAATGTTGATTGGTCAAAAACATGGGCCATCAGGGGGCGGGGCTGTTTGAAGATTTAATTTTTGCCTAATGGCCGTGGAGCGATACTGGCCCTCTTGGGCCTCTTGTTTTTTAAATCTGATCAAAGCTTTCTCTGTCTAGATTCCAAAGAGTACTGGTACATGTTCATATGTTCATAAGAAGAATTAATTTTACAATCAAATTATTGATCACAAAAGGAAAAAGCACATTATGAGATTTAACTTCTGACATAAAGTTTAAAGATTTTCTATTGCATAATTATTGTCTACAGCCTATATACATTCAAAGGTCAGTTTACTATTTTTTTCTATGTATATTCAAGTTGATATGTACTCATCATGCAAAAAATTTACATGTACAAATTATGTCCCCAATTTTTCAATTGTTGAACATAGTAATGGGAAGAAAAGTTTAAATTTTTTAACACAACTGTACATTTTGACCTGTTGATTTTTTTGCAAACTTCAAGGATTGGAAGAAATATTTGAACGAAAACAATATCACAGGCTCTTTTTAAAAAACTTTACCCAAATTTAACCAATCTACAGCAGACAACTTTGAAAATATCTTTGCAAGCTCACTTTGGTACAGCATGTTTCCTATTTTATTACTCAGTTTACCGTAGCTCAGTCAGTAGAGACACAGGCTGTTAATCCAGGGGTTGTGAGTTCGAACACCAGCTTGGCCTACATTCCTTCCGACATTTGACATGACTACCACCAATGGGCTTTCAGACTATGTGGAAAAGCAGCCAGTTGCTTGGAAAGTATGTTGTGTGAAGTACTGGTATGAGAAAGCCAAGAAACATATGAGTAGTTGAACTGGCTGCCGTGATATGACTGAAAGATTGATGAAAATGGTGTTAAACCCCAATTAATCAATCAAACTATTTTGTTCATCTGATACCCTTCTTCTCATTGTATACTAAATAGGCTGAGTGTAGCCTATGTTTTGGGGTAAAAAGTATCAATTTTTATGTATTTTGGTTGTATTAGAGAATTGGACATTGTTGGTTAAGTTACAGGTCAATTTGACAGAAAATCCACAGGTGAAATTTGTCTATCCTTGTAAGCCTGTGTGGCATGCTTAGGCTGATCCGGATCGATACTTTACGCAGAGTCCACAATGTTGGTTTGCTCGCAGGACTGCTCAAATTATAGGAAAATCTAGTTAACACTCTGGAAGCCGCATGTTTTACTTGAGCATGTTGAAACTTTCTCAGAATATTTGCTTGTATGATATCTAGCCTAAGTTCGAATATGTGTCAGATCCAGTAAAGAACTAGGTCACTTAGCCAAACACTATAGACACTGCATTTTTGTATTGAGCATTTTGAAACTTTGTCAGAAAGTTTGTCTTGATGATAGGCCAATTTCAAATATTGGTTATTTTGGATAAAACATTAGGGCACTAAGTCAAGTTGGAGGAAAATCTTGTTAACCCTTTCCCTCATATTATAGAGGCTTTCTGCAGCAGATGGCTTTTTGAAAACATAGAGACAACAGAAGAAATTGCTCAAAACGAGCAATTTCTCCTTTTGCCACAATGTTTTCCTCTTTTAGTCATAGGTTATCCATTCAATTATAGAGGTTTTGTATCATTTGACAAAATATGTTCAAAGTCGTCTGCTGTAGAATTGTCGTATGAGGGAAAGGGTTAAGACTCAGGAAGCGGCACTTTTAGCTTGAGCATGCTGAAACTTTGTCAGAATGATTGTTTTTATTATATTTATTTTGAATATGGGTAATATTTGTTAAAAAATTAGGTCACTATGCCAAGTTGTAGGACAATCTTGATTTAACACTTAAGAGACCACAATTTTGACTTAAGCGGCTTGAAACTTTGTCAGACAGTTTTTCTTGATGATATACAGGCCAATTTAGACATTGGTCATGTTGAGTCAAAAATTAGGTCCCTTGATCAAATTTAAGAAAAATCTTGTTAATGATCTGGAAGCCATGTTTTTAACTCTAGCATGATGAAACTTTACCAGAATGTTTATCTTGATGATATTTAGGCTAACTTCGAATATGGTCTGGCTAAAAACTAGGTCACTAGGCCAATATTGAGAACTATTTTGTAAACACTCTAGTCACCACATTTCTCTCAAATGTTCCTTGCGTGACTCTTTACTAAGAGTGTTAATATTAAGTTGGTTCTTTAGATACTTTAGATAATAAATAGCTTTGCTACAGGTACTATTTTACCCTTTCTACACTACAAACACATGTTGTCTAATCTTCAACAGATTATGAGAAATTTTGACAGTTTTCTCAATGTTTTATTCACTTTTAGTTTCATAAATACAGATTTACCAGTATCTTTAGTTAAACATTTTAAAATCATCTGCTGTAGAGTTTATCCATGTGATAAATTACCTATCACAAATGTGTTTGTTTATCTAACTGTATCTACTGTCTACAGTTCAAGAGTTTAATTATAGATCTCTGGAAATAAGGTTAACCCTGTCTTAAATAAATGTTTGAACTGTATGCATTTCTGCTTTTTTGTTTACATTTTTTTAAATTATGTGACTTGTGTTGTAACTTTCCAAAAAATGGAACAGTTGACCATCTTTTCCCCCCTCATACAATGGGTACCGTCCCACAGCACTTTCAGTGCTTTGATTATAGAAGGTCACCCAAGGAACATTTCTACCAAATTACATTTGAATCTGACAGGCAGATTCGGAGGAGAAGATTTTTAAAGTTCGGACATTTTGCCCCCTTTCTGATGCCGCAGCAACCAAAGTTCTCAATGGAATTTAAATCTTTGAACAACTTTGAAAGAGGTCAACCAGAGGAACAGTCCTGTGATGTTTCACGGAAATTGTCCTTGGAGTTTGGGAGGAGATGATGTTTAAAGCTAAAAGTTAACGCCGGACGGACGACGGACGACGGACAAAAAGTGATCAGAATAGCTCACCATGAGCCTTCGGCTCTAGGTGATCTAAAAATGCGCATTCTGAAGTGTAAACAAGATTTTCCTTCAATTCGGCCTAGTGACCTAGATTTTGAATAGACATGACTTGGCCTACTCATCATAAAAAGAAATAGCATTCTGATAAAGTTTCAACATGCTCAAGCTAAAAATGCAGCCTCCGGAGTGTTAACAAGATTTCCCTTTAATTTGGCCTATTGACCTAGTTTCTGACCCAATATTACCCATATTCTAATTTGACCTAGATATCATTAAAACAAACTTCAAACTGCTGAAGCAAAGATTGCGTCTTCTCGAGTGTTAACAAGATTTTCTTTAATTTGACCTGGTGACCTAATTTTTAACATCATATGGCCCAGTTTCAAACTTTTCCAAGACAAGTGATGGAGATAAATGTTCTGATAAACTTGCATAAAGATTGGATGTAAAATGTAGCCTGTAGAGTGTTAAAATGCAACTGTTGGCGATGCACGCCAGACGGACGCAGGACAAAATGTGGTCACAAGAATTCAACTTTAGCACTTCTGGCACAGGTGAGCTAAAAATATTATTAAATCATCCTAATTATTTTATAAGTTTTATAACCTTGACCATCTATCTTAAATGATGTTTTGTATGTTATTTCTTACAAAACATTGCCTAGGAGTTACACATATCAAGCTGTAAAGAAAATTTGGCAGGCGACAATAGTTAGGCATGCAAACACTAATTGGAAATATTGAAACTTCTAGAAACAAATGAACTGCATCTGCTGATTAGAGCCTTTGTTGCAATTCTAACAAGAGCGCCAAATGTCACAAAATACGCCGGTCCTATTTTTTTGAGACCAAGTTAATGATCGGACAATACCTATTTGAGCTTATTTCTATAATTAAAAGGCAATAACTCTCGATTGACCACAGCGATATGGCTGGTTATAGAACTTATCCGAGATATACCAAAAAACATTTTGACTAAATTTAGTGGTGATTGGACAAGGGTTTCTAAAGTTATTGAGCAGACAAGATTAATTTAAGATAATTTCTATGTGATGATTGGACAAAGGCTTCTTAAGTTATAGGTCTGACAAGACCAATTTTAGGTAACTTCTATAATTAAAAGGCAATAACTCTCGATTGACTAAAGCGATATGGCTAGTTATCGAACTTGTCCCAAGATATTATGCCAATTCACATTTTGACAAAATTTGGTGATGATTGGACAAAGGCTTCTAAAGTAATTTAGCTAACAAGACCAATTTTAGGTAATTGCTATAATTAAAGAGTGATAACTCTTGATTGACTAAAGCGATATGGCTAGTTATTGAACATGTAGAGCCAAAAATGCTAATGTTCTTCTGATACCGATTGATTGGGGATTTACGCCATTTTAGAAAAAATTTCATTCCTATCAAAGCAACCAGTTTCCCTAGTCAACCTCCTGGCTTTCTCAAATTTCGAAGCAATCTGCTATTTTTCAAAATAGACTGTTAGCCCATTGGATGAAGAAAAACGTCAGAAAAAATGTTGGCCCATCTGGGTTTTGATCTCACTATCTGTGGATTAATAGTCATTATCACTACCTTCTAAGCTACCCGGGCTTGGCTTTCCTGATACTAAAGTTTCCCATAGAGGTTCATTGATTTCCAGTTAACAGATGCTGAACAAGAGCGCCAAATGTCACAATATATGCCCGTCCTATTTTTTTGAGACCAAGTATAGTGATGATTGGTTGTATGTCAGGCAAATTTAGAGAGAGGACACTGTTGATATAATGTTGGTCATTCGACGGATATAAGTGTGGAGTGACTAAGATAACGTGGTTAGTTATCGAACCTGACCAAGAAATTCTGCCCATCAACAAATTGTCTAAATTGGTGATGATGAAATACAATGACTCAAGCGATATGGCTGATGATAGCACCTGTCCGAGATATTATGCCCGTACACATTCTGACTAAATTTGATGATGATGGGACAAAGGCTTCTGAAGTTATTTAGCTGACAACATATGGACACCTCTCGCCAAATGCCGCAGGTAGTCCAACTATGTGAATTTAAATACTCTAAAAGACCCCCGAATCATCAGATGGGGTTCAAATTGATTTACATAAGAGTTCAAAGCAATTTCATGTTATCCAATAATTAGATCGAAAAGAAACCTGTACAGGTGAAAAATAACAAGAGCACCGCGTACGGCACAGACGCTCGACTGATAGAAAACAGAAAAAAAAAAGCTGAGCCGACGTCATGACAATTATAGCTCTCGTTTTTTTCAAAAGTCGAGCTAAAAATTGTCTGAACCAGGGATAATGGTTATTCAGAGTCGGCTGCTTTAAAACTATTTGAGACAAAACGGGCGCAATATTTAACCCTTTCCCACCTGCAGTCGCAACAGCATCAAACAACTTTTGAAAACATTGTGGCCAAAGGTGAAATTGCCGATGTTGAGCAATTTCTCCTTTGGCCACAATGTTTTCGACTTTATTTAACAATTTAACTATCTTTTATGGAGATTTGTCAGTTTTTGTAACTATATTTTCAAAGTCGTCTGCTGCAGATTTGTTGTATGTGGGAAAGGGTTAAAAGAATCATATTGATACAAGAGTGCAAACTTCCACTTTTCTCTCAATGTTTTAAGAAGATTTTACAAGATTGAGACAAGTTGTGATTCGGATGGGATACGTCAAAAGGAAATTGGCTAGACTAATCCAACAGTCAGAATCGACACTTTTAGTAAACAAGCTTACTCAGATGATATGCCACGAACCTTGGCGAGAGACATATTCAGATATGCCACGAACCTTGGCAAGAGTCATATTCAGCTAAGTTAACGAGTTAATTAAAAGTATAATAAATAAACAAGAATGTGATATTCTATTTATCATATTAAGTGATTTATGATGTGTATTACAACAAGAGGGCCAAGATGGCCCTAAATCGATCACCTAATTGATAGTAAATTAGTAGCAAATATTTAACTGCAAATATCTGGGAAAATGTTATCAGGGAGTGTAAATGAAACTGCAAAGGAGTGGACACTTCTCAAGAAACAGCTTATCAGTAAAGGCCATTTATATCTTGAAATCTAACAAGAACTTTAATAAGAATGGAATTATAAAGTTTTTGTCATTTTGCACCTTTCCTGATGCCGCCTTGCTGCCCTGTTTTTCAACGAAATCAATATGGCTTCAACAGTTTATTTAGAGGGTCACTTAAGGAACATTTCTACCAAATTATCTTGCAATCGCACAAGTAGATTATGAAGGAAAAGGATTTTAAAATTTGGGTATTTTTCTCACTTTCTGATGCCGCAGCAACCAAAGTTATCATGGAATTTAAATCTTTGAACAATTTTGAAAGAGGACCACCAAAGGAACATTCTTGATTCGTATTATATTTTCTTAAAATCAGACAAACACTTTCATAAAAATGGAATTTTCAAATTTTGTCATTTTGCCCCTTCCCTTTTCTGATGCCGCCTGACTGCCATGTTTTTCGCCCAATCAGTATGGCTTGAACAATTTTTATAGAGGGTCACCCAAGGAACATTTCTACCAAATTATATTTGAATCTGACAGGCAGATTCGGAGGAGAAGATTTTTAAAGTTTGGACATTTTGTCCCCTTTCTGATGCCGCAGCAACCAAAGTTCTCATTGGAATTTTAATCTTTGAACAATTTTGAAAGAGGACCACCAAAGGAACATTCCTGTGATGTTTTGTGGAAATTGGTCTATTGGAATGGTAGGAGTTGGTTGTCATTTGTAGCTAAAAGTTCAATTTACCCCTTTTGAGATGACGCCTGGTTGCTATGATTGTGTAACCAATCAAAACGCCTTAATCAAATTAAATAAAGGATCATTACAGTAAGATTCATATTATATTTTCTTAAAATCAGACAAGCACTTTCATAAAAATGGAATTTTCAAATTCTGTCATTTTGCACCTTTTTTGATGCCGCCTGACTGCCATGTTTTTCGCCCAATCAGTATGGCTTGAACAATTTTTATAGAGGGTCACCCAAGGAACATTTCTACCAAATTATATTTGAATCTGACAGGCAGATTCGGAGGAGAAGATTTTTAAAGTTTGGACATTTTGTCCCCTTTTCTGATGCCGCAGTAACCAAAGTTCTCATTGGAATTTTAATCTTTGAACAATTTTGAAAGAGGACCACCAAAGGAACATTCCTGTGATGTTTTGTGGAAATTGTTCTATTGGAATGGTAGGAGTTGGTTGTCATTTGTAGCTAAAAGTTCAATTTACCCCTTTTGTGATGACGCCTGGTTGCTATGATTGTGTAACCAATCAAAACGGCTTAAACAAATTAAATAGAGGATCATTACAGTAAGATTCGTATTATATTTTCTTAAAATCAGACAAGCACTTTCATAAAAATGGAATTTTCAAATTTTGTCATTTTGCCCCTTTTTTGCCGACGCCTGACTGCCATGTTTTTCGCCCAATCAGTATGGCTTGAACAATTTTTATAGAGGGTCACCCAAGGAACATTTCTACCAAATTATATTTGAATCTGACAGGCAGATTCGGAGAAGAAGATTTTTAAAGTTTGGACATTTTGTCCCCTTTCTGATGCCGCAGCAACCAAAGTTATCAATGAAATTTAAATCTTTGAACAACTTTGAAAGGGGCCAACCAGAGGAACAGTCCTGTGATGTTTCACGGAAATTGTCCTTGGAGTTTGGGAGGAGATGATGTTTAAAGCTAAAAGTTAACGCCGGACGGACGGACGACGGACGACGGACAAAAAGTGATCAGAATAGCTCACCTTGAGCCTTCGGCTCAGGTGATCTAAAAAGACGTACATGAAATTTGCCGTTTTTGCGATTAAGTGAGTTAGGTTATATAACGCGCCGTCATTTTCACAGTTTTGTTTCCGGGTTGTAACAAAATCTTAAGACTCGAAACCAAACTTGAAGTGTCGTAAGATAATTAAGTAATGGGAATTTATGTGATAAATAGAGGATATTTCATAAGTGTTTATTTATTATCACTTTCATTAAACGAGATCCCTAAGATGATATGCTGCGAGCCTTGGCAAGCGTCATATTCAGATTAGTTGTGATTAATGAGGCGTATTTTGAAAAAGGTACATAACGTTTACCATATTTCTACATGAAATTTACTGGTTTTCGCGCCAAAGTGACTACGGTATAATGTCATTTACACAGTTTGGTTTCAGCGTTTTAACAAAAACCTAACACTTTCCCACATACAGCAAAGCTGCAGCAGACAACTTTGAAAATGTTTACTCAAAAATAGCAAATATCTCTATAATTGTAGGTATAATTACTGCAAAAAGTTGAAAACATTGTGGCAAAAGGAGAAATTGCTTGTTTTGCCCCATGATTTTCAACTCTATTCAATAATAAAACATTCGCTTAGGGTTTGCTCATAATTGGGCCTAGACGTTTCCAAAGTCATCTGCTGGTTAAATGGCTAAAAGTGAAATGGCTGGGAAATTGATATACAGAAATAGAATGGAACCCAATTAATAGCCCACTTAACCCTTTCCCTCATACGACAATTCTGCAGCAGACGACTTTGAACTTATTTTGTCAAAACATAGAATATCTCTATAATTGAATGGATGACCTATGACAAAAAGTGGAAAACATTGTGACAAAAGGAGAAATTGCACGTCTTGTGCAATTTCTTCTTTTGTCACTATGTTTTCAAAAAGCCGTCTGCTGCAGAGGCATCAGAAAGCGTCTATATGAGGGAAAGGGTTAATGTTGCAGGAAAGGTCTGAACTTTGAAATTATAACTTATTATGTAAATATGAGAAATCTGCAGCAGACAATATAAAACTGATGAATCATTTCAACGTACCAGAATTTAGATGAAATCCTAATGAACCATCTCTTGTTCGCCATTCGCCAGACATTAACGTGAAATCTAAAATATAAACACAATAATTAAAAACTGTCCGAAATAAATCAATACAGTTGGAGTTTATTTCTTTTCAAGTTTCTGGATTGAATACCATTTGCAGCTTTATGGGGGCTTTCAATCCAGGGGTTGTGAGTTTGAACCCCAGATTCAATGGACACAATAGGATTGTGGAAAAAGTAGTAATTGCTCACCTTTTGCCATATTGTTTTCTAAAGTTGTCTGCTGCAAATGCATAAAAATGTGTCTATATGATGGAAAGGGTTAACCCTTATGCATTTTAATACATCTATGGCAGGTAACTTTTGATAATTTGATAAGTCTTCTGCATCATTTGATCAATAATCCCTGTATAAACACTTACATGAATTCCTCTTGATGTCTGCTTCCTGGTGACTTAACTAGTACTTTCACAAAGGGTATGGACAATTCCATATTGACCTCAACTCATATCATAATGCTGATCTAATAGCTGCGGCCCTGAAAAGGTGGTTTACAATTTATCCCGTCACCGATGCATCAGTTGCCAGCCCTACAACCCTGAGCACCAAGTAGGGAAGCCATTACTACCATTTTTAATTACATTAGATTAAAGACTTTCGTTTGATCTCCTAGGGATGGAACCCTGGTCTCCCATTCTCTAGGTGAGTAAACTGGTATTTGGGGAGACAAAGTTTACTCAATTGTAACTTGATCTTCAGTATTCTTTATCTGAACCACATGTTTTTGGTATTCAGCGAGTACCCAAACATGTGGTTTGAAGGTCAAAAAAATATTTTGGAACATGAAATATGACCCCTATATCTGGAGCGCTGCTAAGGCCTTTTGATATCAATCAAATCTAAATAAAGAAACAGACAATCTTAAAAGGTGAAGTTGCTCATTATGAACAACATGACTATTTCCGCACGACATTTTCCCAATCTTATCTACTCAAATTTGCTTATCCAATCATATGAAGGGCTATCTAATAGGTTACCTGTATATAGTTTGTAAGCCTGTAGATCCACAGTATCTTCCAGCCGGACAGCTAATACACTCTGATAGTGCTTGGGCTCCACTCATAGACAGGTAGGTGCCTACTGGGCACTGATTGGGCATTCCAGTGCCTTGTGGGCATTAGTTACCCGCAGGAGAGGTGGTTGGATTCTGAGTGGTATCCCCACCACTGCAGTAATAACCTGCATCACAAGGGCCATTTGGTGTAGTAAGACCTGAAATAATTATTATTGAACTAGATATTTAGCTTTGTCACAACGGCAACTTTGTGTAATCAGACCTGAAATAATTAGTATGTAACAAGATATTTAGCTTTTGTAACCATGTTTTCAACTATTATACTTTCATTTATAGATATTTTCCAGAACTGATGTTTTCAAAAGTGTCTGCTTCAGATATGATGTTTGTGGGCAATGGTAAAAAAATGTTTACCTGTAAGTTCCACTGGTAAGTTCCTGTTGGGACGATGAGCCTAGTTGTAAGACATTAATTTCCCCCTGTACATGTTGTATACTGTCCTGATGTAGCCAGTCCGGTATTGTTGGAGGCCATAAGTCGAATTTTTGAGACTCAAATTTTGGTGTTGAAGCAGGGACTCGACTTATGACTGAATGACAATCTCTCCTAAGGCTATATTTTACACGCGACAAACAGTTTTAGGGCTAATGCAAGTCGGTTGTAACTACAGCCTATTCCAGGAGAAATTACAACCGTTTTGCATATAACCATCGAGTTGTCCAGAGGTACCTCATTGTAAATTGTGTGTACAGTACAGTTACTACCACGTATTTGTAACTTTAAATGCAGATGTAGCAGACAGTGTTGGAAAACGTTGTGAGAAATAGAGATACTGCTTTTTATCAGCGATGCATCCTTTCCTTACATTTTTTTTATCTAGTTTCAAAGCCGTAAACAAAGGAAAAATAAATATCATACCCTTTAAAATCCTTTTTAATTCAAAGTTAATTTGTCCAATTTAAAGAAAATGTAGTAATTTCTCCTTTTGTCAGAGCTCTATCAAGAGAAGTCTGCTGCAGATGCGTATAAATGCATGTGAAAATGGGTAAGAGTGAAATCTATATAGACCTTTATTTCCGCAAACCATTTTCCCCAACAAATGAGCTACGTCATAAAAAAAGAGTACGTGCAGTTTAATCACACAAGTATTACTAAGCTAATAGGATCGTAGATTAAACATTAATTTATATGGGTGTTTTTCATTTGTCGCGTCTCAATCCCAGCTGGTAAATTAGTGACGTCATTTATTTGAGCCCTGTGTTTTTCACGCGACAAACAGTTTAGTTATAGGGCTAATGCAAGTCGGTTGTAACTACAGCCTGTTCCAGGGGAAATTACAACCGTTTGCATATAACTATAGAGTCCGAACTTCTTTCCATAGACCTTTACAACCCTTGTCTTCACCACTCTGTGAATTACACACACTTTTAATAAACTTCGTCAATGCAATTACTCATTCCTGTGTTTGTTTTACTTTTAACTAATCATTTTTTGAAAACATTGAAAGGATTAATTTTCATGTGTGAAATCGGACAAATGTGTCTTAAGGGTTGACATCGACAAAACCCTTTGTTCGAGTTTCGCGCTTTTATTTTTATAGATTAAAACATATATTAAGAAATTTGGACTAGTTAGTTGGTTTGGCTTATTTGGATTTTATAAAATCAGGTTTGTGCATTATTATCATAATGTATCATTATCCAGTTTTACATCGAGAAACATTTTTTTTTAAATTTTTTGCCGAAATTTTTAAAAAGTCGACCCCCGCCTTATGGCTGGGAGTAACCTCAAAACCGCCGAAATTGGGGTCAAACTGGACCCTCGACTAATGGCCGAAGTCGACTTATGGCCGCGGATATAAGGTAATCATGTATTAACCCTTTCCCTCATATAAACGCTTTCTGACGCCTCTGCAGACAGCTTTTTGAAATATAGTGACAAAAGCAGAAATTGCTCAAAACGAGCAATTTTTCCATTTGACACAATGTTTTCCACTTTTAGTCATAGGTTATTCATTCAATAATAGAGATTTTCTATTTTTTGTCTGCTGCAGAATTGTCGTATGAGGGAAATGGTTAATTAAGAAAGTAATTGAGCGGAAACAAACTTTTGACACTCGTCTGATGGAAGACCCACCCAAACTGTATCATCACCATTGTAATTATCAGGTTTCACCTTTGTTTAACCCTTTCCCACATAAAGACGCTTTCTGCACCTCTTCTGCGACAAAAAGAAGAAATTGCTCAAAACAAGCAATTTCTACTTTTGCCACAATGTTTTCAACTTTTTACCCTCATTTATAGGGATTTTCTATATTTTTGTCAACATATTTCCAACGTCGTCTGCAGCAGAGTTGTTTTATGTGGGAAAGGGTTAAAACTTGGTTAGAAATAAGACCACAAACCCGTTACAGCTGTGGCACCTATAAAATCACAATATTTCCCGGCATAACATGGTGTACACTGCAAGGATGACTCTTGGTTGGTTGTGTTGCTGTATGTTACTTCAGGACAGCCATACTGGGCGCTGTACTCCATAGCATTGGGACTGTAGTAGCCCGCGGGACACGGGTAGGGGGTATAGTCTGTCATTGGTGCATTGAGTTGCTGCAATAATATCCTGAAAACAGATAGTGCACAATTATAATGCATGAATTAATAATCTTACTATTCCCTTCATACATAATACTTTATTTAAAGAAGGTACAAACTAACGAACATCTAACCTGAAATAACTATAATGCATCAAATGACTGTTGGAAAATATTTTAGGAAAAGGAGAAATGGTTAAAAGTGAACCATAATTATATTTTCCTTTGTTCTAAAACATTTTGGAAAATCAAATGCTGAAGTGTTCAAGTAATACAGACATATAATAGAGCTACATGGGAGATAGTGGCATATCAAATATTGATTCAAAATAGGAACCTCGCCACATACTTCGCTAGTTGAGTATCCATGAAGAGGAAATCTAGAATGATTTATAGAAAGTGCAAAAAATTGTTTCATAATGATGTTAAGTTATGTTTAAGCCTTTCCCACATCTGAAAACATGGACAGGAAAGGAGAAATTAATCATTATGAGCAATTTCTCCATATGTCACAATGTTTCATCTGTATTCAACAACTATAGTGTCATTTAAACTATCCATTATATTTGCATATATACCTTTTCAGATTCGCTGCAGATTTGTTTTATATGAAAAAGGGTTACACAAAACAATTCTACATTACCTGTGGAACAGACTTTACACGAAGATTGACCCTGTTCATTCTGATATTCGCTGGAGTTACAATATACACCTTCAAAGTTACCACCTGTACAATAGCGTCCGGCAGGGCACAGGACCTCCATGCTGGACCCTGATCATGTAGGGCAGTAGTAACCTGAAATAGACAATTAACAGGAGATCTAGATAATGGGCATATTACACATTCTAACATACTTTTTTGACTTTCAACCCTATGTTGTGGGTACTCAAAAGGAAAAGGATGAAAATATTAGAGGAACAGGAGAAATAACTATACTGTTGAATTTGTTTTAAACTTACAATGAACAAGTGAATCGGTAAAACCAATGGATGCTTCCTGAATGGGTTATAGACGAAAGATAGAAGATCTTAAACAAGAGGGCCAAGATGGCTCTAAATCAATCACCTGAATGATAGTAAATTAGTAGCAAATATTTCACTAGATCTGGGAAAATTTGATCAGGAGTGCAAATGAAACTGCAAGGAGTGGACACTGTTAAAGAAATAGCTTATCAGTAAAGGCCATTTGTATCTTGAAATCTAACAACAACTTTAATATGTTTTGTCATTTTGCCACTTTCCGGATGCCGCCTTGCTGCCCTGTTGTTCATCAAAATCAATATGGCCTGAACAGTTTTTGTAGAGGGTCACTCAAGGAACATGTCTACCAAATTATCTTGCAATATGGCAATATGGAGGAAAAGGATTTTTAAAATTTGGGTATTTTTCTCACTTTCTGATAGTTCTACACAGAATGTAAGTCGTTGAACAATTTTGAAAGAGGACCAACCAAGGAACATTTCTGTGAAGTCAAGTTGAAATTGGTTCACTGGAATGGTAGGAGTTGTCATTTGTAGCTAAAAGTTCAATTTACCCCTTTAGTTATGATGCCTGGTTGCAATGATTATGTAATCAATCAATATGGCTTTAACAAATTATTTCATTTATTGGGAGTTTTATGCCGCTTTCAACATTATTTCAGTTATATCACGGCGACAGTTCACTTATTCATGATCCCTGGGTAAACAAACCAGTACTAGGCTAGAAAATGTGCCTTCCACCATGACCGTAGTGTCGCGACTGGGGAGCGAACCCGGGACACCCGGTCTTGAAATCACCGACGCTAACCACTCCACCACAGCGGATTCCTTTAACAAATTAAGTAGAGTAAAACTGAAGTAAGATTCCTATTCAATTTTTCTTAAAATCAAACAAGCACTGTCATAAAAATGAAATTTTCAAATGTCATTTTGCCCTTTTTCTGATGCTGCCTGCCTGCCATGTTTTTGTGACCAATCAGTTTGTATGGCTTGAACAAATTTGGTAGTGTCCCCCAAGGAACATTTCTACCAAGTTATATTGGATATATAAGCAGATTCAGAGGTGAAGATTTGTAAAGTTTGGATATTTTGCTCCCTTTCTGATGCCGCAGCAACCAAAGTTCTCAATGGAATTTAAATCTTTGAAACAATTCCTGGGATATTTTGTGGAAATTGTTCCTGCAGTTAAGGAGGAGATGATGTTTAAAGATAAACGTTAAAGACGGACGACGGACAGAGTGATCAGAATAGATCACCTTGAGACGTCGGCTCAGGTGATCTAAAAACGTTGAATCTAAGCAAGTTTTAAAAATGCTAATGATCTTCTGATACCGATTGATTGGGGAGTTACGCCATTTTAGACAATTTTTCTTTCCTATCAAAGCTACCAGTTTACCTAGTCAACTGATTCCTGGCTTCCTCAAATCAGTACTACAGACAACAGTTTTTCATAGCAATCTGCTATTTTTTCCAAATAAACTCTTAGCACATTGGATAAAGAAAAATGTCAGAAAAAATGTTGGCCCGTCTAGGTTTCGATCTCACTATCTGTGGATTAACAGTCATTATCACTACCTTCTAAGCTATCTGGACTTGGCGTTCCTGATACTAAAGTTTCCCTTAGAGGCTCATTGATATCCAGTCATCAGATACTGAAAAATGCTAATAAAATATTCATGGAGCTTAAAAATCTCTCAATCAGTAAAGAAAGTGTAAAATGTTTACCTGCAGCACAAGGCCCTGTAGGCCACACAAGGCCTACTGACCCGCAATAGGAACCCGCCATACAGTTTGTAATCACCGTGAAGCCACTTGGTTTCCTTTCTTGTTTGAGAAAGTCGCTACAGGACATCCTGATGCATTACTTGTGGAGCCAGAACCTGGGGAACAAAAAATTCCTTTAAACTGTTTACTTGATATGGTATTTTTTAACTCTTTCATATTTCAAACGTACATATTAAAATCTGCAGAAGGTGACTTTAAAGACATCTAGACGAAAAATGTGTGTCTAACAAAAGGTAAACAAAACAATTATTAAGCGTCAGGCGATTAACCACCTTTCCCACATTCAATAAATCTGCAGCATATGACATTGAAAACATCTATGCAGATATTCGGAAAAGAAACTTTATTGAAAAGAGTTGAAAAACCTTGTGGTAAAAGGAGAAATTGGTCATCATGAGCAATTTCTCCTTTTGTTACAATGTTTTCAGAAGTTGTCTGCTGCAGAAACTTTAAAATCTGTCTGCAAGATGGAAATAACGTTTGACTTTAGTCCATCTTAATGTTCAGCATGCATTCTTATTAATCTGTCTATATATAAACCATTTACCTGATGTATCATGAGTTGTCTGATGAGAAAACATGCAAGAAAGTTTGACATGTAAACCCTTTCAACATACCGAAAATCTGCAGCAGACGACTTTGAAAGCATCTAGGTATAATTACTGACAAAGATTGAAAATATTGTGGCAAAAGGAGAAATTGCTCAAGGCATCGAAAAGCGTCTACATGTGGGAAAGAATTAAAAACTGTTTTATTTGAAATGATGTTCTCGGGCAAAGAAAAGTTGACCCCTCCTTATCCCTTTCCTACATGCAGATCGAGGGCTTGGCGTGAAACGGTTGTAACTAAAATTGGTATTTTTTTACCAAGGTTATTTACCTCGCCTTAAAGTCTTTAAAGGCGTTATATCATTTTTCTTGGTAAACAATGGAAATTTAGGTGCCATTGCTCGTTCTGAGCAATGGCACCTAAATTTGCATTGTTTACAAAAGGGTCAAAATTGCCCCTAATCCAGGGTTTTCAAAATAGGTTTTGAGTTACAACCGTTTCACGCCAAGCCCTCGAGATGCTTTCTGAAGCACCTGCAGCTTACGACTTTTGAAAACATTGTAGCAAAAGAAACAAGAGGGCCATGATGGCCCTATATCGTTCACCTGATTTAATAGAACTTCAATATATTTGAAAGTTTTTACTCAATACGTTTAAGGAAAACAAGCAACCCCCCTGGTGGCCATGTTTTTCAACGGATCAGAATAAATTGAACAACCTTGGCAGAGGGTCACACAAAGAACATTTTTGCCGAATTATTTTCAAATCGGGCCAGCGATTTAGTACAAGAAGACTTTGAAGTTTACACTATATTACTTTAAGATAAACAAGCCATGTTTTTAATTAGGTTGGAATAATTCCAACAATCTTGGTAGAGGGTCACCCAAGGAACACTTGTGCCAAATTATTTTTAAATCGGGCAGGTACTTTTGGACAAGAAGATTTAAAAAGTTTTTACAATGCACATATAACGAAAACAAGCCCCGCCCCTCAAAGCCATGTTTTTCAACAGATCGGATTAGTTTGAACAACCTTTGTAGAAGGTCCCCCAAGGAATATTTGTGAAAAATTCTCTTTAAATCCGGCCGGTACTTTTGGACAAAAAGATTTTTAAAGATTTTACAATGCACATATTAGGAAAACCTGGCAGCCATGTTTTTCAACGGATCGGACAAATTTGAACAATCTTGGTAGAGGGTCCCCCAAAAACATTTGAGCAAAATAATTTTCAAATCGGACCAGCACTTTTGAACAAGAAGATTTTTAAAGTTTTGGCAATTTTCCCTTTTTCTGATGCCACAGCAACTTAAGTTCTACATGGAATTGAATTCTTTGAACAACTTTAAAAGAGGTTCATTGGTTTAGCAGGAAAAGCCTTTTGTAGGAAAAAGTAAACAGACGGACGCCAGACAAAAAGCGATCTCAATAGCTCATTAAATATAAAATTTATCATAATGAACTATTTCACCTTTTGCCACAATGTTTTCAATTTTATCCAGTACTTGTTCTTTCATTTATAGAGAGTTTCCATATTTTTGACTAACTGTTTGTCATCTGCTACAGACTTGTTGTAAATGGAAAAGAGTTATCTAGATCTGGTGCATACATCACATCACAAGAAGGGTTCATACCACAATATCTGCCTGTGGGACATACATCTCCCGTAATACCATCTGTGGATTCAGCCCTGGTTGAGCCCGTGTTACAGAAATAACCAGCATTACATGGACCAGTCACTACTGATAAACCTGAAATAAATAGACAAAGAACTTATATAACTGTACCAGGGCTCCGGAAATTTTGAAATCTCAAACGGTCCAGAATATTTCCCCCCCCCCCCCGTTATTTTTTGTTTACATTGAAACTCTTTTAAAAACAAATATACACGGATGTCATGTTTATTGCAGGTTACCTTGCATATATGGTTGCATAACAGTGTCATTGCGCGTTAATGTTAATGTAGAAGTACTTTACAAATCATTATTTTTCCAAAATTTGCAGACGAACGTTCGTACTTAAGATTGTTCGACCTGTATGTACTAGAAAATTATTGGTTTTGCACAGATGATACATTTCTCTTATTTGTACGGTTAACTTTGTTTTGTCTACATAAAAATAAACAAATTACTACAAAAAAGGTCTTTGTTGTTTTGGAATTACCATGACTGAAATAATTAGAGAAAGCCATTTTTTAGGTAACTACATTTACCCAGTTGAGTAATTACGAACCGGTTTGACCCGGTTCTCTTTGTCAACATGATTTGCGTTGCCAAGCCTGTCATTTGACTTTTTGAACATAGCAAGTAAATTTCGCTGAGCCCTTTCACTAATGTATCGAAGGACAAATTAAATGCCTTATAAAATATACAGTGACAAATTTATTTTTACGAAACGTTTCGTAAATATCTCTTTTTCCATGCCATCTTGAAAGGTTACAAAGGTCACGTGACCTATGGAAATTCCCTAATAACCCCAACAGCCAATCAGATGCATGAAATTATTACCGCATGCATTCAATGGGATTTTCTCGGGTAATTCCGTCATCCATTCATCACCGAGGTATTCAGATTGGCATTATCTATCAGTTTAAACGATTGTCAAACTTAATTGGATCGATAATCCTGTTTACGTCACGGTAAGTGACTATCTCGAAGGTGTACAGACAACTCTGTTTACAAATTGACCTGTAGCTGAGGTGTTATATAGTTAGCTTTATAGAAATTCCTAGACTGATTTTAAATTAGTTTTAATTTATAAAAATTCCTGGACTGATTTAGTTACTAGTTTTAAGATTGAAACCGGTCCGCAGAGTTCAAAATCGGTTTAAACTGGCAATTTGTCTGTACTATTACCTTAAGGTGTTCACCTGCTATGCTTATTTTAGAGTCTTTCGAGTACCCACAGGGTTTGGTTGAGTTATAAGAATGAATGAATGAATGTATATTGTTTTATGGCGCATCAACAGCTACGGTCATTTAGCGCGCAATTAAATTTAATTATTCATGATCCCTAGGTAAACAAACCAGTACTAGGCTAGAAAATGTGCCTTGCCCAAGGGCACTCCATCATGACCGTAGTGTGGAGTTAAAAGAGAGATATTATTGGGAAAAGACCAGTTGACTCCCCCTTATCTAGTCATCTGAATAAAAGCTGGTTGACTAACCTCTTGAGGACCAGTATTATCCCTGGGTACAGTCTGTTTCATTACAGGAACCCACAGTACAGAGGTTCCCAGCAGAACACATGTTGCCGGTTGTACCATTTGTGGGTGTGGCGAACTCGGCACTACCAATACAGTAGTATCCTGTAATATGTAAATAATAATTTTAATACCCTTTTAGGTTGGACAAGGTGCAATTTTAATAATTTCCCGCATACAACAAATGTGCAGCAGACGACTTTGGAAACATTTGGACAAAAATATAGAAAATCACTTTAGAGACGCTTTCTGCAGCAGACAATATACAACTGATGAATCAATTCAACATACCATTTGAATTCAGATGAAATCCTAATGAACCATCTCTTCTTCACCATTCGCCCGACATTAACATGAAATCTAAAATATAAACACAATAATTAAAACCTGTCGGGCATTAATCAATTCAGTGTTCACCGTCTATTTTAGTGACATAGATGTTACCTCTGATAAAAAGGTATAGTCGTATTCCTAAAGATTCATCCAATTAACTCTTTCCTACATACATGCACAACAAAACTGCAGCAGTTGTCTTTGAAAATATGCTGCAAAATACGTGGGAAATATTTACAAATGAAAGTCAAATATGAGAAATGGCTTCTTCTGAACACATTTTTCCTTTGCCACAATGTTTTTAAAAGTCGTCTGCTGCAGATAAATAAAACAAGAGCACCGCGTACGGCACAGATGCTCGACTGATAGAAAACAGAAAAAAAGCCGAGCTGAACAAAAAACCTTATCCGGACGACGACGCCAGGGTCATGACAATAGCTCTCTTTTTTCAAAAGTTGAGCTAAAAATGTGTCTGTATGAGGGTATGTGGGAAAGGAAATAAATGTTGTGTTACATGCCAACATTGGGATGCAATATCCGTGACATTATACAGTTCCACTTTGGTAAATTATGGTAGTACCAAAGGCGATATAGAGGTTTCATTATATCTCAATTTTGACATCTTATATATGTAGGGGGACTCAACTGTAAATTATGGTAGTACCTAAGGCGATATAGAGGACTCAACATCAAATACCAAAGGTCCTGGGTACTGTGTCTGCAAATCCTGGTGATGACCCGGTTCTGCCTTAGAATTGTTCCACGTAATAAGCTTGAGTACTGGTCGAGTCTCCAGAAAGCAGACATCGAGCATGATTAATATAAGCTGAAAGCTCGTTTCACAATCAGTGTAAAATTTTAACTAAATGAAGGCAAACAGTGAATACTTGAGACTGTGCAAATTCAAAGGGTCATCTAAGTCTCCACTAATGAGAGCAAAAATCAAAATACAGCTTTTAACCCTTTCTCACATAGACACTTTCTGATTTTGAAAATTTTAAAAACATTGTGACAAAAGAAGAAATTGCTCAAAACAAGTATTTTCTCCTTTTGCAACAAGGTTTTCAACTTTTTTCATTAAATATACCCCGATTTATAAGGATTTTCTATATTTTGTCCACATGTTTGCAAAGTCGTATGCTGCAGATTGGTTGTATGTGGGAAAGGGTTAACGAGCACATGCTTGAGTGTCAGTCAATATAAATACACACCAGGCAACTGGCTACATTCCTAGGCAACTGGTTGCATTCCAATTAATAAATTCATTAGACATTTGAGATATCTGCATTTACCAAGTTAGATTCAACACAATAAAATTGTTTATTTATATTATAACATCAACTACCTACCAAAATCCATTCTTTGACCTCGGTTTTCATTCCTGTACGGTAAAAACTTTCAGAAATAATCTATATCCGCGTCATCGTTGTCTACTATGGATGGAGGATTCCCCCAGACAAGTGCTAGCAATGCCTGAAACAAATGGATCAAGTTTTAACCCTTTCCCACATTTAGACACTTTCTGACACCTCTGCAACAGAGGACTTTTTAAATAATTGAGGCAAATCAAGAAATTGCTCATAATGAGCAATTTCTCCAGATGCTGATAGCTTATAGCTCGCATTTCTTTAATTACCAAACAGTTAACTCTCTGACAACTACAGTGTCTTCAAATTGCAATCTTCAAGCAATCAGAAACACTTGATAATAATGTGGCCACCCTTTTGCATGTTACAATCAGTCGATTGATCAGCTCTAATTAAGTTAGTTCTTACGGCATGCTCATTCACTTATGAGAGTATGAGAACTTTTCTCCTTTTCTCATGATGCCTTCAGCTCTTTATCCATATAATCAAAATTACTGGGTGTAACTATTTTGTCCTTAAATATTTCCACATTAGATGACACTAAAAATGCCATATCAAGGAAACTTTTAACGTGAGAACTTTAAAATTTACCATCACAGCGATAAATTACATACAGAATGACCAGGGACGTGGATAAGACCCATGTCCCTAGAATTACTGAATTCTTCCAGAAACCTACCAACCATGAACACACCAGTATACTGTTGCACTCTTTAAGTTAAGTCCCCGTTTCTTTTTTAAACCCTTTCCAACTTGCAGATGCATTTGATGCTTCTGCAGCAGACAACTTTTAAAAACATTGTGACATGAAGAGAAATTGAACATTTTGAGCATTTTCTCCCTTTGCTACAATGTATTCAACACTATTTAATAGTTATATACTTTAATTAGATTTAACATTTTTGCCAAGACATTTCCAAAGTCTTTTGCTGCAGAATTGTTGTATGTGGGTGAGGGTTAATGTTTGCAAAAGTTATCGATCAGTTCTCCATCTTTTACCTTCACAGCTTTCTCTACACACAGGCGAATCACAGGAAGGTGTGTGAAGTCCACAACTCAGATCTCTTAAAACTGTCCGACATGCATCCCCGCGCATCTCTGAATTGCTGTAAAATATGTTGAGGAGTCTTTCTTGCACTTGACTGGTTTGTTATACCAGTCACAGATGGCAGTACCAAGTTGGAGTATCCCACTTCTGAGCAGGTGTAGATTGGATTCCGAACACAAGACAGTGTCAGAATTTTGGACTGAAATAAAGAAGTAACCTTAGTATTAAAGGATTCATGTATGTTATTAGCTGCACAGAGCAGGATAAAAATCAAACTATTTTATATAATAATAAATAAAGGCTTTTTGTTCTGCTTTGGTAAATAGTTGTCATAGAGTAAACTTCGGTGTCTATATTTTCATGAATGGGGGGAGTGGTATGCAATTTCTTCTTTTGCCACAATGTTTTCAAACGATGTCTGCTGCAGTTGCATCAATATGTGTCTACACGTGGGAAAGGATTAATGGATTTGCTGTAGACTATAAGGGGAACAAGGCCCGTCTCCGGCAGCCAGGTTTTTAAATGGATCAGAATAATTTGAACAATCTCGTAGGTCATCCAAATAACAATTGTGCCAAATTTTAATATTAGGACAGTACTTTTGGACAAAAAGATTTGTTAAAGCAATAATTGCTCTCCGTAGGAAAGAAATATTCATAGGTACTTTTCAAACTTGCATATAGTATATTTTGTAAAAAACCTTCGTTTTTTGGAACTAATATCGAGAAGAAGCATGAAATAAAAAAGATATATATAATAAAATAAATGACTTTGTACCGGTTTGTAAAAGCTAATTGTTTACTGTTTCAATTCATGGCGAGTTCAACCGGACAACTTTCCAGATGATTCGGCTGTGTTTTCAAGTTCCGACTTTCTGAGTTTCCATTTTTGTTTACTTTGGTCAATTTAGTTTGACCTACTTTGAGTGTTTTAAAAATTGTATGCGTATCACGTGACCTCCAGGAATGAATTGTGGGAAGCATCGAGAGCCGAGTATATCTGTCGTTTGTCAACACCAAATAACAGTGATCTTCCAGTATGATAACAAAATCAATACGAACAGTACCCACTACATACTAACCAGGGGATGTATGGCCGAAGATTACTGGTGTTTGACGATATTTTAGGTCATTCTTTACTTTTTCATACTTAAATTATCAAAGTTTTCTTGTGTTTAGACGATTTTTTTAAGAGGTAATATCGCTTTAAGGGTGTTTCTCTATAAAGTTGTGTTCTGTTCTATTAAGAAAACAAGCCTTTCATCTTTGTAGCCATGTTTTTCAATGGATTCAAAAGATTTGTATAAACTTGGAAGAGGATCACTTATGGAACACATGTGCCAAATTATTTTAAAATTGGGCCAGTACCAAAATTCAACATAGAATTAAATTCCTTAAACAATTTGAAACAGGACCACCCAAGGAAAGTCTGAAGTTTCATGAAAATTGGCCTAAGGATTTCAGAGGAAATGCTGTATAAACAAATTGTGGACAAACGATCAACTAAGGGCGAGTGAACAAAGTAACTCACACTAAACACTTTCCCAAAACTTTTTTATAAATTTCGTTCTGTTAGGTACACCCTTTTACCCAAATATTTTCCCATAATCATTTAGAAAGTCTTCTGTTACAGAAACGTTACTATGAATCTTTATCAGGAAAGGGTTTAATAACACCATGTACCTGTTGTTGGAGCTCCCATTGTTGTTCCATTCATAGACGGTGTCATATCACCAGAGGACACTGTTGATTGTCCCGTTGGGGTAGGTATCACTGAAAAACATTTTAATAGCCCTTGTCCCAAATTCATTTTTAAAAGTAGGGGATTATGTCATTGTCAACAATACATTTAAAACTGTGCTCTGCGAAAACCAACCGTCAGCCATTTGCAATCAGTGTAGATAAGCAGTCTGATCTGCTCTGCACCGTTTGCTTATTAGTCGATGAATATTTCAAAAAACTCCTGTAAAGGAGTATCCTTTTTGGATCCTTAGCATGAATGCCCAGACTGATCTTTTTCAATAAATGTAACAATAATATTAAGACTGATAAATACCCCCGAAACAGCAGCTTGACCGACATCATAACTTAATAAGTAAAAGGGCCATAACTCCGTAAAATAACATGCAATTGTAACCCCTTTAGGATCTCTTGGTAGAGAAGCTTCATTTTAAATAATTTCTAATTCCACCCAGCGGTTTGTAAGAAATAGGCCGGACAAAATATGGCGACAAAATATGGCCGACCGACCGACCAACCAAAATATGGCTTCTGACCGACCGACCGACAGACACAGTGACGCCTGTATACCCCCTCTTCTTCTAAGGGGGGTATAATTACTTTAGAATACGTTTATTCTATTGCCACACTGATTTCAACTCTATTCAATACTTATACATTCATGTATAAAGATTTCCCATACTTTTGACTGCATGTTTTCAAAGTTGTCTGCTGCATAATTGTTGTATGTGGGAAAGATTTAATTGCGTTATTAATTGATTCAGTAATTCTCTTCTACAGCTACTATGTTTTGAACTTATTTGTTGTTATATAACAAATTACATAAATAAAGACATCAACAACAAGCAATGTTTACATTTCCCACATTGTTTTAAACCCTGTATCAGAAAAACACTTTTTTCAGGTGTTACATTTCCTTCAGAAGGTTTCAAATCCCACTGTAAAATATCACACCATGTAAATGATTAATTCCAATCATAACTAACCAAGACGAGCCCCAACATCAACAGCTACATGTTCAACCTCTACATAGAGTCCATGTGCTTCAAATATCACACAGTAGGTTCCAACTGGCAATGTTACACTGTCCGTCATCCATTCTACATCTATAATACCATCATCAGCAATATCTTCTATTCTCACCTTCGAATCGTCAAAAACATCAGGACTTGTTACTGCATCACCACCATCAACATTATTATCATCATCATCAACAATGTCAGGTATACGGTCATCTGGATTATCAGTAGTGTCAGTGATGCTTACATCATCATCAGAATGATAATATCTATGTTTAATATCCCAGTAAGTCAGGCTTCCGAGTCTGTTAGACGTATTTGTTACCACCCTGAAGCTCGTCTGGTTGGCAAAGGTCACATGTAGGTGAAGTTGCAAGGTCAAACAACTTTCAGTTGTTATGGTGACCTCTGGAGATTCTAAATATCCAAAGAGAGGCTTTACTAAAATAGTATTCACTGAAATGAGAATAGACAGAACATTAACCCTTTCCCACATAGAGACGCTTTTTGACGGCTCTGCAGCAGACGACTTTTGAATTCATCGTAGCAAAATTGGTCATATTGAGCAATTTTTCCATTTGCCATAATGATTTCAATTCTATTCAATAATCATACAATCAATTATAGAGATTTTTCTATATAGCTGTCAGCTGCAATTTGTAAAACTTTATATTGGAGAACATATTTAACCGACATTCATACTTTTCTTTTCAAGTTACAACAAGATCGCTGCAAGCGAAAGCCATCACTCTTCTGCCTTTCTAAGTCGAAAAAGGGGCATTACTGAATAATTATTAAAGCCAGAGTTATGTGAATTAGTATAGACATGCATATTGTTCCTAGGAACAGGTGTATCAAGTTTCATTTTGTGACAAAGCAGACGATGCCAAGTATATCACAAAACCTGTCTTTCTCGCCTCTGCAGCAGACAACTTTTTCAAAACATAGTGACAAAAGAAGAAATTGCACAAAACGTGCAATTTCTCCTTTTGCCACAATGTTTTCCACTTTTTGTCATAGGTTATCCATTCAATTATGGAGATTTTCTATTTTTTGACAAAATACATTCAAGTCGTCTGCTGCAGAATTGCCGTATGAGGGAAAGGGTTAACATAATATTCCCAATAAACTTACTATCCATGTCTACTTTCCCACATTCAGAAACACAACAATCCTGTGCATTAGATGTATGACTTAAACCTTACCCTTGAAGCAAAGGCATTCACTTCAGATGTTTTTAAAATCTTTTAAATACATTTCACTGTCATTTATTTATTTATTTATTGGGGTTTTACGCCGCTTTCAACATTATTTCAGTTATATCACGGCGACAGTTCACTTATTCATGATCCCTGGGTAAACTAA
Organism: Serripes groenlandicus; assembly: GCA_031761405.1. Classification (NCBI taxonomy): domain Eukaryota; kingdom Metazoa; phylum Mollusca; class Bivalvia; order Cardiida; family Cardiidae; genus Serripes; species Serripes groenlandicus. The sequence continues at coordinate 4,572,745 of JASEVX010000006.1, forward strand.
ATCAGATGATTTGTGATACTGCTGTATCTAATTTCAATTTCCAATTTCAGAAATATTGCATTTTAGTCTCAAATCCTGTCAGAGAGAAAGCACATTTCAGAAATGAAATACAGTCAAATCTGTACTTAAGACCACCTTTGTAAAGCAATTCCCTGTCTATAGTAACCACACTTTTAATTCTCAATTACTCATTTTCTTCATAAATGACCCTGCAATTAAAGACCACCCGTGAACAAAGACCAGATTGTTCTCTTCCCATGGGTGGTCTTTAAATACAGGTTGGACTGTACATAGAAAACAAATCAACAACCAATAACCAAAGTCTTACCAACATCACTACACTTTCCAGTAAAGATTCGAACACTATATACCGACAGAATACTTGTCTTTTCCCCACATTAACTATTATTACCAAACCCAACATTATAGTATGGGTTCTCGAAACCAACATTGGGTGGTTGAATAAGAATTAAAAACATAAAATATGTAATGTATAGCTGTGTTATAATTTATCCCTTTCCCATAAATGATTAAAAAGACTACTTTGAAAATATCTAGATAAAATTATTGAATCTAATTAAATGATATAACAATAGTTGCTATAAAACTGCCAGATGAAAATCTTCTTCAAAGAAAAAAAGTTGTTATAAGCTGTTTGAAGTCAGCCCTGGTAGCTCAGTCGGCAGTAATATGGACTGTCAATTAATGAGTTGTGCAATCCCACCAAAACTCAGCCAATATTTGACAAAAGCCAATGCGACATTTGTCATTCGGCTTCCACAAATGGGATTAACCGTCTATTTGGAAAAGCAGCCAGTTGCTTTGAAAGACTTGTATGGAGAACTGCTGTGAGAAAGGAAGGCAAAACATAAGTGAGCTGACTGCCGTGATATGACTAAAAATTTGTTTAAAACGGCATACTTCAATTAACCAATAATGTAAGCCATAGATTTAGTACTTACTTGGTGATGAGCAAGGTTCAGCAGAAATATACACTTCATCTATCCCTGCCTCGACTCCTTTTGCCTCAAAACTTATGCCAACCCTTCCTGAATGGAGTGGGCAACTTTCTAATGGGTTTATCTTAAAGCAACCCTGTCTCCATAAGTAAGGCTTAAAACTTATAGGTGTCATTGACTCTAACCTCTAAAGATCCTGAAATAGAATTTAAAAGTCAACATTAGATTCGGTATTTTTAACATCCTCTCGAAACGTAATACACCTTTTTATTATGGTCAAGCACAGTTCAAACATGACGGATTTAAATTCTGCATTTGACTAGGTCAAATACGGTACCAAGGATGATAATTGTACATCGATGAAATATGATGTTACATCATTGAAAAATGTATTCATGTCATAGACATGATAAGATATATTAGAAAAGGAAAATTATGTTGAAATAGCCATATTGGGTTTGCTATTGTCTACATGGGTGTGGACAATTTGACATTTCTTCGGTCTCATGAGAAATCAATTGTCCACGCCCCTTGTAGTACAATATCAAAACCAATATCACTACTGCAACATAATTTTCCTTTTATTTCAAACCTTGTATTCCCTATTTATATATATACACTGTACACTCTTTACAACGCTGTACTTGGGAGCCATGGTCTTGCACAGCGATATTAACTGGGTTAAATTGATAACGCTGTTCCAAAAATACGCAGAGTCATTACAGACAATGCATACACTAATTCAATTGCAAAGAGAGTGTTTTTGATAGATGTATCAGGGCTCGAATTTAAGCTTGCCTACTCGCGAATTGCAAGTGCAAATTTCAATTTGTGTGGTGGGATTTCAGCCACCAGCAAATTATTGCGAGTGATATTCTAATCGTCGATCTTTTACAGGGTTATTTCTTTGACAATTTGCAGTAATTGCAGTGAACTTTCGAGATTTACCGAGTGGCTGGGAGTATACTTTCAGTTTTGCAATATTTGCAGCAGTTTACAATCAATGCATGTCTCGTGTGCATGCCTATTCAATGGCCCCAATATTGATGACGTTTACTGCATACATTTGAGCTAAAAAAAATTAATTTACATATCGCAAATACGATTGGCTGGAATAGTCATCTGTATATTTTGGGTTTCCCAAGTTGTATTCACTACGGAGATCGAAGAAATGGATGACATCCAGACACAAATTTGAGAAATTTCAGCTGTGGATGTTTGTCACACCATGACAGCCGCGGTCGATTAATGTTGTATCAGTTTGCAAGGTGACTGAACACAATAAGCTTAATGCACAAACAATAATTACACCCGATATCGATTTTTTTTATCTGTCTATTGTTGTAATATTGAAAGCGTTATGCAAACATGTGGATTAACATGATACTGCAGCCGCTCGATAACCATATTTTTTTTTTTTTTTACCAGTCTATTGTTGTAATGTTGAACAAAGCGTTATGCAAACAAGTGGATTAAAGTGATACTGCAGTGGAGATCTATTGTCAATTACTCGGATCGTATTTTGGTGTTTCAAATGTTAGGTTTTTGAAAATTTATAATTCTATAATTCCCACATATTTCATGCACTAAAATTCGGAAGCCAAGCAAGACCAGCGTTATACCTAGAACAGAGGTAAAACGGACAGCTTTATAGAGGGTTGCCAGTGTATATATATTTATATATATATAAAGAAAGTACAGATAATGTCACAAAACAAGAGCTGGGATTGGCAATGAAACCAGATTGTCAACAGTGACTATAACACAGCTGATCTAAAATCTTAGCTACCTATATGTACCTATGAAATTCAGTAAAAACTATTGTCGTCTAAATCGAGTTATTGAGAGGACAATGCCTGCAATTTTAAAAAGAATCAGATAAATTTCTTGGTTTCATCACATTAACCCTTTCCCACATACAGCCACTGTCTGACTCATCTGCAGCAGACAACTTTTGAAAACATTATGGCAAAAGAAGAAATTGCTTGTAACCCAGTTGTGCCAACATTCACTTTGATGCTGTACAAAAGTCAATGTGACATTAACATCATTCTTCTTTCACAAATAGGCTTACAGTCCAACAGTTTTCACTTTAAGTGATTTGCACATTTCTCTGAACAAGTGCTTGAAATAATCTGGTAGAGGACCAAATCAAGATAATTTAAAAATTGAACCAAAATATTCGGAGTAGAAGACTTTTTCATTTTTTCACTTTAACCACATCAGGCAAAACAACCCACTGCTTGGTGGCCATGTTCATTTACCAATCAACAAGACTTGAAGGAATCTTGTAGAGGATGACCCAAGGAACATTTTATCAAGGCCCGAGAAAACCAGTATCGATCCGCTATCATCAGGCAAAAACTAACTTTTATTGTCTCCATGGTGGCCATGTTTTTCAACCAATAAACATGGCTTTCAGCCAGTGGAGCTAAATATGGTTTGGGCCACATAGTTTTAGGAAAGATTCTTAATAAAGTTGTTTACTCTTGGTTACTATGACACTATTTCTTTATTCATCCAGAGGTTTTAAAAGGAATTAAAAAGAGGACATTAGACAATTAATCTAGTGGTTACAGAGGAGAAGTCATTTGAAGCAAAATATTTATGCATCAATGCGCCATGACAGAAGTTTGACCAGATTTCAGCCAGCTAAAACAGCTGTTATATCCTTCAAACAGTAGAGCTTAAACTATTTTCTTATTTACCAATCCTTCAAACAGTAGAGCTTAAACTATTTTCTTATTTACCATCTGTTACAAAATATGCGAATCTCAGAGAACAGACAAACGGAACAACGTCCTGTATGATATCAAATCCAACCAGTTGTCGAGTGCAAAAAGCGCCATTTGAAACTAATGGATCATCAATGTACATGAACTGACCTGAAATATGAATTGTAATGAATGTTGACCCCTTTCACATATATAACAAATCTGCAACAGATGACTTTGAATTCATCTGTAGAAAAGTATTGAAAAAAATTCAGTATTAAATAGAGTTGAACACATTGTTGCAAAAGGATAAATTGATCATTATGAGCAATTCTCCTTTTGCTACTATGTTTTCAAAAACTGTCTGCTGCAGAGGCATCTGAAATTGTCTGTATGTGGAAAAGGGTTAACAAAATGAAATGGAGTTATTGCCCAACTAACTTTGTCTGCTCTGTAACTTTAGCCATCCCTATCAAATTTTTGCCAAAATTGATTATTTTAGGATGCCGACTTAACAATGTGCTTAAGGGGGAAGGTTGACATTTTACAACAATTGGGACTGGACAATGTGAACGCAATAAAACTCGACCCTTACACTCTGTGCTAGGGCGAGTGTGTAAAACAAAGATAGATTTACTGTTAACCGATTTATTAATAGTGGAATAAGATTGGCCGTTGGGGTATAGCAATAACTGTGGACAACACACTGTGTACTACAATTCTGATCGGGTCCATTCCGATAATTGCAATATTAACCTCCAATCCATATCGGGTCCATTCCGATAATTACAATATTAACCTCCAATCCATCCTTAGTTTACTTTTAAAATCCAAAGGGCCTAAAAGCGGGGTCCACGAGAGATGCGCTACTACAAGACATCCATTGCTTGTTCTGGACAACCCTCTCCCCTAAAATCTAATGACATAAATTTGGAATGGCATATGCTTGATAACAGGGGGAGGCCACCTCACAAGGTTTCCGTCATTGTTGACATGCCATGCAAGGCAGCCCCCACCAATTCAAAGCTTCCCCCATCGACACCCGAGGCCCCGTTCCTGTTTAATGCAGAGTCCAGGCACCGAGGTCGGATGGAGGAGTGCCGAAGAAAAGTAAACAATTTTAAGTTTAAATATCCTAAAAATCTTGGATCACCACGCCGTCCACTCACTGGCCGCAAGAATACCGCCACAGCAAATTTGGAACAAATTTGTCCCCCATTCTGAGGCCTACTGGTTTGCATCATATGATAGTTTGTTAGGATTTTCCAGAAATGTTTTTACGGATTCCGACAATGTATTGAGAAAAAGGTCGTTGCCTACAGGGGAAAGATGCACCCCGTCATTGGAAAACAACCCTTCTGTTGTAGTGTCTATTTCATGAATACAAGGTGCATTTTTTGCATGCTATGATGGCCTCAATTTTAAAAACTATATCAGCAATCTTGGCAAGTGGGATGCGTATCACCATATCAATGGTGTCTATATCAAGACCAAGAAAACACAAATGTGTTGTAGGACCCTCTGTCTTTTCCTGAGCGACTGGTACACCCAGAGATTCCATTCTTTCGTGAAAGACAGACATTATTGCTGCACAATGATTGGTGCCTTTCCTTCCACCAAACAAAAAATCATCAAGGTAATGTAAAAGACTACCAACCGTTGCGTGCCTTGCCACGCAAAACTCAAGAAAAGAGGCAAAGAGCTCCCATGTTTGACATGCTAGGCTACAGCCGAAAGGCATGGCTTTGTCGAAATAAAACTTCCCTTCAAACATAAATCCTAACTGATCGAAATCTAAAATTGACACTGGCAGGAGCCTGAAAGCTGCCCTAATATCTGATTTGCCCAAAAGGCAGCCTTGACCTAGATCATGCACCATATTTACTGCTTCATGAAATCTTGTATATTGGACAGAACACAGCTTAGGGTCTATGAAATCGTTTAGAGAAGACCAAGCAGGGTAGGATAAATGATGAATCTGAACTCCCCCGGTTCATGTTTTGGTACTAAACCCAAAGGAGAAATTCTTAGTGTTGGTATGGGGCGATTATCAAATGGGCCAGCCACCCTACCCGCATTAATTTCCGACGTTATTTTTCTTCGAACTATTTCTGGTTGATCTCTGGCCGATTTCAAGTTTTTTTAATTGGTTGGGGTGCGTGGTCCCGAGTAATACAAAGGGAAACCACATTTAAAGCCATTTATGATGGCAGCCGCTTTTGAAGAATCATAGTGGATAAGCTCCCTTCCAGGTTAAAAATATTTATTGGGGTGTTTGCGAGAGAAAAAAGGTTACCATTGTTGATCGAGGCAGTGTGCGAGGAAGAGGATTCAACATCAGCACGGCTTGCGACATTACTGGTTGCCACTCCTCGAGTTGCCCGCTCGACCCTGGGAGTGGTAACCCCTTCCACCCCGAAATGAATGGCCCCCCCTAATAGGGTTCAATTTAAACAATTACTTTTGCCATGGTTTGTTAGGCCGCAGTGTGAGCAGGAATGGGGGAATTTACATTGCTTCCATGAACAAGTTCCCTTATTAAAGTCTATGCAGGACCCTTTACCCATAGTATGGATTGGTTGTTGCTCATGTAATTGGTTGGTCATGATGCGCAGCCACAGATCATAGTTTAGTTTGTCCCATGGCTGAAGGTTGGCCGATTGCCGGATTCGAAACTGCTCATCGTACGAGCGCCATGCAAAGGACTTGGAACGACTTGCTGCCTCCCTTATAATAACCATGTATTGCAAAAGCTCCTGAACTTTGTCAGGATATTTTACTAGGTAAATGGACATAAAAATCACGAATGCGTCGGTCCATTTTTCCGAGCTCGTAATTTTCTCCGTAGTGGCCTTTGGACGCGACTCCATCTGGCCCCTCTCATTTATAACAATGTTGCCGTAACTGAAAATTTCGCTCAGTTCCACACTGCCTTTTAGTAGCAGCGCAAAATTAAAGAATTGGTTCGACCAAACTTTTTGTTTAAGGGCAAGTGGCATGTGGGCCGAAACCTCGTCAGATCCTAAATAGACGGGTGAGGGAGTGGAATCCGAATTAAAAAAGGGTACGGAGTTAAATTGGTTCTCAGGCAGACCCGTATCAGTTCCTAAAGTTTGTCTTAATACCGACTCAAAATCAACGAAATTAGTATTACCTATCAAGGGAACCTCACCTGATGCTGAAGCATCGTGGCTTGCAAGCGTTGCGGTTTCCACCGATACCGGATCAATCTGCCTGGTTCGTGGCCTCTTGGTAGGCTTCGTAGCCTGTTGAGTGCTTGCTCTTTTGGTATTTGGCATTGTCTTCAAACGATGACAGACAGAAATTTACGTCGATAATTAAAGATATAATTTTTTAATTCCGTTTACGGTCTTGCTTCGATAAATAGCGGAAGAAGTCAATCAATTTGAAGGTTCACTCTGAATACTTTTTACACACACACACACACACACGTTGATAAACAGCTTGTTCAGGGTACTTCCAAGGCTGTGACGGTCTGTCTTCTCTTATCCAAAGCTGTTAACCAAGCTCGTTCACTACATCATTGACTTTGTTTGGCGCTATTCTCAAATACCAATGGCATTATTCCCCAGGAGTTGTAAGTAGAAATCTAGAGCAGGATCAGTAGTTCAAAATAATAAAAAATTGGGTCGGGTTGGGTGGGTAATTTTTTAATTCCGTTAACGGTCTTGCTTCGATAAATAGCGGAAGAAAAAGGCCGAAAAGTTGCTGTGACTGATTAAGTCAGAGTAATCCAAATGCCAACCTCATCTCGGTGATAAGGCGCTCATTCAGTGAGAATAGCAACAAGCATCTAGAAAACAAGATGCGGATGTAAACAACCAACTACATAAACGGTATAACATGAGTTAAGCAAATAGTCCCCGGCATGCATTTAATACATGCCGGATCAAACCTATCTGTCAGCCCCAAAACAAATGAGATTATGGCCATAGCCGTAATCCCGATTATAATATTCAAGGGCATATTACTTAAATATGTTTGCTTTTTTCAACACTTTCCTACTTGCTGACGCATTTTGACACATTTGCAGCAGAAAGCTTCGGAAAATGTCCTTATATATTTAAAGATTATACTAACATTAAAAAGGATTCTCCATATTATTGCCTAGATGTTTTCAAAGTCAACTGCTACAGATTTGTTGTGTTAGGGAAAGAGTTACACCATGATGGAATGAAATGATATTCACTTTCCACAATATTTTAAAAACTTGTCTGCTGTATCAGTGCAAGAGCGATTAATCAATATCATATGTAAGAGGGGAAGAATTAAACCCCTTCCCATAGACAACTACATGTACATGTAAACCCGCTGCAGACGACTTCGAAAACATATATGTAAAGTTATGGAAAATCTCTATGAATGAAGGTATTATATTGAATAGGGAATATTGTATTGTACTTTTCTGAGTAATTATAACTTCAATTTTAGAGATATTCTGTATTTTTTAGAAGACATTTTTAAGTAGTCTGCTGCAGATTTGCTGTTTGTGGGAAAGGGTAAAAGCCATTTTCAACAATGTTTTAGTTATATCCCGGCGTTTTCCTGGGTAAGGTACCAGTTCTACTGGTCCATCTATCCTGACACCAGCCAGTCAGTCATAATTGTAACCCCGCAACCCTGAGAGCCAAGGAGGGAAGACATTACTACAGTTTTTAAAGTTTTGAGTATGACATGAACAGGGATCAAACCCGTGACCTCCCGCAACCGAGGTGGACCCTCTACCACCATATTCAGAAGTAAAATGGAACCGAATTAAGAGCGCGCTTTATGTTATAGGAAAATCATGAGGATTCTTGAAATTATAACTTATTTGTATGTTTTATTCAGGTTTTTGCCGTCTTCAACATTATGTTAATATAAGGTAACATAGTAATTTAGGATAGATTAGACAATATTTTGTGGAAAGTAGAAACTACTGTGCATATGTTCGCCTTTTCCCACAAGGTTTTAATCAAATCAAGCAACAGACGAATTTGAAAATATTATAACAAAAGGAAAAATTGCTCAAAACAAGCAATTTCTCCTTTTGCCACAATGTTTCAAATTTTGTAATAGTACCTACAATTCTATAGAGATTCTCCAGACATTTAACATGAAATCTAAAATATAAATAGAATAATTAAACCCTGTCTGACTTAAATCAATACAGTTGGCGTTAAATCACAATCAATTCTTTTCAAAACAAATGACACTGGTCGCAATGACTTGTCAATCATTGGAAAGAATTAATGACTGAGCCGTTTTTTGAACAGACGACCCCTTGATTAATAGTGCTTATGACAACAACTGGTAAAATGAAAGCTGCACTAAAGGAAAAAGAGAAAAAACATGGTTGCCATGTTTAAGAAATAAAACAAGAGGGCCATGATGGCCCTGGAATCGCTCACCTGATATTTTTTTTTTAACTTTAGCTATATAAGCCCCGCCCCCTGGCAGTCATAGTTTCCGACCAATCAACTTGGCTTGAAGGAATCTGATAGAGGGTCACCCTAGGAACATTTCTACAAAATTATTTGGAAATCTGCCAGACACTTTTGGAGGAGAAGATTTTTTAAGTTTTCACTATAGTCATATAATGCAAAATAGCCCTGCCCACTGGCGGCCATGTTTTTTGACCAATCAACATGGCTCGAAGGAATCTGAAAGTGGGTCATCCAAGGAACATTTCTACAAAATTATTTGAAAATCGGCCTGACACTTTCGGAGAAGAAGATTTTTTAAGTTTTCACTATAGCCATATAAGGCAAAATAGCCCCGCCCCCCTGGCGGCCATGTTTTTCGACCAATCAACATGGCTTGAAGGAATCTGATAGAGGGTCATCCAAGGAACATTTCTACAAAATTATTTGAAAATCAGCCTGACACTTTCGGAGGAGAAGATTTTTTAAGTTTTCACTTTGGCCATATAAGGCAAAATAGCCCCGCCCCCTGGCGGCCATGTTTTTCGACCAATCAACATGGCTTGAAAGAATCTGATAGAGGGTCACCCAAGGAACATTTCTACAAAATTATTTGAAAATCGGCCCGACACTTATTGAAGAGAAGATTTTTTAAGTTTTCACTATAGCCATAAAAGGCAAAATAGCCCCGCCCCCTGGCGGCCATGCTTTTTGACCAATCAACATGGCTTGAAGGAATTTGATAGAGGATCACCCAAGGAACATTTCTACAAAATAATTTGAAAATCGGCCTGACACTTTTAGAGGAGAAGATTTTTTAAGTTTGCACTATAGCCATATAAGGCAAAATAGCCCCGCCACCCCTGGCGGCCATGTTTTTCGACCAATCAACATGGCTTGAAGGAATCTGATAGAGGGTCACCCAAGGAACATTTCTACAAAATTATTTGAAAATCGGCCTTACACTTTCGGAGGAGAAGATTTTTTAAGTTTTCACTATAGCCATATAAGGCAAAATAGCCCCGCCCCCCCTGGCGGCCATGTTTTTTGACCAATCAACATGGCTTGAAGGAATCTGATAGAGGGTCATCTAAGGAACATTTCTACAAAATTATTTGAAAATCTGCCAACCAGTTTGGGAGAAGAAGAATTTTGAAGTTTTTTCGGTTTCGTTGCCATGGAAACCAGAATTTTGCATGGATCCCAAAAATTTGAAGGAATTCTGGTGAGGTCATTGAGAGGATGCTTTCTGTGAAGTTTCATCCAATTTGACCCACTGGTTACTGAGGAGAAGAAGTTGACGCACGACGGACGACGCACGACGCACGACGGACAACGCACGACGGACGCCGGACAAAAGGCGATCACAATAACTCACCTTGAGCAAAGCTCAGGTGAGCTAAAAATAGAAAATTGAGGAATCAATATAACGTACCTTTTGAATTCAGATGAAATCCAAATGAATCAATCTATGTTTAATCTCTTCGCCATTCTAAAGACTGTAACATGAAATCTAAAAAATAAATAGAATAATTAAACCCTGTCCGACTTAAATCAATACAGATGGAGTTTATTTCTTTTCATTCCAGGGGATATGGGTTTGAACTCCAGCTCGGCCAACAATCTTACTCGTGTGAGAAAGCAAGGCAACACATGAGTACGTGAACTGTCAGCCCTGATATGACTGAAAAATTGTTGAAAACCGCGTTAAATCCCAATCAATTCTTTTAAAGCCAATTGACGCTAGTCGCAATGACTTGTCAATCATCGGAAAGAATTAATGGCTGAGCGGTTGTTCGAGCACATGACACCTTGATTGATATGATAGCTGCACTAAAGTAAAAAGAGAAAAAACATGGTGGCCTACATGTTTAAGAAATATAAACAAGAGCTGTCGGAGGACAGCGCGCTCGACTTTATGCCGCTTATTCACATAAAGCGCTATTTCATTATATTGCACTTAAGTACTATTTATTTATTTATTTATTGGAGTTTTACACCGCTTTCAACATTATTTCAGTTATATCACGGCGACAGTTCACTTATTCATGATCCCTAGGTAAACAAACCAGTACTAGGCTAGACAATGTGCCTTGCCCAAGGGCACTCCACCATGACTGTAGTGCCACGACTGGGGATCGAACCCGGGACACCCGGTTTCGAAATCCCCGACGCTAACCACTCTACCACAGCGGATTCCTTAAGTACTATTAAATCATATACTGTAAAAGCTACTGAATAGATACATACATTTAAATATATATAATTTAAAAATCAAATTTCCTAAGTCAATCAAGGGCCATAACTCCATTTTTAGGATACAATGGAGTTATCTAACCTAATTGTATTGAAGTGAGCTAAAGGCAAATGTTAAAACGGACAAGAGTCCAAAAATAGCACAACCTTAAAAAAAAGTTTTCCAAATGTTTGACACCAAAACCCGTTTGTATGCTAAAGAATTATATTTGATAAATGAATGATCACAAAAACGAAAGGAAAGGAACGTAACCAAAAATTATGAATTTATCTAAAATTCTCAAAAGTCAAACAAAAATCTTGATTTTTTTTTTACCCCCAAAAAGTCACACTCAGCATCTTCAACATACAATGTGAATAAAGGTATTATATGTAATTATATTCCAAATATGAAAGCCCTAACACAAGTATTTATTGAGAAAAATTAAACAAGAGGCCCAAGAGGGCCAGTATCGCTCCACGGCCATAAGGCAAAAATAAAATCTCCAAACAGCCCTGCCCCGTGGTGGCTATTTTTTTTACCAACCACCATGGCTTAAAGGAATCTTGTAGAGTGTCACCAAAGGAATGTTTCTGCAAAATTATTTGAAAATATGCCTGACACTTTCGGAGGAGAAGATTTTTTAAGTTTTCACTATGGTCATATAAGTCAAAATAGCCCCGCCCTCTGGCGGCCATGTTTTTCGACCAATCAACATGGCTTGAAGGAATCTGATAGAGGGTCACCCAATGAACATTTCTACAAAATTATTTGAAAATCGGCTGAACACTTTCGGAGAAGAAGATGTTTTAAGTTTTCACTATAGCTATATAACGCAAAAAAGCCCCGCCCCCTGGCGGCCATGTTTTTCGCCCAATCAACATTTCTTGTAGGAATCTAATTAAGGTTCACACAAGGAACATTTCTACAAAATGATTTGAAAATCGGCCTGACACTTTTGGAGGAGAAGATTTTTTAAGTTTGCTCTTTAGCCATATAGGCAAAATAGCCCCGCCCTGTGACGGCCATGTTTTTTTACCAATCAACATGGCTTGAAGGAATCTGATAGAGGGTCACCCACGGAACATTTCTACATAATTATTTGAAAATCTGCTGAACACTTTTTGAGAAGAAGATTATTTAAGTTTTCACTATAGCTATATAAGGCAAAAAAGCCCCGCCCCCTGGCGGCCATGTTTTTCGCCCAATCAAAATTTCTTGAAGGAATCTAATAAAGGGTCACCCAAGGAACATTTCTACAAAATTATTTGAAAATCGGCCTGACACTTTCGGAGAAGAAGATTTTTTAAGTTCTCACTATTTTTTTCTTTCGGTTGCCATGGAAACCAGAATCTTGAATGGATCAAAAAAAATTGAAGGAATTTAGTAGAGGACATTGAGAGGATGCTTCCCATGAAGTTTCAACCAAATTGGCCAAGTGGTTAGGGAGAAGAAGTCGTTTAAAGGAAAAAGTTAACGCACGCACGCACGCACGCACGCACGCACGCACGACGGACAATTCGCCATGACATAAGCTCGACTGGCTTTCAGCCAGTGGAGCTAAAAATCAAATAAAAATACCAACTTGCCCTAAAACTTTAACCACCCAAAATCATGTCTTCTACCGCAAAAAGATGGTCTAACTGAGCATCTTCAGCATACAATATGAAGAAATGTAGTAGATGTAATTATATTCCAAATATGAAACCCTAGCACAAGTACTTATTTTGAAAAAGTTAAAAATAAGTGAAAATTCCTACTTGCCCTAAAACCACCGAATATCATGTTTTTTAACGCAAAAAGAAGGTCACACTCAGCATCTACAGCATTCATTGTGAAGAAAGGTATAAGATGTAACTATATTCCAAATATGAAAGCCCTTGCACAAATACGTATTGAGAAAAATTAAACAAGAGGCCCAAGAGGGCCAGTATCGCTCCACGGCCATAAGGCAAAAATAAAATCTCCAAACAGCCCTGCCCCCTGGTGGCTATTTTTTTACCAACCACCATGGCCTAAAGGAATCTTGTAGAGTGTCACTTAAGGAACATTTCTACAAAATTATTTGAATATCAGCCAAACACTTTCGGAGGAGAAGATTTTTTAAGTTTTCACTATGGTCATATAAGGCAAAATAGCCCCGTACCTCTGGCTGCCATGTTTTTCGACCAATCAACATGGCTTGAAGGAATCTGATAGAGGGTCACCCAATGAATATTTCTACAAAATTATTTGAAAATCGGCTGAACACTTTCGGAGAAGAAGATTTTTTAAGTTTTCACTATGGTCATATAAAGCAAAATAGCCCCGCCCTCTGGCGGCCTTTTTTTTTTTTGACCAATCAACATGGCTTGAAGGAATCTGATAGACGGTCACCCAGTGAACATTTCTACAAAATTATTTGAAAATCGGCTGAACACTTTTGGAGAAGAAGATTTTTTAAGTTTTCACTATAGCTATATAAGGCAAAATAGCCCCGCCCCCCTGGTGGCCATGTTTTTCGCCGAATCAACATTTCTTGAAGGAATCTGATAAAGGGTCACCCAAGGAACATTTTTACAAAATTATTTGAAAATCTGCTGAACACTTTTGGAGAAGAAGATTTTTTAAGTTTTCACTATAGCTATATAAGGCAAAATAGCCCCGCCCCCCTGGCGGCCATGTTTTTCAACCAATCGACATTTCTTGAAGGAATCTAATAAAGAGTCACCCAAGGAACATTTCTACAAAATTATTTGAAAATCGGCCTGACACTTTTGGAGAAGAAGATTTTTTAAGTTCTCACTATTTTTTTCTTTCGGTTGCCATGGAAACCAGAATTTCGAATGGATCAAAAAAATTTGAAGGAATTTAGTAGAGGACATTGAGAGGATGCTTCCCATGAAGTTTCAACCAAATTGGCCAAGTGGGAAGGGAGAAGAAGTCGTTTAAAGGAAAAGTTTACGCACGCATGCATGCACGCACGCACGCACGCACGCACGACGGACAATTCGCCATGACATAAGCACGACTGGCTTTCAGCCAGTGGAGCTAAAAATTAAATGAAAATGCCAACTTGCCCTAAAACTTTAACCACCCAAAAGCATGTCTTTTACCGCTAAAAGAAGGTCACACTCAGAATCTTCAGCATACAATATAAAGAAAGGTATTAAATGTAATTATATTCCAAATATGAAAGCCCTAGCACAAGTACTTATTGAGAAAAAAAAAAAAATCCAACTTGCCGTAAAACTTTTAACCACCCAAAATCATGTTTTTACCCCAAAAAGAAGGTCACAATCAGCTCCTTCAGCATTCAATGTGAAGAAAGGTATAAGATGTAACTATATTACAAATATGAAATCCCTAGCACAAAACAAGAGGGCCATGATGGCCCTTGAATCGCTCACCTGATTTTTTTTTTTTTTTCACTTTAGCTATATAAGCCTCGCCCCCTGGCAGCCAGTTTCCGACCAATCAACTTGGCTTGAAGGAATCTGATAGAGGGTCACCCTAGGAACATTTCTACAAAATTATTTGAAAGGCGGCCAGATACTTTTGGAGGAGAAGATTTTTTAAGTTTTCACTATAGCCATATAATGCAAAATATCCCTGCCTACTGGCGGCCATGTTTTTTGACCAATCAACATGGCTTGAAGGAATCTGAAAGTGGGTCATCCAAGGAACATTTCTACAAAATTATTTGAAAATCGGGCCGACACTTTTGGAGAAGAAGATTTTTTAAGTTTGCACTATAGCCATATAAGGCAAAATAGCCCCGCCCCCCCCCCCCCCCCCCCCCCCCCCCCATGGCGGCCATGTTTTTCGACCAATCAACATGGCTTGAAGGAATCTGATAGAGGGTCACTTAAGAAACATTTCTACAAAATTATTTGAAAATCCGCCAACCAATTTGGGAGAAGAAGAATTTTGAAGTTTTTTCGGTTTCGTTGCCATGGAAACCAGAATTTTGCATGGATCCCAAAAATTTGAAGGAATTCTGGTGAGGTCAATGAGAGGATGCTTTCTGTGAAGTTTCATCCCAATTGACCCACTGGTTACTGAGGAGAAGATGTTGAAGATTTTTTAAGTTTTCACTTTGGCCATATAAGGCAAAATAGCCCCGCCCCCTGGCGGCCATGTTTTTTGACCAATCAACATGGCTTGAAGGAATCTGATAGAGGATTACCCAAGGAACATTTCTACAAAATTATTTGAAAATCGGCCTGACACTTTTGGAGAAGAAGATTTTTTAAGTTTGCACTATAGCCATATAAGGCAAAATAGCCCCGCCCCCCCCTGGCGGCCATGTTTTTCGACCAATCAACATGGCTTGAAGGAATCTGATAGAGGGTCACCCAAGGAACATTTCTACAAAATTATTTGAAAATCGGCCTTACACTTTCGGAGGAGAAGATTTTTTTAAGTTTTCACTATAGCCATATAAGGCAAAATAGCCCCGCCCCCCCCTGGCGGCCATGTTTTTCGACCAATCAACACTGCTTGAAGGAATCTGATAGAGGGTCATCCAAGGAACATTTCTACAAAATTATTTGAAAATCTGCCAACCAATTTGGGAGAAGAAGAATTTTGAAGTTTTTTCGGTTTCGTTGCCATGGAAACCAGAATTTTGCATGGATCCCAACAATTTGAAGGAATTCTGGTGAGGTCAATGAGAGGAAGTTTCATCCAAATTGACCCACTGGTTACTGAGGAGAAGAAGTTGACGCACGACGCACGACGCACGACGGACGACGGACGACGGACGCCGGACAAAAGGCGATCACAATAACTCACCTTGAGCAAAGCTCAGGTGAGCTAAAAAATGCCAACTTGCCCTAAAACTTTAACCGGACGCCGACGCCGGGGCGAGTAGTAATGCTCTAATATTTTTCGAATAGTCGAGCTAAAAATGTGAACATGAGTTGCTTTAACTATATATGATTTCCCACCTGACACTGTAATAGCATTGTGGACATTATGAGCATTTGCTCCTTTTGCCACATTATTTTGACTATTCAATAATAAAACATTCGCTTGGGGATTGTTCATAATTTGGCCTAGACGTTTCCAAAGTCGTCTGCTGCAGATTTATTGTATGCGGGAAATTGTTAAGTGAAATGGCTGGTAAATTGATAAAAACATGCTTGATATTCAGAAGTGAATGATTGACGTTAAACCGTTTCCCACATATAGAAGCTGTCTGATGCCTTTGCAACAGACGACTTTTGAACACATTGTAACAAAAGGAAAAATTGCTGAAAACGAGCAATTACTCCTTTTGCCACAATGTTTCCAACTTTTTTCAGTAATTATACCTACAATTCTAGAGATATTCCGTATCTTTTAGTAGACATTTTCAAGTAGTCTGCTGCAGATTTGCTGTGTGTGGGAAAGGGTTAACACCGCTTTCAAAATTTATTTACTTAAATCACGGCGTTTTTCTGGGTAAGATACCAGTTCTTCTGGTCCATCTATCCTGACACCAGCCAGTCAGTCATAATTCAAACCCCGCAGCCCTGAGCGCCAAGGAGGGAAGCCATTACTACACTTTTTAAAGTTTTAGTATGACCCGACTGGGGATCGAACCTGCAACATCCTGCACTAAAGGCAGACGATCTACCACTATATCTAGAAGTGAAATGGAACCCAATTAAGAGCGCGCTTTATGATTTAGGAAAAATATGAGGAGGAACCTTGGAATTATTTGTATATTTTATTCAGGTTTTCGCCGTCTTCAACATAATGTAAATATAAGGTAACATATTAATTAGGGATAGATTAGACAATATTTTGTGGAAAGGAAAAACTACTGTGCATATGTTCACCTTTTCCCAAAAGGCTTTAAGCAAATTATGCACCAAAACAACATATTTCTTTGATTATACAACTTATGTAAATAACTAAAATTTAAGAAATATAAACAATTAACTGACTAATCTATTCAACGTACCATTTGAATTCAGATGAAATGCGAAATAAGCAACTGTATGAACCATCTCTTTGCCATTCTCCAGACCTTAACATGAAATCTAAAAAATAAACAGAATAATTAAACCCTGTCCGACTTAAATCAATCGGATGGAGTTTATTTATTTTCATTCGAGGGGATGAGTTTGAAACCCAGCTCGGCCAACAATCTTATTTGTGTGAGAAAGCAAGGCAACACATGAATAGGTGAACTGTCCGCCCAGATAAAAAATTGTTGAAAACCGCGTTAAATCCCAATCAATTCATTTCAAGACAAATGACGCTAGTCGCAATGACTTGTCAATCATTGGAAAGAATTAATGGCCGAGCGGTTGTTCGAGCACATGACACCTTGATTGATATGATAGCTGCACTAAAGGAAAAAAGAGAAAAAACATGGTGGCCTACATGTTTAAGAAATATAAAAAATGTGAAAATTGAGGAATCAATATAACATACCTTTTGAATTCAGATGAAATCAAAATAATCTCTTCGCCATTCTCCAGAAAATAGTCAAATGAAAGCTGCAAGCAAGAAATGAAAAGGAGAAAAGGGACAGTGGTATACATGTTGAAGAATTGTTAAAATGTACAAAACAATGAATGACAAAAATTCTTAAAACCTGTCCGACATAATTCAATACTGTTGGGAGTTTATTTCATTTCAAGTTTCTGGGTTGAATACTATTTGCAGATTTATGTGGGATGTCAATTCAGGGGTTGTTAGTTCGAACCCCAGCTTGGCCAACATTCCTTCTGATGTTTGACAAAAGTCACTGTGACCAGCATCATTTGATTCCATCAATCGTCTAACAGTCTATGTGGAAAAGCCATAGTTGGTTGACCGTTTGGTGGTCTGGTCTGTGCCTCATCTGTAATTCTCATCTTGTAAATACAGTATTGGAAAAGTAGCATTACAATCACATAAATTTGTATACACTTAGTGAAAATTCTGCATATGGAAAAGGGATTAAAATCATAAGCACATGAATTGTTTTATTGGGGTTTTTACGCAACTTTCAACATTATTTCAGTTGTATCACTGCAACAGTTCACAATCCCTGGCTATTAAACAAAACAGTACTAGGCTAGGAAATGTGCCTTGCTCATGGGCACTCCACCATGATCGTCGTGCCGTGACTGGGGATCGAATACAGGACCCCAGTTTCAAATCCCCTAAGCAAACCACTCGACCACGACGGATTCCTCATAAGCACATGAGTTGCTTTAACTATTTCCCACCTGACACTGTAATAGCATTGTGGACATTATGAGCATTTGCTCCTTTTGCCACATTATTTTCGACTATTCAATAATAAAACATTCACTAAGGGATTGTTCATAATTTGGCCTCGACGTTTCCAAAGTCGTCTGCTGCAGATTTATTGTATGCGGGAAATTGTTAAGTGAAATGGCTGAGAAATTGATAAAAACATGCTTGATATTCAGAAGTGAATGATTGATTGATGTTAAACCGTTTCCCACATATAGAAGCTGTCTGAAGCCTCTGCAACAGACGACTTTTGAACACATTGTAACAAAAGGAATAATTGCTGAAAAACGAGCAATTACTCCTTTTGCCACAATGTTTCCAACTTTTTTCAGTAATTATACCTACAATTCTAGAGATATTCAGCATCTTTTAGTAGACATTTTCAAGTAGTCTGCTGCAGATTTGCTGTTTGTGGGAAGGGGTTAACGCCGCCTTCATAATTTATTTACTTATATCATGGCGTTTTCCTGGGTAAGATACCAGTTCTACTGGTCCATCTATCCCGACACCAGCCAGTCAGTCATAATTCAAACCCCGCAGCCGTGAGCGCCAAGGAGGGAAGCCATTACTACGGTTTTTAAGTTTTGGTATGACCTGACTGGAGATCGAACCTGCGACATCCTGTACCCAAGGCAGACAATCTACCACTATATCTAGAAGTGAAATGGAACCCAATTAAGAGAGCGCTTTATGATTTAGGAAAAATATGATGAGGAACCTTGGAATTATAACTTATTTGTATGTTTTATTCAGGTTTTCGCTGTCTTCAACATAATGTAAATATAAGGTAACATATACTTTCCTACTATTATTATTTTCATATTTGCTTTTATAATTATTATTTAGTTTTTTATTTTCTTCTATTTTGAATGATAATGGGGACTATTGCTTAAGATAGGCCTGTTTATTACCAGGATAAAATTACAGGGATGGGGGTTACCTAAACACCGATTTTCACCGTTAGATTTGAGAATCTGCGAGAGTTGGGTTTTTACATATACACCGTTTCACCGTTATAATTGGAATTCTGTGAAAATCACTTCACAGTTATATTGCCCACGTGTTAACGTCTTTAAATAAAATTGAAAATTAAATAATTAAGTCATGCCGAGGACACGTCGAGTTCCGAGGAGGGCTAGTACGAGTGCGAGGAGAGAGCCTTATACAGCGCCGGAAGCCGTCGAAGTTGTTCGACTTGCGTCGGAAGAACCAGAAAGTGGTAACAACCCGTTCGAAGCTTAGCTTCGACAGGAACCTGGAGCAAGTGTCCCCGTGCTAGAGAATTTTGCGTTACCCGCATCGGCCTTTCGGTGTGCGGACGATGTTTTAACGATGCATGTTTCGAAGGAAATGTTTCAAAGTATTTGGTCTGGGGAAAACATGTGCAACATTTGAAATGTTTTTAACTTTCTTGCAATGGGTGGTCAGAACAAGTTCCATAATGGGTGAACTTGAACATTATCTAGATGATTTTCTTTTATGGGGGGAAAGCAACACAGATCAATGTGCTTGTATAATGCAAAACGTTTCTTTCGTGTTGTGAAGATTTCGGGGTGCCAATAGCTTGGGAAAAAACAGAAGGCCCTAAAACAGTTTTAGTATTTCTTGGTTTAGAACTTGATTAAAACTTAATGCAAGTTTGTATACCCATTGAGAAAGTTCAAGTATTGGTATCTCAAATTCTAGATATCTTAAAACATAATTGTAGTTTGACACTAAAGGAGCTGCAGTCAGTTCTTGGTTCTCTTAATTTCATGTGTCGGGCGATTGTGCCTGGAAGACCATTTTGTAGACGTTTGATTAATGCCACATGTGGTATCCGAAATGCACACCATCATATAAAACTTAACATGGGGATGCGTCAAGATTTGATGATGTGGTTGCATTTTTTTCAAGCGTTCAATGGTATTTCCATTTTTCATGACACCGTCTGGCGCTCAAACGCTGATGTGTGCCTGTTTACTGACAGTTCTGCAGCCAAGGACAAGGGTTTTGGGGCATATTTCGGGGGGAAATGGATTTGTGCACCATGGCCAGCTACATGGGTTGAGGAAGATCGTCTGCGGGATATCACTCTATTAGAATTCTTTCCTATATTGGTGGCAGTTTACATTTGGGGGGACCAATTGAAAAATAAGAAAGTGTTGTTTAAGTGTGATAACAAGTCGGTTGTACAAGTCATAAACTGGCAGACTTCTAAATCATCTGAGTTAATGGTCTTGGTCCGTGCTCTTACATTGAATGTCTGCAACTCAATCTGATTTTAAAAGCGGAGCATATCCCAGGCGTGCATAACAATATTGCAGACAGTTTGTCTCGCTTTCAGATGTCCAGGTTTCGAGAATTAGCTCCAGAAGCAGAGCGCGACCCAGTAACAATGCCCAACCATCTCTAGAACATCTTCAAGATGGAGCCAGACAGCTTTTGAGTGCGGGCTTGTCTGCACAAACTAGAGCTGTTTATAAGCAGGCTCTTGATTTGTTTGAAAAATTTAGGAAGTCGTACAGTTTTGATTTGAGTTGGCCAGCCCCCATTTTTCAATGGGAGACTTTCATCTCTTTCATGTTTCATGGCGACTATGCATATAGCACAGCCCGCACTTACATTTCTGCTATTAGATTTCAGCATAGGATTATGGGAATGTCAGTTGACCCAAATAATATCACAATTTCAAAGATGCTAGAGGGCTATCGCAGGTCTAAATTTTCTCAAGATACTAGACAACCAATTACTTATGATATTTTAGTTAAGATTTCTGCCAAGTTAGTTTTAATATGTAATTCTCATTATGAAGCGGTTTTGTTTCAGGCAGCTTACACCTTAGCATTTTTTGGCCTGTTTAGAGTAGGCGAACTTGTACTTTCTATGTCCGACTATGATAAACCGCTTCAGGTCACAGATATCATAAATTTCCAACAGGGAAAACAATTTCAAGTTCGTTTAAGACATTCTAAAACAAATCAGTGTGGGCCCCCACAAATAGTTCATATTTCGGCAATAAATACTACATCATGTCCCGTAAAAGCTATGTTTAATTATCTGAAAATAAAACCTCGAAACAACAACAATAACTGCTTATTCTGCCATGCGGATGGTTCCCCATTAAGTAGATATCAATTTGGGGCTGTTCTAAGTAAAGTAATTACAAGTCTGCAGTTAAATGAGGCAATTTTCAAAACACATTCTTTCCGCATTGGTGCAGCAACTTGGCTTGCTAAGCAGGGTATTTCTGACGATACTATTAAAAGAATGGGAAGATGGACATCAGATTCATTTAAAAAATACATAAGATAAAGTGTTTCAGTCAGCTGAGGGAATTGTTTAAACTCTTGCTGACACCTATACAAGTTTATTTTCAGATGTGTGGATCATTGGAGATTCATACATCCATTGGGCGGAACAGAGGGCAGCAACCAGACATGTGGTCAGTAATTTGGGTATACCGGGAATTACAAGCATTAAATGGCTGGGCATCAGGGGTATTCACTGGGACCAACTGATGAACAAGATTCAGTATTTGGGACTTCATAATGCTGCACCTCGTGCAATTATGTTGTATTTGGGTTCAAATGATATCGGTTCAGTACGGTGTAATGTTCTGCGCCAAGTATTCAGACGAGATATACTTGCACTGGCTAAAATGTTTCCAACTGCTGTTCTCCTGGTGTCCGCAATGCTGCCGAGGATGGCCTGGTCTGCTAGTATTTCTCGGGATAAGGTAGAAAAGAAGAGGAAACTTTTGAACAGGTTCCTTAGGAGGTTGATAAGTTACATTGGAGGTAGTTTCATCACACATGAGGAAATAACTACGGATACTCCTGGATTTTATTTCAGGGATGGAATCCATCTTTCAGATGTGGGATGTGATATGTTTTTATTATCATGTAAAGACTCTCTTGAAAATGTTTTTGTCTCATAAGTTTGGTTAGGAATTTTGGGGCGAACATGGTTCGTGTGGCGGAAAATTCCGGAGAAATATCTTTAATTATAAAACCATGGTTATTGTAATGGGAAATTTATGTTCGAAGTCGTTGGAAGAGCTAAGAATTGGGTCTGTAAAGGGAACTGGCTGATTGCCGATCCACTTAGTATTAAAGGAAAGATGATGGTTCGTCGCATGGCTCAGTGATTGGATATCTAACGCTGGGCCACCTCCATTGGAGAATATCTTCGGTGGAGAGCGACAAGGGAGTCCCCCCGAGGATTGGACCCTGCGGGTAGAACATGGACACCAGGCCCAGTGATTGGATCTCTAATGCTGGGCCAGCTCCATGTGAGGAGAGCATCCATGGAGTAAGGTGGTGATTTGAAACATTGGGAAGATTTTGTGTATATTTCATGTAATTGTAATTAATAATATCTTTTTTTGTATTGTATGTAGTAATATGATGTGTTGTTTGACTAGAAACTATGTAGTTTACGTCATTAAAAATTATCTATCCATCGATTATCTATCATATTAATTTGGATAGATTAGACAATATTTTGTGGAAAGGAAAAACTACTGTGCATATGTTCACCTTTTCCCACAAGGCTTTTAGCAAATTATGCACCAAAACAACATATTTCTTTCATTATATAACTTATGTAAATAACTAAGATTTAAGAAATATATACATCTAACTGACGAATCTATTCAACGTACCATTTGAATTCAGATGAAATGCAAAAGAAGCAACTGTATGAACCACTCTTTGCCATTCTCCAGACTTTAACATGAAATCTAAAAAATAAACAGAATAATTAAACCCCGTTTGACTTAAATCAATGCAGATGGAGTTTATTTCTTTTCATTCGAGGGGATGAGTTTGAACCCCAGCTCGGCCAACAATCTTACTGCAACAGACAACTTTTGAACACATTGTAACAAATGGAAAAATTGCTAAAAATGAGCAATTACTCCTTTTGCCACAATGTTTCCAACTTTTTTCAGTAATTATACCTACAATTCTAGAGATATTCCGTATCTTTTAGTAGACATTTTCAAGTAGTCTGCTGCAGATTTGCTGTTTGTGGGAAAGGGTTAACACCGCCTTCAAAATTTATTTACTTATATCATGGCGTTTTCCTGGGTAAGTTACCAGTTCTACTGGTCCATCTATCCCGACACCAGCCAGTCAGTCATAATTCAAACCCCGCAGCCCTGAGCGCCAAGGAGGGAAGCCATTACTACGGTTTTTAAGTTTTGGTATGACCTGACTGGAGATCGAACCTGCGACATCCTGTACCCAAGGCAGACAATCTACCACTATATCTAGAAGTGAAATGGAACCCAATTAAGAGAGCGCTTTATGATTTAGGAAAAATATGATGAGGAACCTTTGAATTATAACTTATTTGTATGTTTTTTTCAGGTTTTCGCTGTCTTCAACATAATGTAAATATAAAGTAACATATTAATTTGGATAGATTAGACAATATTTCGTGGAAAGGAAAAACTACTGTGCATATGTTCACCTTTTCCCACAAGGCTTTTAGCAAATTATGCACCAAAACAACATATTTCTTTCATTATACAACTTATGTAAATAACTAAGATTTAAGAAATATATACATCTAACTGACGAATCTATTCAACGTACCATTTGAATTCAGATGAAATGCAAAAGAAGCAACTGTATGAACCATCTCTTTGCCATTCTCCAGACCTTAACATGAAATCTAAAAAATAAACAGAATAATTAAACCCTGTTCGACTTAAATCAATGCAGATGGAGTTTATTTCTTTTCATTCGAGGGGACGAGTTTAAACCCCAGCTCGGCCAACAATCTTACTGGTATGAGAAAGCAAGGCAACAATGAGTAGGTGAACTGTCCGCCCAGATATGACTGAATTTTTTTTGAAAACCGCGAAAAAACATGGTGGCCTACATGTTTAAGAAATATAAAAAATGTGAAAATTGAGGAATCAATATAACGTACCTTTTGAATTCAGATGAAATCCAAACAAGGGCACCGCAAAGCGGATGCATCCCCTCGGCTTTCAATCATCACATTGAGTTCTCTTGTGATCTAAATATTTAAGTCCAATTTTTGACTTCGATCTTTGACCTATGACCTTGAATCAATAGGCTTCAAAATATTGTCACAAACTAACTGTATGCCAAGTTTGGATAAGATCTGTCAAGGAATGGTCAGTGTAGAGTGGTGACAAGGTTGCCACAGCTGAGATATATTGTAGGTTCAATCAAGTTCAATTTTGGGCATGACCTTTGACCTATGACCTTGAAAACCAATAGGCTTCAAGACATATCATAAACTAACTGTATAATAAGTTTTATTAAGATCGGTCAATGAATGGTCAGTGTAGAGTTGTGACAAGGCTGCCACAGCTGAAAATATTGTAAGTCCAATTTTGGGCTTGACCTTTGACCTATGACCTTGAAAATCAAAAGGCTTCAAGATGTTACCATATACTTACTTTATACCAAGTTTGGTTAAGATCTGTCAAGAAATGGTTAGTGTAGAGTGATGACAAGGTTTGTTACGGACGGAAAATATTGCAAGTCCAATTTTGGGCTTGACCTTTGACCTATGACCTTGAAAATCAATAGGCTTCAAGATGTTACCATATACTTACTTTATACCAAGTTTGGTTAAGATCTGTCAAGAAATGGTTAGTGTAGAGTGATGACAAGGTTTGTTACGGACGGAAAATATTGCAAGTCCAATTTTGGGCTTGACCTTTGACCTATGACCTTGAAAATCAATAGGCTTCAAGATGTTACCATATACTTACTTTATACCAAGTTTGGTTAAGATCTGTCAAGAAATGGTTAGTGTAGAGTGATGACAAGGTATGTTACGGACGGAAGGACACACATACATACATACATACGGACGGTCCCGTTACTATATCCCTTTCTCGCTTACTTCGTAACCGAGGGGATAATAATCTCTAAGCCATTCTCCAAAAAATAGTAAAATGAAAGCAGCAAGAAATGAAAAGGAGAAAAGGGACAGTGGTATACATGCATGTTGAAGAATTGTTAAAATGTACAAAACAATGAATGACAAATTCTTAAAACCTGTCCGACATAATTCAATACTGTTGGAGTTGATTTCTTTTCAAGTTTCTGGGTTGAATACTATTTGCAGATTTATGTGGGATGTCAATTCAGGGGTTGCGAGTTCAAACCCCAGCTCAGCCAACATTCTTTCTGATGTTTGACAAAAGTCACTGTGACCAGCGTCATTAGATTTCCATCAATTGGCTAACAGTCTCTGTGGAAAAACCATCGTTGGTCGACCGTTTGGTGGTCTGGTCTGTGCCAGCTCCCTCATTAGTAATTCTCATCCTGTAAATACAGTATTGGAAAAATAGCATTACAATCACATAAATCTGTATACAATTAGTGAAAACTCTGCATATGGAAAAGGGATTAAAATCATAAGCACATGATTTGTTTTATTGGGGTTTTAAGCCATTTTCAACATTATTTCAGTTGTATCACTGCAACGGTTCACAATCCCTGGCTATTAAAGAAAACAGTACTAGGCTAGTTCGTGCCGCGACTGGGGATCGAATACGGGACCCTGGTTTCAAATCCCCGAAGCTAAGCACTCAACCACGGCGGATTCCTCATAAGCACATGAGTTGCTGTAACTATTTCCCACCTGACACTGTGATAGAATCAATTTTGGGCATGGTTTCTCGAAGGTGGTTGAAAAAGACCGAGTGATCCGAATATTCTCAAATTTTGAAGCGTCCATTTCGTAACAGGTGGTTAAGACGCTTTATCATATCCAATAGTAATTGCAAGCGCTTTGTAGATTGGACTTGATCATAGCAGACAGATGATTTAACCCCGAAGAAAACAATTCCCAAAACTCAAGAACTATAAAAACCCAATTTAAAAGCATCTCCCAACCCACAAAGGTCTGTCAGCCCCAAAATAAGTGAGATTATAGCTAGGGCCATAATCTGTATTGTGTTCATTATGAGCATTTGCTCCTTTTGCCACATTATTTTTGACTTTATTGAATAATAAAACATTCACTTAGGGATTATTCATAATTTGGCCTAGACATTTTCAAAGTCATATGCTGCAGATTTATTGTATGCGGAAATTGTTAAAAGTGAAATGGCTGGGAAATTGATAAAAACATGCTTGATATTCAGAAGTGAATGATTGACATAAAACCTTTTCCCACATATAGACGCTGTGTGATGCCTCTGCAATAGACGACTTTTGAAAAAGTTGTAACAAAAGGAAAAATTGCTAAATCGAGCACTTACTCCTTTTGCCACAATGTTTTCAACTTTTTTCAGTGATTATACCTACAATTCAAGAGATATTCCGTATCTTTTAGTAGACATTTTCATGTAGTCTGCTTCAGAATTGCTGACTGTGGGAAAAGGTTAACGCCGTTTTCAACAATTTTTTAGTTTTCCTGGATAAGGTACCAGTCCTATGGGTCCATCTATCCTGACACCAGCCAGTTAGTCGTAATTCTAACCCCGCAACCCAGAGTGCCTACTGGTCCTTCTATCCTGACACCAGCCAGTCAGTCATAATTCAAACGCCGCAACCCAGAGTGCCTACTGGTCCATCTATCCTGACACCAGCCATTTAGTCGTAATTCTAACCCCGCAACCAAGAGTGCCTACTGGTCCATCTATCCTGACACAAGCCAGTTAGTCGTAATTCTAACCCCGCAACCCAGATTGCCTACTGGTCCATCTATCTTGACACCAGCCAGTGAGTCGTAATTCAAACCCCGCAACCCAGAGTGCCTACTGGTCCATCTATCCTGACACCAGCCAGTCAATCGTAATATCAGGAGTAACCTTGGAATTATAACTTATTTGTATGTTTTATTCAGGTTTTCGCCGACTCACATTATGTAAATATAAAGGAACATATTAATTTAGGATAGATAGGAAAAACTACTGTGCATATGTAAACCTTTCCCACAAGGTTTTTAAGCGAGCAATTTCAATCATGCACCAAAACAACATATTTCTTTGATTATACAATTTATGTAAATAACTAACATTTAAGAAATATATACAACTGACGAATCTATTCAACGTACCATTTGAATTCAGATTAAATCCAGTTGGAGTTTATTTCTTTTCATTCCAGGGGATATGAGTTCAAACATGAGTAAGTGAACTGGCCGCTGTGATATGACTGAACAAGAGGCCCAAGAGGGCCAGTATCGCTCCACGGCCATAAGGCAAAAATCAAATCTCCAAACAGCCCTGCCTGGCTTAAAGGAATCTTGTAGAGTGTCACCCAAGGAATGTTTCTGCAAAATTATTTGAATGTCAGCCTGACACTTTCGGAGGAGAGGATATTTTAAGTTTTCACTATAGCCATATAAGGCAAAATATCCCCGCCCTCTGGTGGCCATGTTTTTCAACCAATCAACATGGCTTGAAGGAATCTAATAGAGGGTCACCCAATGAACATTTCTACAGAATTATTTGAAAATCGGCTTTACACTTTCGGAGAAGAAGATTTTTTAAGTTTTCACTATAGCTATATAAGGCAAAATAGCCCCGCCCCCTGGCGGCCATGTTTTTTCGCCTAATCAAAATTTCTTGAAGGAATCTAATAAAGGAACATTTCTACAAAATTATTTGAAAATCTGCCTGACACTTTTGGAGAAGAAGATTTTTTAAGTTTTCACTATTTTTTTCTTTTGGTTGCCATGGAAACCAGAATATTATGGATGGATAAAAAAAAATTGAAGGAATTTAAGAGAGGACATGGAGAGGATGCTTCCTATGAAGTTTCAACCAAATTGGCCAAGTGGTTAGGGAGAAGAAGTTGTTTAAAGGAAAAAGTTAACGCACACACAGATGCACGCACGACGGACAATTCGCCATGACATAAGCTCGACTGGCTTTCAGCCAGTGGAGCTAAAAATGGCTAATATAACCCTTTCCCATAGACCAACACTATTTCTTACTTCTTACTTCTGAAGCAGACAACTTTTATAACATTTTGTGGAAAAAGGACATTTCTCATTGTGACCAATTTATCCTTTGGTCACAATGATTTCAATTTCATTCAATAGTTCTTCCATCATACTAAGAGAATTTCCTAATTTTTGACAAAATAAAATAACGGTTTTATGGAAGGTCTCACAATGTTTTGAAAAGCTGCTTGCTAAAGAGTCATTGACCTTTTTACCAAATATACATTTTCACAACCTGATGCATCTTTAGCAGGGGTCTTTTGAAAACATTGTGGCAATGCTTTCATTTATAGATATTTTCCATATTTTTGTTTACATGTTTCCGAAGTCTGCTTCTAATTTATTGTATGTTGGAAAGGGTTAAAAGTCATCTGTATCAATTATTGGGTTTTTCCACAGCATATATGACCTTTTTATGCCTGCGCAGCAATTGACTCATAAAAAGAATTGTGGGAAAACAAACAATTTCCCCATTTCCAACAATGTTATCAAAATAATTCTTATACTTACAGTTGCTCCACATGTGACACCATAGTAGGACTCGTTGTCCACAGTCATGTAAGGAGAGAGTGTAAGCGTGTATCCATTGAAACTATGACTTGTTCAATTAAGGACACTATCACACAAACTGTATGCTGTAGCATTGACACCTGATGTATTTCCAGCAATCACGAAGGTAACTACAATACTGCCTAGAAAATTCAATAAACAAATTTGCGTTTATTTTAACCTTTCAACTTATGCATGTATTATATCTTTAACCCTTTCTCTCATATAGACGCTTTCTGACTCTTCTGCAGCAGACAGCTTTTGGAAAACATGGCGACAAAAGAAACAAGAGGCCCTATGCTCTACTGCGATGGGGACAACATAGGAAAGAGGAATAAGCAAGTCTAGTTTATAATGAACTGTGTATTTATTAAAATGATCAAGTAAAAGTTGCTAAGTGTAACTGGTGATGTGTTTGAAAAGTGAACTACAGACATAGTATTGATAAAACAAAGGTAGATGGATATTTTTGTGTATAACTTTATCAAATATATGATATAAGGAAGCATGCAAGTTTAATTCATGTTTTGAATAGATATATTAACAACAAGAGCGCCAAATGTCACAAAATACGCCCGTCCTGTGTTTTTGAGATCAATTAAGTATAGTGATAATTGGTTGTACATCAGGCAAATTTAGAGAGCAGACACTGTTAGTAAAGTTTTGGCCATTTCGAGGGACATAAGTGTGTAGTGACTAAGATAACGTGGTAAGTTATCGAACTTGTCCGAGATATTATGCCAATACACATTCTGACAAAATTTGGTGATGATTGGACAAAGGCTTCTAAAGTTATTGAGCTGACATGACCAATTTTAGGTAATTTCTATAATTAAAGGGCGATAACTTTCGATTGACTAAAGCAATATGGCTAGTTATCGAACTTGTCCAAGATATTATGCCAATACACATTCTGAATAAATTTGTTGAAAATTGGACAAAGGCTTCTAAAGTTATTGAGCTGACAATCCCAATTTTAGGTAATTTCTTTAATAAAAGGGCAATAACTCTTGATTGACTAAAGCGATATGGCTAGTTATCGAACTTGTCCGAGATATTATGCCAATACACATACAATGATGAGAAATTTTCAACTTTATTTAACAATTAAGCTATCTTCTATTGAGATTTTTTAGGTTCTTTTCACTGTTTTCAAAGTCGTCTGCTGCAGATTTGTTGTATGTGGGAAAGGACTAAGACAACTTTTTTACATCGATTGAGAAAATATCGGGAAAACACCCAAACAAAACCAGAAAGATCAATAAATGAAAGTAAAATTATTGAAAAGCTGGGAATATTGTGACAAAAGGAAAAGTTCATAAGATTTGTGCCTTTGTGCCACAATGTTTTTTAAAGGGAAAAGTGGTTCATTGATTGAGTGGGGGTTTAACACCATTTTAAAAATATCATATTACATCAGTCAGTTTCCTACCCATGTGTTTCCTATATTTCAATAACTAGAGGCCCAAATCTCCAAACAGCCCTGCCCCCTGGTGGCCATGTTTTTTACCAACCACCATGGCTTAAAGGAATCTTGTAGAGTGTCACCCAAGGTATGTTTCTGCAGAATTATTTGAAAATGAAACCCCCCCCTGGCGGCCATGTTTTTTTACCAATCAACATGGCTTGAAGGAATCTGATAGAGGGTCATCCAAGGAACATTTCTACAAAATTATTTGAAAATCTGCCAACCAGTTTGGGAGAAGAAGAATTTTGAAGTTTTTTTCATATCGCTGCCATGGAAACCAGAATTCTGCATGGATCCCAAAAATTTGAAGGAAATCTGGTGAGGTCAATGAGAGGATGCTTTCTGTGAAGTTTCATCCCAATTGACCCACTGGTTACTGAGGAGAAGAAGTTGACGCACGACGCACACCGCACACCGCGGACAAAAGGCCATCACAATAACTCACCTTGAGCAAAGCTCAGGTGAGCTAAAAAGTTAACGCATGCATGACGGACAATTTGCCATGACATAAGCTCGACTGGCTTTCAGCCAGTGGAGATAAAAATTGAAGGAATTTAAGAGAGGAAATTGAGAGGATGCTTCCTATGAAGTTTCAACCAAATTGGCCAAGTGGTTAGGTAGAAGAAGTCGTTTAAAGGAAAAAGTTAACACATGCACGACAGACAATTCGCCATGACATAAGCCCGACTGGCTTTCAGCCAGTGGAGCTAAAAAGTATCGAAGCTCTATATAAATCAAAGAAAAATTGCTCAATAAAGTTGAAACATTTCACCTTCTGTCACAATGTTTTCTAACATCATCTGCTGCAGATACCACTGTATGCGGGAAAGGGTTAAATAAATACACTGATTTAAGTTTGCAGTAAACGTACCTGAGCATCCACGGCCTGTATTGTTGGCTGTGTTCTGAGTGTCTTACCCTCATAGTGAGCAGTGGCTTCAATATGGAATACCAGTCTAGACACTGAGGGTGTTGAGTAGGTCACACCAGAATCACTCGCACTACTTGCTGGAACTTAGACAGTCTTGCAAGATCCAGAAATATTCAGGGAGGCGGACACATTTCCTGCTCGACATTCATTTACTATATTTGCTGATATGCCAATGATAGCTTCCTGGGATAGGGAATCAGAGGCCGTCTCGTTCACAGCTGTAATAAAACACATTAATTATGTAAAATAGTTTGAAGACCACTAGAGTTGTACCTTGTGATCAATACAATGTACATGAAACTCAATCTGGCCTATCTTTTAAGTTATCTCCCCTTTTCATTTTTCTTTTCATTTGGCCATTAACTTTGTTCCTGTTTGGCAGATTCACTTCAAATAACAACACTTATACATTTCGATCAGGAGAATGGGTCAATACAAGAAACATAAGTTGGCTTGACTCACGTTTCTTGTACTGTTTCTTTCTCCTATCACAAGTTTT
The DNA here is from genome assembly GCA_031761405.1 of Serripes groenlandicus. Taxonomy (NCBI): domain Eukaryota; kingdom Metazoa; phylum Mollusca; class Bivalvia; order Cardiida; family Cardiidae; genus Serripes; species Serripes groenlandicus. The sequence goes on from JASEVX010000006.1 coordinate 4,604,675, forward strand.
GCAACTTTGAAGGGAATCAGCAACTCATAAACTAAATTATGACCAATTTATACATGAAGAACAGGCAACAGAGAAGTGATCTTAAAGTGGCCCCCAACTTACAAACAAGAGGGCCATGATGGCCCTTGAATCGCTCACCTGATTTTTTTTTTTTTTTCACTTTAGCTATATAAGCCTCGCCCCCTGGCAGCCATAGTTTCCGACCAATCAACTTGGCTTGAAGGAATCTGATAGAGGGTCACCCTAGGAACATTTCTACAAAATTATTTGAAAATCGGGCCGACACTTTTGGAGAAGAAGATTTTTTAAGTTTGCACTATAGCCATATAAGGCAAAATAGCCCGCCCCCCCCCCCCCCCCCCCCCTGGCGGCCATGTTTTTCGACCAATCAACATGGCTTGAAGGAATCTGATAGAGGGTCACCCAAGGAACATTTCTACAAAATTATTTGAAAATCGGCCTGACACTTATGGAGGAGAAGATTTTTTAAGTTTTCATTATAGCCATAAAAGGCAAAATAGCCCCGCCCCCTGGCGGCCATGTTTTTTGACCAATCAACATGGCTTGAAGGAATCTGATAGAGGATCACCCAAGGAACATTTCTACAAAATTATTTGAAAATCGGCCTGACACTTTTGGAGGAGAAGATTTTTTAAGTTTGCACCATAGCCATATAAGGCAAAATAGCCCCGCCCCCCCTGGCGGCCATGTTTTTCGACCAATCAACATGGCTTGAAGGAATCTGATAGAGGGTCACCCAAGGAACATTTCTACAAAATTATTTGAAAATCGGCCTTACACTTTCGGAGGAGAAGATTTTTTAAGTTTTCACTATAGCCATATAAGGCAAAATAGCCCCGCCCCCCCTGGCGGCCATGTTTTTCGACCAATCAACATGGCTTGAAGGAATCTGATAGAGGGTCACCCAAGGAACATTTCTACAAAATTATTTGAAAATCTGCCAACCAATTTGGGAGAAGAAGAATTTTGAAGTTTTTTCGGTTTCGTTGCCATGGAAACCAGAATTTTGCATGGATCCCAAAAATTTGAAGGAATTCTGGTGAGGTCATTGAGAGGATGCTTTCTGTGAAGTTTCATCCCAATTGACCCACTGGTTACTGAGGAGAAGAAGTTGACGGACGACGGACGACGCACGACGCACGACGGACGACGGACGCCGGACAAAAGGCGATCACAATAACTCACCTTGAGCAAAGCTCAGGTGAGCTAAAAAGCAACATAACAAAAAAATACATCCGCAAATCTTTATAAGTATTTAAAAACTTAATAAACTTTTTGAAATGTGATCTATTCATAGAATGGAACCTCTTGTGGATCCAACTTTCGAGTACTAACAAAAATTGCACTTCGCATGACCCGATATGAGAGCTAATTATTCATGTCTGATCAATCAGACAAGCTTTTTGTGTTCAACGTTACTGTGACCTTGACCTTTGAACTAATGACTTCAAAATCAATGGTGGCCATGCGCTGGACATGCTCAACCTCCCTGCCAAGTTTGAGTTCTGTAGCTTTAAGCATTATTCAGTTATAAATCTGACAAGCTGTGGTCTATCGACAGACCAGCATTAAAGACATCTAGATTGATTGGGGTTTTAACGCGTTTTCAACAATTTCTCAGTTATATCACGGCGGCCAGTTCACCTACTCATGCATTTCCTGGTTTTCTCACACCAGTACTTCACACAACAATCTTCCCAAGCAACTGACTGCTTTTCCACATAGATTTAGCCCATTGGTAAAGACATCTTTAACCCTTTCTCTCATATAGACGCTTTCTGATGCCTCTGCAGCAGACGACTTTTGAAAACAATTTGACAAAACGAGCAATTTCTCCTTTTGCCATAATGTTTTCAACTCTTTTAAGTAATTATATCTACATTTATAGAGCTTATATGTTTGCATAAATACTGCATAAATACTTGCAAAGTCGTCTGCTGCAGATTTGTTTTATTGGGACAAGGGTTAATCAGTTATCTTGCTCTTCAGATGCTGTCAAAGACGCCTGCTGCTGATTTGTTGTACGAGTCTAAGTGTTTAAACCCAACTTACTTCATGTTTTGGACAGTACAGAATGATGTTTTGAATTTGACTATTCACACTTATGCTGAGGCAATTTGACCCATTCCCATTTGTAGACACATCCTGGCACATCTGCAGCAGAAGACTTTTGAAAACAAAGTGACAAATGGAGAAATTGTTATACTGAGCAATTTCTCCATTTGCCACAATGTTTTCAACTCCATAATAAAACTCCCATTTAAGTTAATTTTTGAAAAAGAAAAGCAAGGATGTATTCAATGTCGTCTGTTGTATGTGGGAAAGGGTTTAGGAGTCTGTTTTCCTTGTCACGGATTGTTTTAAACCCCCTTTCCCTCATTCAGATGCTTTCTTACGTCTCTGCAGCAGACCACTTTTGAAAACATTGGGACTGAAAGTGAAATCCCTCAAAACAAGGAATTTCTCAATTTGCCAAAAAAAATTGGCCCTTCAAAAGAGTCTCACCATCAGGTGGCGAGATCATGTAGTTCCTGTTGCTGTCAATCCTTGCATTGGTTCCCATCAATAATAACATCCAATCTGTGAGGATTGGAGTACCACACGGTCAGTTTTATACCGTCATCTGTTGCCAGTTGTTCAGTAGCCGATAGCGCAGGGTTTTAGGTGTAGTGCTTGTGAAATATAGCAAGCAGTCTTTGCCTATAAAGAAAAATGTACTCTGTTACATGAAAACCAGGCCAGTTTGAGGTCAACCCATTCCCACTGGCAGCCATGTTTTGTTGTCTACAGCAGGCTGCTTTTGAAACAAGAGGCCCATGAGGGCCTATGCTCTACTGGTATGGTTCTTTGGTCATTTCCAATCCAGAGCATGTATGTATGGTGAAGATTGGATAGTAAATGGGGGCTCTTTTGTGTTCACAAGCTGTATTATAGCAATTTTTACAAATTCATGGGCCATAATCCAGTCTTGCATGGGCGGATCTAGTTGGTTTTCAAAAGGAACCAAGCTCTCATCAATATTTAACTACTATCTAAGTTTGGTGAAGATCAGATAGTAAATGGAGCCTCTATTGTGTTCACATGCTCAATTATAGCAATTTGGACAATTTCAAGGGCCATAATCCAGTCATGCATGGGCGGATCTGGCTGGTTTACGAAAGGAACCGAGCTCTCATGGATATCTTACTACTGTATAAGTTTGGTTGAGATACAATCAAAAGTGAAGACTGTATCGTGTTAACAAGCTCTTTTATAGCAATTTTGACCATTTCAAGGGCCATAATCCAGTCATGCATGGGCGGATCTGGCTGGTTTTCGAAAGGAACCGAGCTCTCATGGATATCTAACTACTGTATAAGTTTGGTTGAGATACAATCAAACGTGAAGACTGTATCGTGTTAACAAGCTCTTTTATAGCAATTTTGACCATTTCAAGGGCCATAATCCAGTCTTGCATGGGCGGATCTGGCTGGTTTTCGAAAGGAACCGAGCTCTCATAGATATCTAACTACTGTATAAGTTTGGTTAAGATACAATCAAAAGTGAAGACTGTATCGTGTTAACAAGCTCTTTTATAGCAATTTTGACCATTTCAAGGGCCATAATCCAGTCATGCATGGGCGGATCTGGCTGGTTTTCGAAAGGAACCGAGCTCTCATGAATATCTAACTACTGTATAAGTTTGGTTGAGATACAATCAAAAGTGAAGACTGTATCGTGTTAACAAGCTCTTTTATAGCAATTTTGACCATTTCAAGGGCCATAATCCAGTCATGCATGGGCGGATCTGGCTGGTTTTCGAAAGGAACCGAGCTCTCATGGATATCTAACTACTGTATAAGTTTGGTTGAGATACAATCAAAAGTGAAGACTGTATCGTGTTAACAAGAAATTGTTTACGGACGCACGGACGCACGCACGGACGACGGACAAATCGCCACGACATAAGCCCTTCTGGCCTTTGGCCAGTAGAGCTAAAAATTAGAAATTGCTCATTATAGTATGATATTTTTAAAAAGATACTTTTTGAGCCGCCTAATACCTTATGTTTTTTTGTTTATGGGTAAGGGTTAACACTTTCCAATCTATAGACGCTTTCAGACACCTGAGCAGCAGACGACTTTTAAAAACATTGTGACAAAAGTTTTATTGCTCAAAACGAGTAATATCTCCTTTTGGAACAAAGGTTTGAACTCTTTTTGGGAATTATACCTTCATTTTCAGAGATTTTCCATAATTTTTTCTAGATGTTTTCAGATACGTTGTATGTGGTAAAAGGGTTAATAGTCAATGTGATGAAAATGCATACTAGTCTTAGTTGTTTAGTTGATATTTTAGAGAGTACAAGTTGGCATTGATGAACAGCTTCAAATGCTAGTGACGGCCACTTCAGTCTTATCACAATCTACACAAGTTTGACAGACTAGCCAGTTCAGTAATATGTGAACAGTGTAGCTCTGATCAGGACCTGTACAGTTCACAAAAGTCAATTTTTACCTTTTCCTATGTACAGACTCATTTCGAGATCTTGGCGTGAAACGGTTGTAACTAAAAACCTATTTTGAAAACCCTGGTTTAGGGTCATCTTTGACCCCTTTGTAAACAATGCAAAATTTAGTGCCATTGCTCAGAACAAGCAATTGCACCTACATTTCCATTGTTTACCAAGAAAATTATTTAACGCTTATAAAGACTTCATGGCGAAGTGATTAACCTTGGTAAAAAAAATACAAATTTTAGTTACAACTGTTTCACAACTTTGATATCATCTAGGCAAAAAATATGGAAAGGGTAAACATGTAACACTATCCCATCCTTTGGTTTTTAAATTGCAATAAAACTGGATATGTATTATGTCAACAAAGCCCCTTGAACCCTTTCCCACATACAACAAATCTGCAGCAGACGACTTTGAAAACAATTTAGCAAAAACATGAAAAAACTCCATAAATAAGTTTCTTATTTTTATTAATAGCGTTTTGGCAAAAGGAGAAAATTATCCTGTAATCACAATTAGTGATGGATAATCGGACAAATTTCATAATCGATTATCGGATCGAACTTAACAATGACAATCGATTATTAATCGATTATTAATCAAATGTTTCTATTCATACAAAATGTAAATTTAAAAACAACAGACCAGTCCAATCAAACAACTTGAAATTAATATATCTATGTTTTGTATATTCCAGTGTTCCCACATACATTTTTTCAGGGGGTACATGTACCCTCTGGAGTGAATATTCGGGGGGTACAACATATCATGGATACATGTTAATATTGTAAATTATAACACAAAACAATCTGTGTTATTATCCTAGTTTAACCCTGTAGATCTATCATTAAAAGCCTGTCTTTAACCCTTTCCCTTATATAGATGTTTTCTGACGCCTCTGCAGCAGACAGCTTTTTGAAAACATACAATTTCTGTTTTTGACACTGTTTTTTCCACTTTCAATTATAGAGATTTTTTTTTTTTTGACAAAATATGTTTAAAGTCGTCTGCTGCAGATTTGTTGTATGAGGGAAAGGGTTCATGGTTTTTTTCTTTACGATCGTAACTGCAGTTTTCATATAGCATTGTTGTTAGAACGCGAATAACGTATGTGAATGAATGCAGAGACATGTTAGTGCTATTTTTCTCACGATGTTCACACACGAAGAACAAAACAATTTCCCGGAGTCCGAATCATATCGTAACTATGAAATTTCTGACACCCAGCTATTTTGAAACCTTTTAACACGTTGTTTTTTCTGGAGAGGACCGGCGTCTTTGTCTACATTTAAACTATCTGAGTTTGTGGAGTCCTCTTCGATATTTTGTCGCTTAGTTTTGGCTTTCTCAAATTCAAAAGCAAACAAACGTTTCTGCGACATTTTTCACTAGCAGACAACATTAGTAAACTGTCTCTCGTTTACGAAGGCTGTGAAAATATAAGGTGTAGAAAAAACTTAAAACCAGTCGGCACATATAATCGGGTGTGTATGACCTTTACGGTTTAATCCTAACATTGACGAAGTAAAACAATTGTTGTACTTTTACTGAGCGGGCACCTCCCGACTTCCGATATCGTTCGGAATCATTACGATTACACATGTTGTCTATATTTAGTATTTGGAAATACCCGTTCTGTTAACTTTGTTTTTCTCGCGAAATATAGCAGATCGTTTTACTCTTATCATCTGCAAGACATTTATTATTATTTTAGACTTATTTTCCGTACGTGTATTCACGTTTGTAGCCTAATATGTGTGCGTGATTATTTGCACAAAGATGAAAAGGTACCCGTAGCGACATCGATTGCCGCGAGCGGAATCGAAATGTCGCCGACATCAGCGGATCAGCGCTAATTATTCGATTACATTCGATCATCGGGACAACACTAATCACAATGTTTTCAAAAGTCTCCTGCTGCAGAAGCTCATGAAAAGTGTGGTCCAGAGTAGAATCATCACTTTCAGTAATATTCCATTGCAGTATGGCTTCTTCCACAGTGTGTAGTATAATACCACACTTCCTCTCAAAGTCGCAGGAGGCTGCATCTAAAAATAGTAAAAGATAAACACCTAATCGAGCTGAGAAGCATATGTGTCATCTGCCAAAATCAGACAAGCACTTTCAGAGCAGAAGAATCTTAAAGTTTTGCCATTTAACACCTTTGCCAACGGCACACAATTGCTATGTTGTTTTTTTTGAGCAGTCAATATTGCTTGAACCGTTTAAGTTGAGGGTCATATAAGGAACAGTTCTGACAAATTAGCTTGAAATCAGACAATCACTTTCAGAGAAGAAGAGTTTTTTAAGTTTTGTCATATTACCCACTTTGATGCTACCTGGTGGCCATGCTTTTCAACAAATCAATACAGTTTGAAGTTTTGTAATTTTTCATCTTTCTGATGACACAGCTCAAAGTTATGAATGTAATTTAAATGTTCTTACAAGTTTTAATGATGATCATAAAATGAACATTCCCTGTAAAGTTTGGTTGCAATTAACAACTAGAAATATCACTGAAGGTGATGAATACCCCCAGCTGGTGCCTGACAATATACATGTTAGAAATTCAAGGGGCCATAACACATTTAAAAATAATGCACAACTAGGCTTGGTATCAATCATTCTTGTGAAGTTAAATTGAATTCTGACCAAGGGTTGCTGAGAAATAGTGTTCACAAGAAATGTCCACAGACCAACGAACCGACAAACCAACCGACCGACAAGCGTGACTCCTATATAATTATGGTTAGGTTTTTCCCTCTTTCTGAAGTGATTTCTATGGGAATTCCACCAAGACTGCGTGTCGTAACTGGGGATCAAACCTGGGATGCCCGAACCAATTCCCCGACACTTACCACTTGACCTGCGTACAGTGAGGACTAAGGTGCACCTTTGCATGTGCACAATCTCATCAAAGCCTTCACTGTCTAATTGCATGTAATGCAGTCTTAGATGCATCTTTTGACAAAATACTAGTTTAAGCCAATTTTAGTTATACATATGATCCTTTTATGGCGAGTCAATAAGAGCCCAAATCGCCAGATGCGGCTCTTATACTTACGGGGATATTTTACATCGTTAACTGCTAGATCGTCAATGACAACATATCCAAGGGATGAGCTGGACACAAACTCCAAATGAATGGAGTTTACACAAACTCCAAATGAATGGAGTTTGTCCTGCCGGACTCCAGTTCTACTTGTACACATACGGCCAGACCATTCACAAAGGTATCGTTGCTTTCATATAAAGTTGTTGTTGATCCTGGGCTTTCTTCATGATGAACCTAAAATGACAGTAGTCATGCCATACAAGTGGAGATTTAAGCCTTTTCCACATGCAACAAATTAATAGTAGATGATTTTAAAATCATGGTAAAGTCTGAGACACTTAAATTGTTGCAAAGAGTTGAAAACATTTCAGCAAAAGGAGTAATTAATCATTATGAGCAATATTTCCTTTTGCCACAATGTTTCCAAAAGTCACCTGTTGCAGAGGCTTCAGAAAGCTTCCACATGTGTGAACGGATTAAATTATATTAACCCTTATCCCAATGCATGCTAAACAATATTTTACTTTTTTAAGGAATGTAAAACTTTAAAACTACACTTGCGATAAATGTAGACCAAGATCATCCTGCATATTTATGTTAATGCTGGTATACATTCTATTGCTACTTATTTCTCAATATTTAGTAGACTCATCCATGAGTAGAAAAATCTGTCATCAAACAGAGACCATAAATGTTCAATCCAATTCTGCTCAATACATATGCTCTACACAATGTTACAATGTTTTCAAAAGTTGTCTGCTGAAGATGCATCAAAGTGTGTCTACATGAGGGAAAGGGTTTAATTACCTTGAAATCAATGACATTTTCAAGATACCAACCACCATTGTCAATTTACTGGAAGTGTAAATTTTTCATAGAAACAGATGAAATTTCAGGAATTATAGCCCACGACTGCAATTTGTAAAACTTTGTATTGGAGACCATATTTATCCGCCATTCATACTTCTCATTTCACGTTACAACAAGAGCGCTGCAAGCGAAAGCCATCACTCTTCTGCATTTTTCTAATTCGCAAAACAGGCATTACTGAATAATTATTAAAGCCAGAGTTATTTGACTTAGTATAGACATGTGTATTGTTCCTACGAACAGGTGTATCAAGTTTCATTTGAAAATGTTGAATATTTGTTTAGTTATGTGGTAAGGTTAAAGTTTTGTGACAATGCAGACAATGCCAAGGGTATCACAATACCTGATATTTTTCCCCTGAAAAACAGATGAGCTAAAAATGTTATTTCAATATCAAATAAATTGAATCTGTATATTTGCTTCTATTTTTCACTCTAAGAAGCCAGTTTTGGGTATATAATAAAAGTAATATTTTGTTGCAGTGGTGATTCCTCGGATTGTATGGTAGAACTCGGAGAGTGGGATGTTCTATATCTGGCTACTCTTTAACATGATATTCCTATAAACTTACTATCCATGTATATGTGTGCATTGTGTCAACTATAGCCGCAGATGAACGGGTCCTCAAAGGCGACATGGAAAACATCTTCTGACAAATGAAGTTATTCTCTATAAATGAAATTATATTTATTAAAAAAATAAAGTTGAAAATGTTGTGGCAAAAGGAGAAATTGCTCATTATTGCCACAATGTTTTCAAAAGTCATCTGCAGGTAGGAAAGTTCCTAAACACTAATATTAGGTCAATTTTTGGTTTAACAATTATCTTCATATGGACTCCATTTCTCATTATAACTACAATATATAACAGAAGTTCTTTTCCACCCAAATCATCCTATAATCTAAACCGTTTTTGAAAAATGTATAAATACATTGAATAAATACCACATGACATTTCATCTGATCAGACTATTCCTTCTCATTGCTGACAATGTTTCCCACTCTTTCACTTAACTTTTGTTTGTCTAGAATTTCCACTATTCTTTCAATATTTTCATTTGGAAAAGCCATTTAATGTAAAAAGAAATGTAACAATTTGCGCTAAATACTAATAACAATTCTTGTTCCTTTTCCAGCGTAAAATAGAAACCGTAATCAGGTTGTATTTGCCGAAAGGTTTCTTTCTAATTAAACCTTATGTTGAGAAGTTCCTCACTTACTGCACATTAGTTCATCCTTGCCGGTCAGACAGTTCTTCTTCCCATCACAGACGTTGTTTCGACGTACAAGTTCCGTCCCCACATTCCACTTCTCTCTCTCTACACGGGAATTCTGAAACACAACAATCCTGTTGATAAGATTTATGACTTAACCCTTTCCCATGATGCAAACGCAGTCACTGCAGAGGACTTTTTAAAAACATTGATGCAAATTGATGCAATTCCTCATCAAGATGTTTTTAAAATTAAGCAATAGAAATATATTACTGCTAATATAATCTGCGTAAGCTTCAACATGTAAGAATGGGTTAAATTAAATTAACCCTTATCCCACTGCACGCTAAACAACATTTTGCTTTTTTAATGAATGTAAAACTTTAAACTACACTTGCGAAAAATGTAGACCAAGATCAGCCTGCATATTTATATTAAGCCTGGTATACATTCTATTGCTACTTATTTCTCAATATTTAGTAGACTCATCCATGGGACCTCAACCAGGGACCATAAAGGTTCAATCCAATTATGCTCAATACATATTTTCTACTTTTGTCACAATGTTTTCAAAAGTTGTCTGCAGATGCATCAAAATTTGGGAAAAATACAATTAACAAAAAGATATGGGATGACTTCGAAATTCTCCAGAAAATAGTAAAATGAAAGCTGCACGAAAGGAAAAGGAAACAAGGAATGGTGACATACATGTTTAACAATTATTAAAATGTGCGAAACAATGAATGACTGAAATTCTTACTACATGAATAACATCAATTGTTCAGTTCATATAGTTGATCTATCGTTGGTCAATCGTTGGTCAATCGTTGGTCAATCGTTGGTCAGTTGTGTCTGCGTCGGCTCTCTCATCTGAAATTCTCATCCTAAAAATACAGTTTTGAACTAGAATTGAGTGCTCCGCCGAGCACGTGTGGTGTCACCTGCACTGCTTATTAAGTGTGATGAAAAATTAGTGAGGGACAGACAGACATGACGAAAAAGTGTGAGGGACAGACAGACGCCAGACAAAACAAAAGTAATCCCTAAGTGCCTACCATGCTATGCAAGTCAACACAAAAAGTAGCACTACAATCATATAAATTTGCAGTAGTTTGCATACAATTAGTGAATCCGTGATATACGGGACATTGTAAACTCAATACATCCTATATTTTATGGTCTTGTCCATATGCTTGAGTTGTACTAGTCAAGTTACGGAGTATCAGCATTTTGTATGCTATGACATTTGTGACATTTGTGCTCGATGGCAGTACAGAGTTTGTGAATCGGGTTAGAACCTATTGTTGAATGTTATGTTGTTTCAATTTATCTTCACCGGAAATAATTAATAACTGAGCCGTTGTTAGAACTCACGACCCCTTGATTGATAGCCTACGTGCTTATTGACTGAGCTTTTAAGGCCAGATACAAATGGGGAAAATACAGTTAACAAAAAGATACGCGATGACTTCGGCATTCTTCAGAAAATAGTCAAATGAAAGCTGCAAGAAAGGAAAAGTAGACAATACATGGTGACATACATGTTTAAGAATGATTAAAATGAGCAAAACAATGAATGACTGAAATTCTTACCACATGAATAACATCAATTGTTCAGTACATATAGTTAATCGATCGTTGGTCGATCATTTGTCACTCTGGTCTGCATCAGCTCTCTTATATGAAATTCTCATCCTGTAAATACAGTATTGGAAAACTTACATCACTTAACAAATGTGGCCTCTAGAGTGCAGAAAAGGATAAAAACAACATTTTTGGTAGATTGACCCAATATGTTAACAGACTATAGTATATACCAATGTTTAGATGCAGGTCAGGTTATGGGCAGTCTGAAGATTCTAAATGCTGAACAATTGTAGTGTCACATGTAGTAGCAGTACAGTTATGGTTGAATGCTGTGTCACTAAAAGTTTGGCAATTTTCTTGATGTATTGACACTATTTTGGTTATCCATTTATCTATATCTAAATGTTTTGATCATAATTTTGAATCCTTAGTATCCAGAGAAGTGTCACAAATTCCGTAAATTAGTATTATATATTGTCAAAAAGCATGAATATATGGTACAGTTTGAAATCATGTTCAGTATTTAGGCAGACTTAGCATTTCAATGATATCCAGATTAGTTTATAATCTGAGTAATAGGTTTCACAAGTTTCTGCAGCACCATCCTCATTGGCAAAATTTGTAAAAATTAAGTCAATGGATGGTTGATTTGTAATCATTTGTTGGCTGCTGAATTAGTTGTCTGAGGTTGAGTTTGTTGACTAACGCAAAACGCTTTTATAACAAGATGGCCCTAAATCGATCACCTGAATGATAGTAAATTAAAAGCAAATATTTAACTGCAAATATCTGTAAATATTTGATCAGGAGTTCAAATGAAACTGCAAGGAGTGGACACTCAGTTAAAGAAATAGTATATGGGCAAGAATTCACTCTTTAATTTTTTTGTGTCAATTTTATATACACACATAAGTAAACCAGGAAAAGGATTTGGTTTGATGTAAACTGATTGAAATATATTGTCTTGATTATAGATTTACTGATTATTTCATTAAAATTGTCCTAAATGTATACTAAGTCTGGAAAATCCCTTATTTGAATGACAAAAATTATGAATTTATAAACCAAAAACTTGACATTTTTCACCCGATATTTTTTGAAATCGTATAAAGTACAAAGGAGTCACTTTTTAAAAGAATTATGTGCATTAACATTTCCAGTGGTAATCCTTGTTTCATTGAAATAAATATGACTAAACTGTTATGCAGTCATACGGAGGAATGATCAGCAAAACATTGATAAAGGCATGTAACGTTTTTGCGTCAACAGGTGTTACGTGCATCTTTCTGAACTGTGTAAGTTCGTAAAGTATAAATGTGTCGGCAGAGTATGCCACTTTAAAGTTGTTTACATTGGGAACGAGAGGAAAGTCGTAAATTTTGTAAAATTAAATCGAAATGAGGTAATTTTATTAATAAATTATACACATCGTTTTGTAGTCAATTTCGACATAAAACGTCCCTATTTTTCAAAAGCGTATATATTTTAAATCCGTCGATAAATTGCTGAAGTTTTTTTACGACATGTTGAGCCGAACCACTTTTCCGCACCACGCTTATTTTTCGTAATGGCGGACATCGACGGGCAGGCGAGTGACGAAGAAAGTGAAAGCAACGGTAAAGTTTACACTTAAAATGAAGTTACGCGCATGTGTTGTAGCATAATTCTGCGTTTCTACCACGCATCTTTGTCTGTAATCTAATATCTGCTACACGAAAGAGTGTTATTAATAACCGGAGATCAATGACATGGTAATAATTCTTGATTTCGGCAAAGTTTGCCTTCTGTACGTAATTTTTACAACAAAGTCAAAAAAAATTAAATGTGTCACAATTACGTACACATAGTATTTTTATCATTTCTGAATTTAAATATATATTTTAAATTTTATAAAATGCCTTTTGTAAAATTTGACCAAACCAAGCTCACATTTAAATGTCTGACTAGCATATCTAGCACAATAAGGGGAATTCAAAGTTCACGTGTATGCAACATGGACACAGAACATATTATGTCAACAGCTTATGTGTTACATGCTATTATGTATTACACTAATAATTTGTTAAGTGAATTCGTTGGGGGTTTTCAAACAGAGAAAATGTAGATTGGTGTTTCTTTGTGAATAGGGAATATTTTCCAGTTGTTACCTCAGGGACATAATTTATTTATACAAATGCATGTAACATTGACATGACAATCTTTTGTTGTGATTGCTGAATTTCAACGTCAATATGTTATGTTACATGCACTTGTAAGGGCATTTAATTTACTAAATATTAAAGGTATAAATATCTGAAATGTCTTCAATTGTTTTAATAAGAAACATAAAACTTGTTGAAGTGTTTCGTCTTTATTTTATTTACTACTTCTGGAATTCCTACTTGTATGTAACGTTGACATCATAATGCCATTCGTTTTTATTGTCAATGTGACATGCAACAATTTGATAACTATAAGTTATAGTTTAAGTCTTAATGCAAGGTTAAATTGTGAGATAAATGCTTACTCATGAAAAAAAACCTAGTTATCAGTATTAATTAAATCCGTATCATTGAAATATGTCTTAGTGATTGTATGTAATATTGACTCAAATTTTTATGTCCATTATAATTAGTTACATGCACATGCTAGGATTGATTTAATATTGATGTATGATACACATCTAGCCAAAGTCATCCTATCTTTAACACTGAGAAAAATAAAAACTTATTTAAAGTCATTTGAACGACTGCTTTAGAAAATTTCATTTTTATGTAACATTGACACAAATCTGTTGGGTTTTTTTTGTCGTCAATGTTACATACAACAACAAAATGACTTGGATCAATAGAAAATGGGCAGGTTTTTGGTCAGGATCCAATTTCTTTGTGAGATAAATGTTAAATCATGAAAAACACTAGTTTTCAGTATTAATTGAATCCATATGATTATAAAATGGGTCTTATATAGTGATTGTATGTAACATTGACTCAAACTTTAATGTCAATATAATATGTTACATGCACTTTTCAGGACGGTTAGTCTTCTAACTATGCAAAGGTATAGATAACAAAAAGATCATTGTCTTTTAATAAAAATATTATAACAAATGTTTAAAGCCTTTCCTCCTCCATTAAATAACTGCTTTGGAAACTCTTGTGTGTGCGTAACGTTGACATAAATTTGATACATTTCGTTTTGTCAATGTTACATTTTTGTGTCGCCCTGCATAGTATGGTAGACATTTAGGGTTTACTTTTTTTGACCAGCGTCTGTCCTTCACACTTTTCCGTCACAATTTCAAAGACCAGGTGACACAAATGCTGCATGGAGCACTCCATTCATGCTAATGTAATGTAACGTAAGATTCATGTTTAAACTTACAATAAATTGAATGCTTTTTTCTTCATACTATTTCAGATTATTCCTCAACTCGACAACTCTACGGAGGACCAACTTCACCATCATGTAGATGAAAATCCCAAAGAGTACCGATACAAGACTTCCTAGCTCCCAAGTCATAGAGGTTTTAGACATACATCAACATGCTAATACTACAACTACGGTAAGATAAAACAGTTCTTGTACATTTTTGTGTCGCCCTGCATAGTATGGTAGACATTTAGGGTTTACTTTTTTTTTGACCAGCGTCTGTCCTTCACACTTTTCCGTCACAATTTCAAAGACCAGGTGACGAAAATGCTGCATGGAGCACTCCGTTAATGTAATGTAACATAAGATTCATGTTTAAACTTTCAATAAATTGAATGCCTTTTTCTTCATACTATTTCAGATTATTCCTCAACTCGACAACTCTACGGAGGACCAACTTCACGATCATGTAGATGAAAACCCCAAAGAGTCTACCGATACAAGATTTCCTAGCTCCCCAGTCATAGAGGTTTTAGACATACATCATGCTAATACTACAACTACGGTAAGATAAAACAGTTCTTGTACATTTTTGTGTCGCCCTGCGTAGCATGGTAGACACTTAGGGTTTACACTTTTTGACCGGCGTCAGTCTATCTGTCCGTCACACTTTTCCGTCACAATTTCAAAGAGCAGGTGACACAAATGCTGCATGGAGCACTCCATTCATGCTAATGTAATGTAACATAAGATTCATGTTTAAACTTTCAATAAATTGAATGCCTTTTTCTTCATACTATTTCAGATTATTCCTCAACTCGACAACTCTACGGAGGACCAACTTCACCATCATGTAGATGAAAACCCCAAAGAGTCTACCGATACAAGACTTCCTAGCTCCCCAGTCATAGAGGTTTTAGACATACATCAACATGCTAATACTACAACTACGGTAAGATAAAACAGTTCTTGTACATTTTTGTGTCGCCCTGCATAGTATGGTAGACATTTAGGGTTTACTTTTTTTGACCAGCGTCTGTCCTTTACACTTTTCCGTCACAATTTCAAAGACCAGGTGACGAAAATGCTGCATGGAGCACTCCATTCATGCTAATGTAATGTAACATAAGATTCATGTTTAAACTTTCAATAAATTGAATGCCTTTTTCTTCATACTATTTCAGATTATTCCTCAACTCGACAACTCTACGGAGGACCAACTTCACCATCATGTAGATGAAAACCCCAAAGAGTCTACCGATACAAGACTTCCTAGCTCCCCAGTCATAGAGGTTTTAGACATACATCAACATGCTAATACTACAACTACGGTAAGATAAAACAGTTCTTGTACATTTTTGTGTCGCCCTGCATAGTATGGTAGACATTTAGGGTTTACTTTTTTTGACCAGCGTCTGTCTGTCCTTCACACTTTTCTGTCACAATTTCAAAGACCAGGTGACACAAATGCTGGGATCAAAACATAGAAAATCTCTATAATTCAATGGATAACCTATGACAACAAGTGGAAAACATTGTGTCAAAAGGAGAAATTGCACGTTTTGTGCAATTTCTCCTTTTGTCACTATGTTTTCAATAAGCTGTCTGCTGCAGAGGCGTCATAAAGCGTCTATATGAGGGAAAGGGTTAAGGTGATGATAGGTTTTAACCAATGCCTTTGGTTTTTTTTCATTACAGATCACCAAACTCGAGGACGACTATTTTTGGATCCAGTATTATCGATCAGTTAAAAAAGGAAAATACATACAACAACCAAAGCAATTCACAGCCTCTAAATCAGACCTCATATCCATCCTACAGCCACCAGAATTGGTCCATGAAAGCCGTTCGAGAAGTTCATACCGTTTCAACGAATCATTTGAATAAAAGTTTTACTGAATTTATTGTATTATTTATTTTTATACATCACTGAACTATAGAAACAGCTATTCCATGCTTTGGTCCAACCCTGTTGTTGAATATCTTGGTTTCTCACAGCATAAACTACTAAAAACAGTTCTTTGAAGCTTTTTGAAATTCTGGATTTTTGTGTCCATGTTACATGCACTTACTTTTGGTTAAAAGATGAACTAGGAACATGGAAACAATTATATATATCTATTGAAATCAAATGCACCATTTGAAATAAATAACCAAGATCTTTCAGAGTAAAATAAGATAGAGATGTCATGCTTATCCAAAGCTGAATGGGTGTATGTAACATTGACACTTAAGTATTATAAATGAAAAGTTCTATAAAATTTGGTAAATGATTTTACAAAAGTTTAACAGCAGATTATAAGTAGAGATAATGATTTAGTTGGCACATCAATAGAAAGTAATATTGGATCTTCCATAATGAGAGAAAGTGTTAAAATAGAATGAGCTGTTGTGTCAATGTTACATGCACCTTTTATGTTGTTTTTTTATGCTGAAAGCACAGAAGTTTATTCTTTAAACAGAAATCAATGTAGCCTGCACTCTAACACCTTGTACTACGTTGACACAAACTTTGGCGTAGATAGTGTCACTTTTACTTTTTTTTGTCAATGTCACACTTTGTGTTGCATTAGTGAATTCTTGCCCATATCAGTAAAAGCCATTTGTATCTTGAAATCTAACAATAACTTTAATAAGAATGGAATTATAAAGTTTTGTCATTTTGCACCTTTCCTGATGCCGCTTTGCTGCCCTGTTTGTCAACGAAATCAATATGGCTTGAACAATTTTTTGTAGAGTCACCCAAAGAACATTTCTGCCAAATTATCTTGGAATCTGACAAATGGATTATGGAGATGGAGGTTTTTAAAGTTTGGGTATTTTTCTCAATTTCTGATGCCGCAGCAACAAAAGTTCTACACAGAATGCAAGTCTTAGAACAATTTTGAAAGAGGACCATCAAAGGAACATTCCTGTGAAGTAACATTGAACTTGGTCGAGTGGAATGGTAGCAGTTGTCATTTGTAGCTAAAAGTTCAATTTACCCCTTTTGTAATGACGCGAGGTTGCTATGATTTTGTAACCAATCAATACAGCTTGAATAAATTAAGTAGAGAATGACTGAAGTAGGATTCCTATTCAATTTCCTTATTATCAGACAAGGACTTAAAACAAGAGGGCCATGAGGCCCTGGAATCGCTCACCTGAGAATGGGCTATTTAAGACATAACTCTTTCAGCGCCAATGGCAATATCATCAAGACAAACTTTCTGACAAAATTTCAAGCTGCTCAAGTCAAAAATGCGATCTCTATAGTGTTAACTAGATTGTTCTACAATTTGGCCAAGTGACTTAGTTGTTGACTTGACCTGACCCATATTCGATCTTACTCTAGATATCATCAAGACAAACTTTCTGACAAAGTTTCAACATGCTCAAGTTTGAAATGTGGCTTCCAGAGTGTTAACAAGATTTTTCTTATATTTGGCCTAGTGACCTAGTTTTTGACCAGACATGACCCATATTCGAACTTGGCCTAGATATCATCAAGACAAACTTTCTGACAAAGTTTCAACATGCTCAAGTTTAAAATGTGGCTTCAAGAGTGTTAACAAGATTTTCCTTAAATTTGGCCTAGTGACCTAGTTTTTGACCCAACATGACCCAGTTTCGAACTTGGCCCAGAGTTGATGGAGATATATGTTCTGATAAACTTTCTGGATGCAAAATGTTGCCATTAGTGTTAACAAGTAAATGTTGACGACGGACGACGAACGACGGACGACGGACAACGGACAAAAGGCGATCACAAAAACTCACCTTGAGCACTTTGTGCTCTAGTGAGCTAAAAATGGAATTTCCAAATTTTGTCATTTTGCTCCTTTTCTGATGCCTCCTGAATGCCATATTTTTCAACCATACAGTATGCTTTGAACAATCTTTGTAGAGGCTCACCCAAGGAACATTTCTACCAAACTATATTGGAATCTGACATGCAGATTTAGAGGAGAAGATTTTTAAAGTTTGGACATTTTGCCCCCTTTCTGATGCCGCAGCACAAGGAACATTTGTGCAAATCTTGGTAAAGGGTGCCCCAAGGAACATTTGTTCAAAATAATTTTCAAATCAGGCTAATACTTTTGGACAAGAAGATTTTTAAAGTTTTAACAATGCACATATAAGGAAAACAAGCTGCCATGTTTTTCAACGGATCAAAAATATTTTAACAATCTTGATAGTGGGTACCCCAAGGAACATTTGTGCAAAATAATTTTTCGAGCCAGTACTTTTGGACGAGAAGATTTTTTAAGATTTGGCAATTTTCCCCTTTTCTGATGCCGGAGCAACCAAAGATCTCCATGGAATTTAAATCTTAGAACAATTTCGAAAGAGGTCCACCAAAGGAACATTCCTGTGAAGTTTGGTTGAAATTGGTTGAAATTGGTCATATGGTTAAGGAGGAGATGATCTAAATGTTAACAACGGACAACAGACGACATCTAGGTGATCTAAAAATGGTAATAATTTGTCGAAAAAGAAAGTGACAGTAACGGGACTTGGATATCAACTTGGCTTCAGATGATTTAATAATATTTGATGATTTAATAATATTTAAGTTTTGAAGCAAAAGATAATTAAGGAAATATGAATTTTCGGAAATTTTATAAGGTTAAAAAAGGGGAATAATTTTGTCAAAATAACAGTCACAGTTATGGAACTTGGTATGTGATGTTGTCTTATGACACTAAACACACAAACAAAAATTCAAAATAATATTTGTAACAGTTCTAGAGATATTGAAGGAAATGTGAATTTTGGAATGTTTTTAAGTCTAAAAAGAGGCTTGGAATTACCTCCTTTTTGGGCATACACAATATCATGTGCTGGTGATTATTTCTACCAAGTTTGGAATCAAAATCTTATACGGTGTAGGAGAAGTAGGCCGGACAAAAAACGGACAGACAGACAGACGGACGGACAACGCCTCGCTATAATACGTCCCGTTTGAAAAAACGGGCGTATAAAAATGAAATGGCTTTGAAATTGATAGAAACATGTATGGTATTCTGAAGTGAAATGGAACCCCAATTAATAGTGCATACTTAAGAATTATTAAAATGTGCAAAACAATAAATGACAAAAATACTTACCACACGAATGACATCAATTGTTCCGTTCATCTAGTTAATCCATCGTTGGTCGATCATTTGTTAGTCTTGTCAGCGCCGGTTCTCTCATTTGATATTCAGAAGTAAAATGGAATGAATGAATGTCTAGTGTTTTATGGCGCATCGACGGCTAAGGTCATTTAGCACACATTCACATTATAAATAAGAAGTACATGTAGTATGATTTAACAAGAGCACCGCGTACGGCACAGACGCTCGACTGATAGGGAGAAAACAGAAAAAAAAAAAGCTGAGCTGAACAAAAAACCTAAACCGGACGACCACGCCGCGGACGCCGCCAGGGTCATGACAATAGCTCTCGTTTTTTTCAAAAGTCGAGCTAACAATTGAATATGTTTGATAGAACTATATAATGAGAAATGATGGAAGTGGAAACAAATTATAGGTAATAAAGAAAAGAATTTATGTACAAGAAATTCCTCCCCTATCCATAAAATACCTCCAAACAACAGGAGACGGTATACAAAATTTGTTGTACCAAAGATGAACACTGAATGAAAAGTGTAATGTTTTATGACTAAAATCTATGTAATGGGAATGGAATGTAGTATGTTATACAAATAAGAGTGTATATATATGTAGACAGATAACAAGAGGCCCATGGCTATGCTCTACTGGTATGGTTCTTTTCAATCCAGAGCATGTATGTATGGTGAAGATTGGATAGTAAATGGAGGCTCTATTATGTTCACAAGCTGTATTATAGCAATTTTGACAATTCCAAGGGCCTTAATCCAGTCTTGCATGGGCACAACTGGCTGGTTTTCGAAAGGAACTGAGCTCTCATCAATACTTAACTACTATCTAAGTTTGGTGAAGATCAGATAGTAAAT
Source organism: Serripes groenlandicus (assembly GCA_031761405.1). Lineage (NCBI taxonomy): Eukaryota > Metazoa > Mollusca > Bivalvia > Cardiida > Cardiidae > Serripes > Serripes groenlandicus. The sequence continues at coordinate 4,625,232 of JASEVX010000006.1, forward strand.
GGAGCCTCTATTGTGTTCACAAGCTCTATTATAGCAATTTTGACAATTTCAAGGACCATAATCCAGTTTTGCATGGGCGGATCTAGCTGGTTTGTAAAAGGAACCATGCTCTCATGGATATCTAACTACTCTATAAGTTTGATTGAGATACAATCAAAACTGAAGACTTTATCGCGTTCACAAGCAAATGTTTATGGACGCACGGACGCACACAGACGACGGACAGAATGCCATGGCATAAGCTCTTCTGACATTTGGCCAGTAGAGCTAAAAGTATCATCACAGCTTATAGTAAAGTGAAATCTCCTTTAAGAAAGAAATTATAGCATTTATTGGGCGTTAATATCATAATTAGCATGAATTTGTGCAAAGTCAGTGTAATCAATTAAAATGTGCTGAATGGTATAGACATTCAGGTGTATCATCTTTTGTAAAGAGCCAAGAATGTGTAAGTCTAGAGTGCCCAATTCGGCAACAAGCTATAATAACCTCTTCTCAACGAATATCTATCCCATCTACTGAATATTTTTCTTAAATTTCTTTTGTAGAAGGGTATGTTCATATATGCATGATTTATATGGTTAATTCTTGAATAAAAGTGTACAAACTCTTTAAGTTTTTGATTTTTTATCTTCAAATTTTTGATATATTTACTGTGACAGGTGAGAGAGAACAGGTGAGAAAAAAAAAATTACAAAAAAAATAATATTGTTTACCGAAATTACCTACTATCAATAACACAAATGTTTACACTAAAACAATAACATAACCAGAAGTCACCTTAGAATGGGTAAGTTAATGAAATGTTCATGCAAATTCAATCATTTAAGGATCGTTATTATTCAAAAAACATGCAAGCACAAATATATTCGCCGTCCGCCATTTTGTAAATCCGGATGATTCACAAGAATAAATCAAGTATACATCGCTTGGAAAATCTTGATCATTATCAAACTGGTAAGAATGAAACAAAGAAAACTATCCTACGTACAAATTCACCGTAACTGATACGTGGGATTATTTAAATTCCTCTTTCGAGGCGAATTTTCAAACATGCATGCAAAAATATTTTCGTCGTCCGCCATTTTGAAAATTGGGACGATTCGCAAGAATAAATCCCAAGTAAATCAAGGATACATCGCTTAGAAAATCTCGATCATTGTAAGACTCGTAAGAATCAAACAAAGAAAACTATCCTACGTACAAATTCACCGTAGGTTTAAAAACGGATTTCTAAAAACAATAACACCGGTATCTCTCCTGTCAAAAATTTATCAGGGCCACAGGTTAAAAATTCTTTACCATATGTACAATATATTATAATTCATATTACCTATCAATGTTTTGAAATAAACATTTAGTTTTTAAAATCTGGTTGTATCAGATAAGTTTCTATATTACAAGCCTCCCCATTGGATGAGATTTCAATCCGTTTTTATGTCCTAGCTCGAAGAGTCGAAAGAAACCAATTAGGATGTAAGCCATGTAGAGACGCGTAAATTCTCGTCCAACTGAGAGCCCCGTAATATTTTATACAGGTGGAAGGAAAGGGTGACATTCCTGCAAAGGGCGACAAAGTTTAATTCTGTCTCTGTCACTCTCTACAGCAAAGACACCCTTCACTCCCACTACCATAGGGATATGCCTGTTTGTTAAAACCCTCCTGATTGGTCCAAATTTCAATCCGTTCACCGACCCAAGCTCGGCCAAAAATGATCTAAAAGTTGATCAAATTGATGCAGGCCGAGAGAGTCGGAAATTAGCTTTATAGATCTAATTTTCTGCATCCAACCAGGAGGGCTTTCCTTTTGGTTAACCCTCTCCCCCACAAGTCACTCCTACTTTTCTTTCCACGTTCTCAGAATTAATTTATTATACCCTAACATAGGGAGAGTTTCTAGATTGCTGCAGAGTGATCTTGTGTGGAAAAGGGTCAAGCATAAAGTTTTATTATTTAAAAGTTCATACATAAATTACTAAATGTCACCATAATAATATATTGATTTTTAGACGACATCGGGAAGTGAATCGAAGAGCTCATTAAATTAAAAGGTTTAAAATGTAAAAAAGCATATATACAAAAAATATGAAATGAAAAGGTCTGTGCTGTACTTAAAAGGAGGTTCAGAGAAGATGTATATAACATTGACCTCTCTGATTTCCTTTCCCCACCTAATGGTGTAAAAACCTTCATTATTATAATTAATAAACATTGACAAAGAAAAAATAAACACAAAAGTGCGACAGTCTAAGAAAAATTCATTTAAAAAATCCTTGATTGAAACAAATCAGATTTGTAACAATTTGCACAGCACAACCTTTTCATCATAGTTATGGGTTTACCAGAAGGCATAAAAAGCATAGTTTCCCTCGGACAATTGCAAACCACTATTAAAACAATGGGGAGATTGACGTCAAAAATGCGGTTAAAATAAATTTGGGAGTATTGACTATTAAAAAATAAAAAGTTATCTGTCCCTAGTTAGATTAAACCACGAGACATATAAGAGTGGTTAATTAATTGACTTTGGATTTATGTGAAATCACTGTAAATCATGATTCGTAAAAACAAAAAATGGATTTCCGCTGACGTCATACATTCTATTGGGGCATAACACAGAACATACATAAGAATCAAATGAGATGAGAGAGCTCTCCGAACACTTAATTGTATGGGCTATCTGTACTGGGCGCCAAGAGTTTTTCCGGAGCAGTAACTTGCTTTAAATTATGTCAATAGGCAAAAAATATCAAGGATATTCTCTAAGCGAGGGAGGAAAATAGACAAGTCTGGTTTTTCCCCTCGCTAAGAATTTACCCCACACTGATTGGACAATGAATGACCTGGGAAATAATGATCACCCTTGGTAGAAAGACTTTAATTGATATCAGCTATTTACAAGAGAAAGTTGATGCAAGGCATCAATGGCGCCGGAAAAGACTGCATTGATTTATTTATGTATTCTTGACTTTCCTTAGTCTATTCAAACATTTGCTTATAAATTTTATATTCATACCTATACATTAGGGTATCTATAAAAAATTAACGAAATGTGTACACATTTATCTTGGCTTAAATTTAATTTTGCTGTTGTTACTTATTTAAATAATAGTATTCATTCATATAATTTCAATGTTTGTCAATCTTATTCGAATCACAAGGTAAATATCCTGGTATTGCTTTAAAGGGAGGTAATTTGAAGAAAACAAAAGTCTTCAAAAGGAGAAATATATCAGCATTACCGTCTACAGTTTAAATTGTTCTATTGTTTGTGGATTTAAAAATGTTCTTTTTCTACATGTACAACGAAATATTGCGGCTTCTCTTTGACGCTTTGCGTCAAACATTCGTCTTGTACTTGTCTAAAATAAAATAATATCACTAGCTTTTTCATATCGAAATGCGCATGCGCGAAAATCGATGTTAAAGGTCACGAAACTACACAACAGAATAGGGTCTATATTTAGCTTAGAAACAGTTCCTACTTTAGATATTCATGGATTAACATTATTAAATGAATTCTACACAAATCAAGACATCTCTTTGAACATGAAAACAACATTTAGTAAGTTAAAATTGCTATTAAAAGGAGAATCCGAAATTGACCTCAATGATGACACATAAGAGTCTGCATTAGGGGATGTTGGTTCACGTCTTGAAGGGACCACTTTTGTCTTCGTAAATAAGACAAAAAACTTAAATGCGAGTGAAATAAAAAAAACTGCAAACATTAAAAAATCGGAATATTTATTTCATTTTAGATGTGTCATTTATTAGTGTTCGTAAACAACCACAATTGTAATATGTTCAAATCATCTAGATTTGTTTCTTTCTAATAATAAGCCGCCCTCCCATGTGATTTCCGAAAACCTATTAAAAATAGAAGTCGCGGGCTTCTGCCCGGCGACTAATAAAGAGCATACAGATGTTTAACTACTGAAGAAACTTTGTGACGCCTCTGTAGCAGAGGACCTTTGAAAACATCACTTCGAATAGAGAATGGGTTTTCACAGTTATGAGGTCAAAGTATTGAAGGTCCATAGCTCACTAGTGCTATTCGAGCTTTGATTTTTATCGTCTTCAGAAATATTAGGCCAAAAAGGGTCCTGAGTATAAACATATCACATGTTTGAAGACGCTTAAACTTCTTAACAATAGGTTAAAATACAATCAACAAATTCCTCTCCTAAATATAAACATATCACATGTTCGAAGAGACTTAAATCTCTTAACAAATAGGTTAACAATCAAGAAATTGCAAGAAGACTTTTGACCCAAGAGTATATGTCTATTAATCTTAGTGTGCATTTATTCCAATATTCACACTTTTCAACTACTCCTGTTTATTTAAAACTTTCCTAGTTCCTTCAAGAGCCAGTATTAAAAGTTACTATTTTGGCTTGCCTTGATCTGTCAATAGTTCCCCTGAATAGATCATCATTTTTGGCTTGCCTTGGTGTTTCTGCCTCTGTATAGAACGACAACCTTCCTGGCTTGCCTTGACCCGTCATTGATGGAAGGTATAATCACCATGTATTTATTTATTGAGGCTTTATGCCGCTTTCAACATTATTTCAGTTGTATCACGGAGAGAGTTCACTTATTCGTGATCCCTGGGTAAACAAACCAGTAGTAGGCTAGAAAATGTGCCTTGCCCAAGGGCACTCTACCATGACCGAGGTGCCGCTACTGGGAATCAAAACCCGGGACACCCGGTTTCGAAATATACAAGAGTAATAGAAAATTGGAATTTCATAATGTAAAACTTAATTCTAGTGTGAGGCATCACCACAATTAACTTTCACCACAATTAACTTCTTAACCCTTTCCCTCATATAGACGCTTTTAGACACCTCTGCAGCAGATGGCTTTTTGAAAACATAGTGACAAAAGGAGAAATTGCTCAAAACAAGCAATTTTTCCTTTTATCACAATGTTTTCCACTTATAGTCACAATTATAGATATTTTCTATGTTTTGACAAAATATGTTTAAAAAACATATTTATCGTATGAGTGAAATGGGTTAACCGTAGGTTATTTTCTTTTTTGTCCTTTTTTTGGGGATCTTTTTTTTGTGTGTCCTTTTTTTTTTGGATCTTTTTTTTGTGTCCTTTTTTTTGGATCTTTTTTTGTGTGTGTCCTTTTTCTTGGATCTTTTGTGTGTTTTTTTTATATGTCCTTTTTTGGGGGATTTTTTTTTTTTTTAATATGTCTTTTTTGTTTTTATTTTTTATTTTTGTTTGTATCATTTTATTTGCCACGTACATAGGTTGAAGTGAGGTCATGGCCACCCCATTTCAACCTTACACTATTTTGTGGTAGTAATTCATTAAGTAGTTTGTGTTAGTACTTGACTCCATGCACGCTAAAATAGCAGATTTCGTCAACCGTTTATGGTGAACAATGCAATCAGTTTGGATCCAGATCACGCCCCACATAACATGGAGTTGAATCGTGATCCAAAAAGTTCGAAGATCAGATTCTTTCTATACAATAGAAAATATTTTTCAAAAGAGCTGCAGATGACACTAGTTTAGCGTGCAGAGATTCAAAAATAGAAATATTTATGAAATTATATAACTAATAAAATTATTCAAAAATGTACTATTTATTAAATTATACTATAAATGATTAGCTATGTGCTGTTGTTTTTCCTATATATTAAATGACTATACTACCCGGAGGTTTAAAAAAGGATTTCTAAAAACAATACCACCATGCCGGCATCTCTCCTGTCAAAAACTTATCAGGGCCACAAGTTAAAAATTCTTTACCATATGTACAATATATTAAAATTCATATTACCTCCGGGCATAATTATATATCAATGTTTTGAAATAAACATTGTTTAGTTTTTAAAATCTGGTTGTATCATAGATAAGTTTTTATATTACAAGCCTCCCCATTGGACGAGATTTCAATCCGTTTTTATGTCCTAGCTCGAAGAGTCAAGAGAAACCAATTGGGATGTAAGCCATGTAGTGACGCGTAAAATCTCGTCCAACCGGGAGCCCCGTAATATTTTATACAGGTGGAAGAAAAGGGTGACATTCCTGCAAAGGGCGACAAAGTTTAACTCTGTCACCCTCTACAGCAAAGACACCCTTCACTCCCACTACCATAAGGATATGCCTGCTTGTTAAAACCCTCCTGATTGGTCCAAATTTCAACCTGTTTACCGACCCAAGCTCGGCCAAAAATTATCGATCGATTTGATGTAGGCCGAGATAGTCGGAAATTAGCTTTATAAATCTAATTTTCTGCATCCAACCAGGAGGGCTTTCCTTTTGGTTAACCCTCTCCCCCACAAGTGAATCCTACTTTTCCTTCCACGCTCTCAGAATTAATTTATTATACCCTAACATAGGGAGTGTTTCTAGATTGCTGCAGAGTGATCTTGTGTGGAAAAGGGTCAAGCGTAAACAGTTTTATTATTTAAAATTTCATACATAAATTACTAAATGTCACCATAATAATATATTGATTTTTAGACAACATCGGGAAGTGAATCGAAGAGCTCTCATTAAATTAAAAGGTTTAAAATGTAAAAAAAGCATATATACAAAAATACGAAATGAAAAGGTCTGTGCTGTACTTAAAAGGAGGTTCGGAGAAGATGTATATAACATTGACCTCTCTGATTTCCTTTTCCCACCTAATGGTGTAAAAACCTTCATTATTATAATTGTTAAACATTGACAAAGAAAAAATAAACACAAAAGTGCAACAGTCTAAGGAAAATTCATTTAAAAATTCCTTGATTGAAACAAATCAGATATGTAACAATTTGCACAGCACAATCTTTTCATCATAGTTATGGGTTTACCCTTGCCAGAAGGCATAAAAAGCATAGTTTCCCTCTGACAATAGCAAACCACTATTAAAACAATGGGGAGATTGACGTCAAAATGCGGTTGAAATAAATTTGGTATGGACTATTAAAAATTAAAAAGTTATCTCCCTTGTTCGTCCTCCATTTGTAGTGTATGTTGGACATGTGTGTTTTTCATAGATTTTAAATTGAATTTTAACTAATCCATCGGAACAATTACATTGTTGGATTAAACCACGAGACATAATACGGTATTTATACATTAAGCAACCTAAGAGTGGTTATTTAATTGACTTTGGATTTATGTGAAATCACTGTAAATCATGATTCGTAAAAACAAAAAATGGATTTCCGCTGACGTCATACATTCTATTGGGGCATAACACAGAAGATACATAAGAATCAAATGAGATGAGACAGCTCTCCGAACACTTAATTGTATGGGCTATCTGTACTGGGCGCCAAGAGTTTTTCCGGTGCAGTAACTTGCTTTAAATTATGTCAATAGGCATAAAATATCAAGGATATTCTCTAAGCGAGGGAGGAAAATAGACAAGTCTGGTTTTTCCCCCTCGCTAAGAATATACCCCTCACTGATTGGACAATGAATGACCTGGAAAATAATGATCACCCTTGGTAGAAAGACTAATTGATAACAGCTATTTATAAAGAGCATACAGATGTTTAACTACTGAAGAAACCTTGTGACACCTCTGTAGCAGAGGACCTTTGAAAACATAACTTCAAATAGAGAATGGGGTTTCACAGTTATGGGGTCAAAGTATTGAAGGACCATAGCTCACTAGTGCTATTCAAGCTTTGATTTTTATCGTCTTCAGAAATATTAGGCCAAAAAGGGTCCCGAGTATAAACATGTTTGAAGAGATTTAAACTTCTTAACAATAGGTTAAAATACAATCAAGAAATTCCCCTCCCGAGTATAAACATATCACATGTTCGAAGAGACTTAAACTTCTTAACAATAGTTAACAATCAAGAAATTGCAAGAAGACTTTTGACCCAAGAGTATATGTCTATTAATCTTAGTGTGCATTTATTCCAATATTCACACTTTTCAACTACTCCTGTTTATTTAAAACTTTCCTAGTTCCTTCAAGAGCCAGTAAGTTACTATTTTGGCTTGCCTTGATCTGTCATTAGTTCCCCTGAATAGATCATCTTTTTTGGCTTGCCTTGGTGTTTCTGCCTCTGTATAGAACGACAACCTTCCTGGCTTGCCTTGACCCGTCATTGATGGAAGGTATAATCACCATGTATTTATTTATTGGGGCTCTAGCCGCTTTCAACATTATTTCAGTTGTATCACGGAGAGAGTTCACTTATTCGTGATCCCTGGGTAAACAAACCAGTACTAGGCTAGAAAATGTGCCTTGCCCAAGTGCACTCTACCATGACCGAGGTGCCGCTACTGGGAATCGAAACCCGGGACACCCGGTTTAGAAATATACAAGAGTAATAGAAAATTGGAATTTTATAATGTAAAACTTTATTCTAGTGTGAGGCATCAAATTTTGCCTAGCATGCAATTGTACAATTTTCACACCTGAAGCACATAGTGTACTACACTAATGAGTGAAGACTTTCACCACAATTAACTTCTTAACCCTTTCCCTCATATAGACGCTTTTAGACGCCTCTGCAGCAGACGGCTTTTTGAAAACATAGTGACAAAGGGAAAAATTGCTCAAAACGAGCAATTTCTCCTTTTATCACAATGTTTTCCACTTATAGTCATAGGTTATCTATTCAATTATAGATATTTTCTATGTTTTGACAAAATATGTTTAAAAAACAGATTTATCATATGAGGGAAAGGGTTAACCGTAGGTTATTTTCTTTTTTGTCCTTTTTTTTTGGATCTTTTTTTTGTGTGTCCTTTTTTTTTTGGATCTTTTTTTTGTGTCCTTTTTTTGGGATCTTTTTAGGTTATTTTCTGTCTTTTTGTTTATTTTTTTATCTTTTTTTTTATATTATGTCCTTTTTTTATGGATCTTTTTTTTTGCGTGTCCTTTTTTTTGGATCTTTTGTTTCTTTTTATTTATTTGTCCTTTTTTATGGGATCTTTTTTTTTTTTATATATGTCTTTTTTGTTTTGATTTTTTATTTATTTTTGTATCATTTTATTTGCCACGTTCATAGGTTGAAGTGAGGTCGTGGCAATCCCCCTTTCAACCTTACACTATTTTGTGGTAGTAATTCATTAAATAGTTTGTGTTAGTACTTAACTCCATGCACGCTAAAATAGCAGATTTCGTCAATCGTTATGGTGAACAATGCAATCAGTTTGGATCCAGATCACGCCCCACATAACATGGAGTTGACTCGTGATCCAAAAAGTTCGAAGATCAGATTCTTTCTAGACAATAAAAAATATTTTTCAAAAGTTCTGCAGATGACACTAGTTTAGCGTGCAGAGATTCAAGAATAGAAATATTTATGAAATTATATAATAATTATATCTATGTAATACAATTATACAAAAATGTACTATTTATTAAATTATACTATAAATGATTAGCTATGTGCTGTTGTTTTTCCTATATATTAAATGACTATACTACCCGGAGGTTTAAAAAAGGATTTCTAAAAACAATACCACACCAGTATCTCTCCTTTCAAAAACTTATCAGGGCCACAAGTTAAAAATTCTTTACCATATGTACAATATATTAAAATTCATATTACCTCCGGGCATAATTATATATCAATGTTTTGAAATAAACATTGTTTAGTTTTTAAAATCTGGTTGTATCATAGATTTTATATTACAAGCCTCCCCATTGGACGAGATTTCAATCCGTTTTTATGTCCTAGCTCGAAGAGTCAAAGAAACCAATTAGGATGTAAGCCATGTAGTGAAGCGTAAAATCTCGTCCAACCGGGAGCCCCGTAATATTTTATACAGGTGGAAGGAAAAGGTGACATTCCTGCAAAGGGCGACAAAGTTTAACTCTGTCACACTCTACAGCAAAGACACCCTTCACTCTCACTACCATAAGGATATGCCTGTTTGTTAAAACCCTCCTGATTGGTCCAAATTTCAATCCATTTACCAACCCAAGCTCAGCCAAAAATGATCTAAAATGATCGATTTGATGTAGGCCAAGAGAGTCGGAAATTAGCTTTATAGATCTAATTTTCTGCATCCAACCAGGAGGGCTTTCCTTTTGGTTGACCCTCTCCCCCAGAAGTCACTCCTACTTTTCATTCCACGTTCTCAGAATTAATTTATTATACCCTAACATAGGGAGAGTTTGTAGATTGCTGCAGAGTAATTTTGTGTGGGAAAGGGTCAAGCGTTAAGTTTCATTATTTAAAAGTGCATACATAAATAACTAAATGTCACCATAATAATATATTGATTTTTAGACGGCATCGGGAAGTGAATCGAAGAGCTCTCATTAAATTAAAAGGTTTAAAATGTAAAAAAGCATATATACAAAAATACAAAATGAAAAGGTCTGTGCTGTACTTAAAAGGAGGTTCAGAGAAGATGTATATAACATTGACCTCTCTGATTTCCTTTTCCCACCTAATGGTGTAAAAACCTTCATTATTATAATTTTTAAACATTGACAAAGAAAAAATAAACACAAAAGTGCGACTGTCTAAGAAAAATTAATTTAAAAAATCCTTGATTGAAACAAATCAGTAAAAATTTGCACATCATAGTTATGGGTTTACCCTTGCCAGAAGGCATAAAAAGCATAGTTTCCCTCAGACAATTTCAAACCACTATTAAAACAATGGGGAGATCGACGTCAAAATGCGGTTAAAATAAATTTGGGAGTATCGACTATTAAAAATTAAAAATTTATCTCCCTTGTTCGTCCTCCATTTGTAGTGTATGTGTTTTTCATGGATTTGATTAAACCACGAGACATATAAGGTATTTATACATTAAATAACCTAGGAGTGGTTATTTAATTGACTTTGGATTTATGTGAAATCACTGTATACCATGATTCGTAAAAACAAAAAATGGATTTCGTCGCTAACGTCATACTTTCTATTGGGGCATAACACAGAACATACATAAGAATCAAATGAGATGAGAGAGCTCTTCGAACACTTAATTGTATGGGCTATCTATGCTGGGCGCCAAGAGTTTATCCGGTGCAGTAACTTGCTTTAAATTATGTCATTAGGCAAAAAATATCAAGGATATTCTCTAAGCGAGGGAGGAAAATAGATAAGTCTGGTTTTTCCCCCTCGCTAAGAATATACCCCTCACTGATTGGACAATGAATGACCTGGGAAATAATGATCACCCTTGGTAGAAAGACTTTAATTGATATCAGCTATTTATAAAGAGCATACAGATGTTTAACTACTGAAGAAACTTTGTGACACCTCTGTAGCAGAGGACCTTTGAAAACATCATTTCAAATAGAGAATGGGTTTTCACAGTTATGGATAGTTTTCTTTGTCTGATTCTTACCAGTTTTACAATGATCGAGATTTTGCGAAGCGATGTATCCTTGATTTTCTTAGGATTTATTCTTGCGAATCGTCCCGATTTTCAAAATGGCGGACAATGAAAATATTTTTGCATGCATGTTTGGACATTCGCCTCGAAAGAGGAATTTAAATGATCCCACGTATCAGTCACGGTGAATTTGTGCGTAGGATAGTTTTCTTTGTTTCATTCTTACCAGTTTGATAATGATCAAGATTTTCCAAGCGATGTATACTTGATTTATTCTTGCTAATCATCTCGATTTTCAAAATGGCGGACGGCGAAAAAAATTGTGCATGCATGTTTTTGAAATAACGATCCTAATGATTGAATTTCCATGAACATTTCATAAACTTACCCATTCTAAGGTGACTTTTGGTTATGTTATTGTTTAAGTGTAAACAATTGTGTTATTGATTGTTGGTAATTTCGGTAGTCAATATTTTTTTTTGTAATTTTTTTTTCTCACCTGTTCTTTCTCACCTGTCACAGTAAATATATCAACAATTTGAAAAATAAATCTGACTCAAAATGATGGTAAATATATATCGAACAAAAAACCTTTTAGAGTTTGTAAACTTTTATTCAAGTATTAACCATATAAATCATGCATATATATGAATATACCCTTCTACAAGAGAATTTTAAGAAAAATATTCAGTAGATGGGATAGGTATTGGAAACAAGAGGGCCATGATGGCCCTGGAATCGCTCACCTGATTTTTTGTTTCACTTTAGCTATATAAGCCCCGCCCCCCCTGGAGGCCATAGTTTTCAACCAATCTACTCTTTTGGAGGAGAAGATTTTTTAAGTTTTCACTATAGCCATATAAGGCAAAATAGCCCCACCCCCCTGGCGGCCATATTTTTCGACCAATCAACATGGCTTGAAGGAATCTGATAGAGGGTCACCCTAGGAACATTTCTACAAAATTATTTGAAAATCGGCCGAACACTTTCGGAGGAAAAGATTTTTTAAGTTTTTACTATAGCTTAAGGCAAAATACCCCTATGTCTATCTAGGCATGTGTACGGGTCAGGTCTAGTATAACTTTAGCCAGACCTGTCCACTTGTACAGATAGATCTGATAACGTGAAGAAAAAGAGAGAGAGAGAGAGAGAGAGAGAGAGAGAGAGAGAGAGAGAGAGAGGAGAGAGAGAGAGCGAGAGAGAGAGAGCGAGAGAGAGAGAGAGCGAGAGAGAGTGAGAGAGAGAGAGAAAGAAAAGTATAATTTCAATCTTAAAACTTGTCCAGATATTTTCATAAATCTAACTAACCTACGCTATATGTCTCTGTGTAAACAAGAACACAATCATCTTTATCACTTACCTTGACATGAACAAGATTTTCTATTCAGTTATCTTTGACAATCATGTAATCTGATAGAAAATGCCAATCGGGATACATCGGTGTGAATGCTTCATGGATGACAGAATTACCAGAGGTAAAAATAAATTATGTCAGAAATATTTCAAGCATGTTTTATCTTTATGTAGACAAAACAATGTTTACCATACAAACAGAACAGTAAATAAGAGAATTGTATGTTCTGTGCATGACCAATCTTTTTCTAGCAAGTGCTATATATTGGAGTACAAGTAACTAATGTACACAGTTGTATGGTTGATTGATTGATCGATTGCTTTTTGTTTTATGCCACTTTTAACAATTTTTTTAGTTATATCATGGTGTTTCCTGTGTAAGTTACCAGTACTACTTGCTCATTTATTCCGGCACAAGCCAGTCAGTGTAATACTAACCCGGCAACCTTGAGCGCCAAGATTACCATTTCTAAATTATATGGTATGCTGCTGGGGGTCGAACCCATGGCCTCCTGCACCCAAGGTGGACACTCTACCACTACAACACCAAGGCAGTTCCAGTTGTATGGACATCAAATGGAGTTGTTAAACTTTGTGGTAAAAGGAGGAATTGCTAATGTAATAAGCAATATCTCATTTTCTACAATATTTTAAGTAGTCGCCACAGGCTGTTGCAAATGTATCACCATGTGCCTTTCAACTGCTTCCTAAAGTTGGATGAAGTCTAAAATGTGTTGGCACATGATGAACTCTGTACAGTGTTGGCACTTACCCCACATCTCCCACTGTTCTCTCAGGCATTTCCAAGTGTTTCAACACCGTGTTGTTTTTGACAGGACTGCTACATTCATGTACAGGTCTAAAAATAAAAAGAATAAGTTAATGTTGTAGGGAAGCAATACATAAGTCCCCTATTGGACGAGGACAGAACATTGTGTATTGTATGTGCATTTTGGACAGAAACAGGAATGCACTGCATACATTTTGGGTACAGTCCTAACGTTAAGAAAATCATGAAATTGACAATCTGAACGGTAAGTGATCGGAACACTTAAGGAGCGGAACGGAATTTTGTACTCTGAATGAAACATTGAAAAAGAATGAAAATATCCATTCACATGAACGCTTCACTTACTGATTGGTTGCAACAAATTTATTGATATTTTTTTTACGAAATATATTTATTTATTTATTTCGGGCTTATTTTATTTTACATTATTTCTTTACATTAAATCTTGATTATCATGGCAATTAAAGATGAATATGGTATAAAGAATGTAAAAATCAAAACATGTATGTTCATTTAAAGACAGAAGAGTATTTTACATGTGTATTCGATAGAGCATTGTTAATCGAGTCAGCAGAAGGCCTTCGACACTGATGAATGGAACTGAAAACGTTGATCATAACAACAATTTCAAAAAGCGAACAAGATCTGAGTACAGGATATAAAATACAATTTCTTCCTTCATTTATCAATTCTTTTGTTTTTTGACATTCTTGGTTATAAAGCCCGAGTGCCTATAAATTGTGCACATATCAAGTTTGTTTTGAAAAATTCACTCGACAAAAAAAGAATTGCAGTTCAGTCCGGGAAATACCGGGTTACAGTCATTTCAACGAACTATGACACAAAACACGAGACGTTTCGTCGATATAATATACTATTTTTTATATAGTATTGCTGAATTATATATAAAAAAAAATAAAATTGTTTACATCGAGTTGCGAAGAATTAATAGTATAATATGTTGCTGTTTTCAAAATGTTTTTGATGTACTATTTATAGTTTAATTAAGATATCACATTAATAACCTTTCACATGATAAGTCTCTTATTTGTGTATGTATTATATCGGTTTGAAATTACCGTAATTGGAAAATAAAACACTGTCAACAGTATAGCGAGTTGAAACAATGATCTAACTGTTTCAACAGTTAAAAATGTCCTATATATATATATATACTGACTTAATGTGGCGATTGGTTTCACAATCGCCATAATGCTAACAGAAACAACGTCGAAAATTCTTACATAGTTAGTTTTGAACAGACTTTTTATTCCTTACTGCAAACCAATTAACCTACATCCGTTTAACCGCCAAATATATAGTAGACACGATTAATAATAATCATGTCAGTGCTACTTTGGTTGATACTGAGATTTGAGATTTATTGAGATAATATCTACATAGAGTTAAATTATCTCAATATTATCTTTCTTCATGTTTGGGAAAAAAATAAATATCATTGGGCGTTCTATAACTCTCATGATACTCAAAACACCTCAATGACGCAGTAGAAGGCGTCTGGAAATTCCAAAATGTTCTATTAATAGCTTGCGAGAATGGTTATTGATTGTTCTTAAATCTCAATATAATAAATGCTTTATTTTGTAGTTGTTGCAATATATGAAAGTGTCTAGATGATAAAACTGTTAACTGGTTTACAAAGGTTTAAAGGACTCGATGTCATACAAGATAGCCCGTTCCAGATGTCGCCTGGAAACAGAAGTGCTGCTTCTACATACGGAAGAAGAAACCGGAACGCATACAGACAATAGGACAAAACCGGCAGACACACAAACTATTTAAACATAAATCTATATAGGACACTACAAAATATATGTACTGAGTGTAATGAGGTAAACTGTGTAGTTATTATCGGTGAAGAACAAGATCATTGCAGTACTTTGAATAATTGCAATATCATACATAGACCTAATGATGTTACTATAGCCCTCAGAACCAAACTTAACTGTGATGAAAAATCAACGCCTTTACATGAAACGTATTCTACCGATCTTGTAAAGAAAACACACAAACAACCACCTAGTATGACCTTAAATGATTCAGCCATCAGTCAAAGCACTTGTAGTAATACTTCATTTAACTACAGTAAGAAAGGTACTCATATTTTTAATTTGAATATTTGTCATTTAATGCCCAAACTTGGCGAAATTAAATTGATGCTATCCAACGTGAATTCCCCAGATATACTACGATTATGAGACCTTTTTTGCATGAAAACATCGATGAAAACTGTTTGAAAATTAATTATTTTACGTTTGAAAAAAGAGATCGCGTTGGTAGAAAAAAGGGTGGCAGTATCATTGTTTATATGTCAAATAAATTATCGTACAAGCGTCTAGAATATGAAAACGATGATATAGGATCTGTGTTGATTCAGATTAATAATACAAACAGTAAAGCGTTTTTAATAAACTTTGTTTATCGACCTCCTAATGCAGGGCAGATAGAGTCGATTTATTGCGGTCGGAATATTATATACTTGGCTATTTTAATATTAATTATTTATCGGCGAATACTGATATACACTTTAAAAACACTAAATGGGTCGACTTAGTTTTAAAATGTGATTTCGTGCAACTTGTGGAATCTTGTTGAATCTTCAACGCGTGAAACTAAAAACAATTAATAGATAATATTTACACTGTGGGGGTCCTAAGCAATAATTGCGATGTCATCACAAATGTGTACGACCACGGCGATCTTGACACAACAAAAGGTATGTTTTTTATATTTTCTTTATTAAATTGAATCAAATTAAAACAAGACGTAGCCCACGGTACGCCGCATGATTTCCGCTTTCATACTGTCTGTCATTCTTGATGTTGTATTTTTTGAGAACATTCAAAAACAAATTTGGAATCGGCGATGCAGACGACAACACATTTTGTATATCTTGCAAAAACAATGATAAATCGGCTGGTTTCAACTGGTTCTTTACAAAAAACATATATTAACATCTAATATATACCATTTACAATACCTTTTCAAGGCAAAATGATGTTTTTGAAAGAAATCGTAAAATATCAAATTATGCGAACGACCACACCTTTTTATTCAATTTAGCCAACTGCAAGTCAAAAAGACGTTCTTGCAAAGAAGTTGATTTCTCAAATCCCAGTATGTTCATATCTCCCGATAATCGAGTTAGGCCTTGTTTAATTTTCTTGCCGTCAAATGTCAGACAAGCAGATTGCTGCTGCATATGAGCACCCTTATGTCACCATAAAACTCTGGTTTGCTATCAGTGAATTCTGTGTAAGGCATACCTTGTAGCAATACTTCAAAGTTAACATCACCGGGCGAAAAAAAAAAGCCCCGAGAGGGATAGGCCGGGCTCAGGTATAACAATACAAGAGAAAGTTGATGCATCAATGTCGCCGGAAAAGACTGCATTGATTTATTTTTTAACACACATGTATTCTTGACTTTCATTAGTCTAAACATACACATAATGTTTTCATAAGGACTAATTCCAGGATTTTTGAAATTCCACATAGATCTACAAATTTCAGGATTTCTTTTGGTCAGGATTTTGGATGTTTTGTATTTGTCAATAAAACCACAACAAATTAATACATTTTGGGATTTAAATCTACATGCAATAAAAAGCTATTATATATTTCCATGTCTGAAGCAACAATGAAAACCTTTAAACGCTAATAAAACATTGAGAAAACGGTTTTAAATTGCTGAAGACATGAACTTCCTCCTTTTTAATAATAATTATAATAAATATTTCACAGATGTTAAAATTTATCCTCGTATGTTTAAAAAGTAGACCACACTTGAAACAACATATCAGCTAAATTGTTTATCTAAATCGTTGATGCATACAATATATGTTTGGCGCAAGAGAAATGCCAGTTGCGAGTCCCATTACTATTTAATAGGTGGCAAGTATGAAATTAATTGGGTGCGAAAGAGCAGATTTTCTTTATTTCTAAATCTATTGTTTATCAGAGTTCGTTCTTCTCTTAATTTGTTTCAAGCCAAATAATCATTTAATATCACATATTTTTAAACATTTAAGTGTGTAATATTAGCTATCTATCTGTAATAAGGTGTTTGAGCATTCTTTCGAAATGTTGACCCTCGATCGTTTCAAAATAGAGTCGTAGTGTCAAACATCGAAGAAAGTGAATAAAAAATCAGGCAAAGCGTTAGTGCATTCGAGAGAAAAAAGCATTTCTATAGTATCTGTCTTTCTCCTATATTCGACCCATGCACTTGTTTCGTGACGTTTAAGAAATCAATTTGTCGTGCGACATTTTTTGTATGCATAAAAAAGTCACTTTTCTAAGTTTACATTTTACTTCCGGTTACCGTATATACTCGGTTATAAGTCGCCCTCGACTATAAGACGCACCCCCTACTTTGAGGTCTAAAATCTAGGATTTTATGCTGTTCTCTCTAATAAGACGCAGTCAGATTTCAGAGTTTTTTCAACCCATCCGAGAAAATAAAATTTCGAAAAAGATTCATGTCAAACAAATACGATAAATACTTCAATAAAACATGGTTCTCGATGTAAAACTGGATAATGATACATGAAGATAATAATGAACAAACCTGATTTTATAAATCCAAATTTATAAGCTAAACTAACTAGTCCAAATTTCTTAATATTTGTTTCAATATATAAAAATAAAAGCGCGAAACATGAACAAAGGGTTTTGTTGATGTCTGTGTCTCTTACCATGCATTCAACACTTAAGCCCCATTTGTCCGATTTCACACATGAAAATTAATCCTTTCAATGTTTTCAAAAAATGATGAGTTAAAAGTAAAACAAACACAGGAGTTTGATAGCATTAATACAATTATGCGTATGATGCATGAATTAAATAGGACAAAACATGTTTCTCCTTTTCTGACAATATTTTCAAAAGCTGTCTGCTGCAAATGCGTCAAAAGTTATTGCATTGACGAAGTTTATTAAAAGTGTGTGTAATTCACAGATAGGTGAAGACAAGGGTTTTAAAGGTCTATGGAAAGAAGGTTGGACTCTATGGTTATATGCAAACGGTTGTAATTTCTGCAGGAACATGCTGTAGTTACAACAGATTTGCATTAGCCCTATAAATGTTTGTCGCGTGAAAAACACAGGGCTCAATAAATGACGTCACTAATTTACCAGCTGATTCAGCCGCGACAAATGAAATACACCCATATATATAAATTAATGTTAAATTTACGATCCTATTAGCTTGGCGCTTGGTAATACTTGTGACTAAACTGCACATACTCTTTTTTTTATGACGTAGCTCATTTGTCGGGGAAAATGGTTTGCGGAAATAAAGGTCTATATAGATTTCACTCTTACCAATTTTAACATGCATTTATACACATCTGCAGCAGACTTCTTTTGATAGCGCTCCGAGGAGAAATTACTACATTTTCTTTAAATTGGACAAATTGACTTGAATTGAAAAGGATTTAAAAGGGCATGGTATTTATTTTTCCTTTGTTTAACAGCTTTGAAACTAGATAAAACAAGAGCACAGCGTACGGCACAGACGCTCGACTGATAGGGAGAGGAAAAAAAAAAATGAGCTAAACAATAAACCTTAACCGGACGACCACGCCGCCGCCGACGACGCCAGGGTCATGACAATAGCTCTCGTTTTTTTCAAAAGTCAAGCTAAAAACCTTAACCGGATGACAACACCTTCAGTGTAGATTTTCTTAGTCCAAAAGGGGGGATAATTTGGTCAATATTAAGTTCAGGGTTATGGAACTTGTTGTATCAAGTTATGTTAAGACATTGAATAAGTTTAGGAAGTTTCAAAGCTATAGGTTAAATTGTGTTTCAGTTTTCTCCCTTCAAAGTAGATTTTCTAAATCGAAATGGGGAGATAATTTTGTCAATACTATTTACAGAGTTATGAAACTTGTTATGAAACTTGTTATATAAGGTCAACTTAAGACACTCAGCAAGTATGTGAAGTTTCAAGCAAAAAAAAAGAAAAGTTTTTAAGATATGAAAAATCATGAGTAAGAAATTGTTAAAAACCTGAGCTAAACAAAAAACCTTAACCTTACGTTTTGAAGTTTTAAGTGAAACAAATAAAGATTTCCAGCTATATACTTTTATTATTTAACATATTATGATTATGTTTATGAAGTTTAGTGACTTTAACAGTAGTAGTTTGTTAGAAAACAGAAACAAGAGGGCCAAGATGGCCCTAAAATCGATCACCTGAATGATAGTTAATTAGAAGCAAATATTTAACTGCAAATATCTGTGAAAATTTGATCAGGAGTTCAAATGAAACTGCAAGGAGTGGAAATAGTCCATTTTTATCTTGAAATCTAACAAGAGCTTTCTCAATTTCTGATGCTGCAGCAACAAAGGTTCTACACAGAATGCAAGTATTTGAACAATTTTGAAAGAGGACCATCAAAGGAACATTCCTGTGAAGTAACATTGAAATTGGTCAAGTGGAATGGTAGGAGTTGTCATTTGTAGCTAAAAGTTCAATTTACCCCTTTTGTGATGACGCGAGGTTGCTATGATTTTGTAACTAATCAAAACAGCTTGAACAAATTAAATGTAGAGGATCACTGAAGTAGGATTTATATTCAATTTCCTTAATATCAGACAAGAACTTTTAAAGCTTGGACATTTTGCCCCCTTTCTGATGCTGCAGCAACCCTGGCGGCCATGTTTTTCAACCGATCGGAAATATTTGAACAATCTTGGTAAAGGGTGCCCCAAGAAACATTTGTGCAAAATAATTTTCAAATTGGGCCAGTACTTTTGGACAAGAAGATTTTTAAAATTTTAACAAAAAAAAACCAAGCTCCTCCTCCTGGCGGCCATGTTTTTCAACCGATCGGAAATATTTGAACAATCTTGGTAAAGGGTGCCCCAAGGAACATTTGTGCAAAATAATTTTCAAATCGGGCCAGTACTTTTGGTCAAGAAGATTTTTAAAATTTTAACAATGCACATATAAGGAAAACAGGCTCCGCCCCCTGGCGGCCATGTTTTTCAACCGATCGGAAATATTTGAACAATCTTGGTAAAGGGTGCCCCAATGAACATTTGTGGAAAATAATTTTCAAATCGGGCAAGTACTTTTGGACAAGAAGATTTTTTAAGTTTTAACAATGCACGTAGAAGGAAAACAAGCTTCGCCCCCTGGCGGCCATGTTTTTCAACGGATCGGAAATATTTGAACAATCTTGGTAAAGGGTGCCCCAAGGAACATTTGTGCAAAATAATTTTCAAATCGGGCCAGTACTTTTGGTCAAGAAGATTTTTAAAATTTTAACAATGCACATATAAGGAAAACAGGCTCCGCCCCCTGGCGGCCATGTTTTTCAACCGATCGGAAATATTTGAACAATCTAGGTAAAGGGTGCCCCAATGAACATTTGTGGAAAATAATTTTCAAATCGGGCCAGTACTTTTGGACAAGAAGTTTTTTTAAGTTTTAACAATGCACGTATAAGGAAAACAAGCTCCGCGCCCTGGCGGCCATGTTTTTCAACGGATCGGGAATATTTGAACAATCTTGGTAAAGGGTGCCCCAAGGAACATTTGTGCAAAATAATTTTCAAATTGGGCCAGTACTTTTTGACAAGAAGATTTTTAAAATTTTAACAATGCACATATAAGGAAAACAGGCTCCACCCCCTGGCGGCCATGTTTTTCAATCGATCGGAAATATTTGAACAATCTTGGTAAAGGGTGCCCCAATCAACATTTGTGGAAAATAATTTTCAAATCGGGCCAGTACTTTTGGACAAGAAGATTTTTTAAGTTTTAACAATGCACATATAAGGAAAACAAGTTCCACGCCCTGGCGGCCATGTTTTTCAACGGATCGGAAATATTTGAACAATCTTCGTAAAGGGTGCCCCAAGGAACATTTGTGCAAAACAATTTTCAAATCGGGCCAGTACTTATTGACAAGAAGATTTTTAAAATTTTAACAATGCACATATAAGGAAAACAGGCTCCGCCCCCTGGCGGCCATGTTTTTCAACCAATCGGAAATTTTTGAACAATCTTGGTAAAGGGTGCCCCAATGTACATTTGTGCAAAATAATTGTCAAATCGGGCCAGTACTTCTGGACAAGAAGATTTTTAAAGTTTTAACAATGCACATATAAGGAAAATAAGCTCCGCCCCCTGGCGGCCATGTTTTTCAACGGATCGGAAATATTTGAACAATCTTGGTAGAGGGTACCCCAAGGAACATTTGTGCAAAATAATTTTTAAATCGGGCCAGTACTTTTGGACAAGAAGATTTTTTAAGATTTGGCAATTTTCCCCTTTTCTGTTGCCGCGGCAACCAAAGTTCTCGATGGAATTTAAATCTTTGAACAATTTTTAAAGAGGTTCACCAAAGGAACATTCCTGTGAAGTTTGGTTGAAATTGGTCAAGTGGTTAAGGAGGAGATGATCTAAATGTTAACGACGGACGACGACGGACGACGTAAGACGGACAAAAAGTGATCAGAATAGCTCACCTTGAGCCTTTGGCTCTAGGTGATCTAAAAAAGCTGAGCTGAACAAAAAACCTTAACCGGACGACTACGCCAGGGTCATGACAATAGCTCTCGTTTTTTTCAAAAGTCGAGCTAAAAATGTAAGGAAAGGATGCATCGCTGATAAAAAGCAGTATCTCTTTTTCTCACAACGTTTTCCAACACTGTCTGCTACATCTGCATTTAAAATTACAAATACGTGGTAGTGACTTCTGTCTACACAATTTACAATGAGGTACCTCCAACTCGATGGTTATATGCAAACGGTTGTAATTTCTCCTGGAATAGGCTGTAGTTACAACCGACTTGCATTAGCCCTAAAACTGTTTGTCGCGTGTAAAGAATAGCCTTAGGAGAGATTAGCATTTTAGACAATTATTTAATCTCGACTTCGGCGCCGCAATTTATATTTTCACAAAAATCAAAATGGCTTCCGATCATGAATAAATCTAAACAATAAAGACAAAAGAGTGTAAATTCATATTATATTTTTTCTTCTGTTCGGTTTCTAAACAAATCAATTCAATATGTTATTATTATTTCAATAAAACTTGAATTATTCTGTTAAATCGGCTCTTTATATAAATGACAGCTTTTGAAGATAGGTAGCTCGGTGGGTATTTTTTTTCCTGAAATTTTGCTTGACCCGCATTTAAGTCGCTCCCCCAACTTGACTTTCGATTTTGAAGGTAAAAAAATGCGTCTTACAACCGAGTATATACGGTACTTCGCTTTGTTTACATTTTGGCAATATGAAACTAGGTCACAAACTGAGGAAAAGGCGTTTTGACGTTCACGACCGATAAACAGGCTTATATTTGAGACATATTTTCACCAATTATTCTTATTTTTGTTTCTGTTACCAGTTTATGTTGATACTATCTATTAAAAGGAGAATTCGAAGTGATTTTAATATCGATAATCGGCTGCAAGCAGGTGCGCGTATGTAATCAAATTAGACTGTGCGACGTAAAGGTTCGTAGTTATCGCCTTTTGATTACATAGTTTATGAAAATAAAGTATCCCAGTCTAGCTAATAGGGACTATTTGTCTTCGTAAATAAAACACAAAAACGTAAATGCCAGTCAAAATAAAGAAACTGCACATACTTAAAACATCGGAATATTTATTTAATTTTAGATGTGTCATAACTTAGTGTTTTTAAACAAACGCAATTGTAATATGTTCAAGACATTTAAACAATTTTTTTTTTTAATAAGCACCCCCCCTCCCATGTGATTTCCGAAAACCTATTAAAAATAGAAGTCGCGGGCTTCTGCCCGGCGACTAATAATACGCGATGAAACTTGGCCAATGTCTCAGAATGGACATCTTTTTCCTCTTGTTGATTTTTATAACCACACAAACAATTTATGAACCGTCCACCAAACATCCTCCTAATGTGGTTTACCATAAACAAATTCATACCGTTTTTCAGTTATAAAACAAGATGCAATTTAATCACATGTGTTGAGACCTCAGCACGTGAGTACTTGTTGTTCAAATTGTTTTATTTGATATTTTGATATTAACTGAGAGCAAGGTAAAATTTGTCAATTTATATGGTAATTGATATGGCAGCATGTTTAGATAAAATAATGAGGTCTCAACACATGTAATTAAATTGCATTCTGGAAGAAAGCTTGTGGGTCTAAAATTTGCAACGCCAATATATTTTACAGAATAAAATACAGAAAATTTGGGCAGACTCTGTACAGAAAAAAAATCTGGTTCATTGAGACAGTGTCTATAAATAGATTTTTCATTAAGAGAAAAAGAGCAAAATCTGTACAGCATTTTGCGAAATATGATAATTAGGCAGAAACAAAATCTGGGCAGAAAGAAATCTAGGCAGAAATAAATCTGTACATAATTAATTTTGTATGGAAAGAATTATTAAAAATGTGTAGTAATGTTCCCTTTCCCACTTGAAGACACATTTGCAGATATTCAAGTTATATTTTCATTTATAATGATATTCCACGTAAATTATTGCCTGTATGTTTTCAATGCTACCTGCTGCAGTTTTCCTGTATGTGGAAAAGGGTTAATATGGAAAATACACAAATATAAGGTGTTTTTTTCAATAACTGTATGACAACAATGGTGAAAACATCTAGACAAAACAAGAGCACCGCGTACGGCACAGACGCTCGACTGATAGGGAGAAAACAGAAAAAAAATGAGCTAAACAAAAAACCTTAACCGGATGACGACACCACCGCCGATGACGACGCCAGGGTCATGACAATAGCTCTTGTTTTTTTCAAAAGTCGAGCTAATAAAAAACCTTAACCGGATGACAACACCTTCAGTGTAGATTTTCTAAGTCCAAAAGGGGGGATAATTTGGTCAATATTAAGTTCAGGGTTATGGAACTTGTTGTATCAAGTTATGTTAAGACATTGAATAAGTTTAGGAAGTTTCAAAGCTATAGGTTAAATTGTGTTTCAGTTATCACCATTTTTCTCCCTTCAAAGTAGATTTTCTAAATCGAAATGGGGAGATAATTTTGTCAATACTATTTACAGAGTTATGAAACTTGTTATATAAGGTCAACTTAAGACACTCAGCAAGTTTGTGAAGTTTCAAGCAAAAAAAAAGAAAAGTTTTTAAGATATGAAAAATCATGAGTAAAAAATTGTCAAAAACCTGAGCTTAACAAACAAGAGGGCCAAGATGGCCCTAAATCGATCACCTAATTGATAGTAAATTAGTAGCAAATATTTAACTGCAAATATCTGGGAAAATTTTATCAGGGAGTGTAAATGAAACTGCAAAGGAGTGGACACTTCTCAAGAAACAGCTTATCAGTAAAGGCCATTTATATCTTGAAATCTAACAAGAACTTTA
Organism: Serripes groenlandicus; assembly: GCA_031761405.1. Taxonomy (NCBI): domain Eukaryota; kingdom Metazoa; phylum Mollusca; class Bivalvia; order Cardiida; family Cardiidae; genus Serripes; species Serripes groenlandicus. The sequence continues at coordinate 4,650,032 of JASEVX010000006.1, forward strand.
ATAAGAATGGAATTATAAAGTTTTTGTCATTTTGCACCTTTCCTGATGCCGCCTTGCTGCCCTGTTTTTCAACGAAATCAATATGGCTTCAACAGTTTATTTAGAGGGTCACTTAAGGAACATTTCTACCAAATTATCTTGCAATCGCACAAGTAGATTATGGAGGAAAAGGATTTTAAAATTTGGGTATTTTTCTCACTTTCTGATGCCGCAGCAACCAAAGTTATCAATGGAATTTAAATCTTTGAACAATTTTGAAAGAGGACCACCAAAGGAACATTCTTGATTCGTATTATATTTTCTTAAAATCAGACACTTTCATAAAAATGGAATTTTCAAATTTTGTCATTTTGCCCCTTTTCTGATGCCGCCTGACTGCCATGTTTTTCGACCAATCAGTATGGCTTGAACAATTTTTATAGAGGGTCACCCAAGGAACATTTCTACCAAATTATATTTGAATCTGACAGGCAGATTCGGAGGAGAAGATTTTTAAAGTTTGGACATTTTGTCCCCTTTCTGATGCCGCAGCAACCAAAGTTCTCATTGGAATTTTAATCTTTGAACAATTTTGAAAGAGGACCACCAAAGGAACATTCCTGTGATGTTTTGTGGAAATTGGTCTATTGGAATGGTAGGAGTTGGTTGTCATTTGTAGCTAAAAGTTAAATTTACCCCTTTTGAGATGACGCCTGGTTGCTATGATTGTGTAACCAATCAAAACGCCTTAATCAAATTAAATAGAGGATCATTACAGTAAGATTCATATTATATTTTCTTAAAATCAGACAAGCACTTTCATAAAAATGGAATTTTCAAATTCTGTCATTTTGCCCCTTTTTTGATGCCGCCTGACTGCCATGTTTTTCGCCCAATCAGTATGGCTTGAACAATCTTTATAGAGGGTCACCAAAGGAACATTTCTACCAAATTATATTTGAATCTGACAGGCAGATTCGGAGGAGAAGATTTTTAAAGTTTGGACATTTTGTCCCCTTTTCTGATGCCGCAGCAACCAAAGTTCTCATTGGAATTTTAATCTTTGAACAATTTTGAAAGAGGACCACCAAAGGAACATTCCTGTGATGTTTTGTGGAAATTGTTCTATTGGAATGGTAGGAGTTGGTTGTCATTTGTAGCTAAAAGTTCAATTTACCCCTTTTGTGATGACGCCTGGTTGCTATGATTGTGTAACCAATCAAAACGGCTTAAACAAATTAAATAGAGGATCATTACAGTAAGATTCATATTATATTTTCTTAAAATCAGACAAGCACTTTCATAAAAATGGAATTTTCAAATTTTGTCATTTTGCCCCTTTTTTGATGCCGCCTGACTGCCATGTTTTTCGCCCAATCAGTATGGCTTGAACAATTTTTATAGAGGGTCACCCAAGGAACATTTCTACCAAATTATATTTGAATCTGACAGGCAGATTCGGAGGAGAAGATTTTTAAAGTTTGGACATTTTGTCCCCTTTCTGATGCCGCAGCAACCAAAGTTCTCAATGGAATTTAAATCTTTGAACAACTTTGAAAGAGGCCAACCAGAGGAACAGTCCTGTGATGTTTCACGGAAATTGTCCTTAGAGTTTGGGAGGAGATGATGTTTAAAGCTAAAAGTTAACGCCAGACGGACGACGGACGACGGACAAAAAGTGATAGGAATAGCTCACCTGAGCCTTCGGCTCTGGTGATCTAAAAACCTTAACCTTACGTTTTTAAGTTTTAAGTGAAACAAATAAAGATTTCCAGCTATATACTTTTATTATTTAACATATTATGATTATGTTTATGAAGTTAAGTGACTTTAACAGTAGTAGTTTGTTAGAAAACAGAAAAAAAGCTGAGCTGAACAAAAAACCTTAACCGGACGACCACGCCGCCGCCGCATCCGACGACGCCAGGGTCATGACAATAGCTCTCTTTTTTTTTCAAAAGTTGAGCTAAAAAATGGTAAATTTCTATAAATGAATGTACAATTATTGGACAGAATGTGACCGTTATAAACATACTTTCGTAAGCGTGACCCACTAAAATATCACCCGTCTCAACATTTGTAGCAAGTAAAACGCGAAAAACTATTGAAGATGTGAAAATAACAAAGATATTTTCTGGAAGTTTAAACATTGTTCTGTTGCATTAATAGATAACACTATTTTAATACACTACACTTTTTGATAATATTTTATCCTTATGAATAATGCCAGTCTATCGATATTTGGAATAAAATTAATAAAATTCACAAAACCTGTGTGTTTTAAACCAGTCATTATTCAAAACAAGCAAATTCATGAAATTTATATCCCCCGCTTGCAGGAAATATTGTAGGAATAAAGTTCGCCGAAAGTGACGATCAAACTTGGCCTAGCTGTTAACCCTTTCCCTCATACGACATTTCTGCAGCAGACGACTTTGAACGTATTTTGTCAAAACATAGAAAATCTCCATAATTGAATGGATAACCTATGACAAAAAGTGGAAAACATTGTGGCAAAAGGAGAAATTACACGTTTTGTGCAATTTCTTCTTTTGTCACTATGTTTTCAAAAAGCAGTCTGCTGCAGAGGCGTCAGAAAAGGTCTATATGAGGGAAAGGGTTAAGGCATTTAACCTTGTTAGAAAGTTAAAACAAGAGGGCCATGATGGCCCTTGAATCGCTCACCTTTTTTTTTTATTTTATTTTCACTTTAGCTATATAAGCCTTGCCCCCTGGCAGCCATAGTTTCCGACCAATCAACTTGGCTTGAAGGAATCTGATAGAGGGTCACCCTAGAAACATTTCTACAAAATTATTTGAAAATCGCCCAGATACTTTTGGAGGAGAAGATTTTTTAAGTTTTCACTATAGCCATATAATGCAAAATAGCCCTGCCTACTGGCGGCCATGTTTTTTGACCAATCAACATGGCTTGAAGGAATCTGAAAGTGGGTCATCCAAGGAACATTTCTACAAAATTATTTGAAAATCGGCCTGACACTTTTGGAGGAGAAGATTTTTTAAGTTTGCACTATAGCCATATAAAGCAAAATAGCCCCGCCCCCCCTGGCGGCCATGTTTTTTTCGACCAATCAACATGGCTTGAAGGAATCTGATAGAGGGTCACCCAAGGAACATTTCTCCAAAATTATTTGAAAATCGGCCTTACACTTTCGGAGGAGAAGATTTTTTAAGTTTTCACTATAGCCATATAAGGCAAAATAGCCCCGCCCCCCCCCTGGCGGCCATGTTTTTCGACCAATCAACACGGCTTGAAGGAATCTGATAGAGGGTCATCCAAGGAACATTTCTACAAAATTATTTGAAAATCTGCCAACTAATTTGGGAGAAGAGGAATTTTGAAGTTTTTTCGTTTTCGTTGCCATGGAAACCAGAATTTTGCATAGATCCCAAAAATTTGAAGGAATTCTGGTGAGGTCATTGAGAGGATGCTTTCTGTGAAGTTTCATCCAAATTGACCCACTGGTTACTGAGGAGAAGAAGTTGACGCACGACGGACAAAAGGCGATCACAATAACTCACCTTGAGCAAAGCTCAGGTGAGCTAAAAAAAACGGTTCACATTTGTGGGAGTAATTGAACGGAAACAGTAACAAACAACATTTTTTGTTAATCAAGGGGCCACAACTCCACCGAATGCAACGATCGAACTTGGTCTAGCCCTTAAGCCATTTGACGTTGTTACCAAGTTTTAAAAAAAAAACGGTTCACATTTGTGGCAGTTATTGCATAGAAACAGCAAAAAACAACATTTTTTTGTTAATTAAGGGGCCATAACTCTACCGAATAAAGTCCGCTGAAAGTGACGATCGAACTTGACCTAGCCCTTAAGGCATTTAACCTTGTTACCAAGTTTAAAAAAAAAGTTTACATTTATTGCAGTTATTGCACGGAAACAGCAACAAACGACATTTTTTGTTAAATAAGGGGCCATAACTACACCGAATAAAGTCAGCCGAAAGTGACGATCGAAATTGGCCTAGCCCTTAAGGCATTTACCCTTGTTACCAAGTTTGAAAAAAAAGGTTCACACTTGTGGCAGTTATTGCACGGAAACCGCAACAAATGACATTTTTTGTTAATTAAGAGGCCATAACTCCACCGAATAAAGGCCGCCGAAAGTGAGGATCAAACTTAGCCTATGTTGTTACCAAGTTTTAAAACAAGAGAGCCATGATGGCCCTGGATCGCTCACCTTAATTATACAATGTACTGCAATGCAAAACACATCAAGACAATTATTCTGAATGCAACCTCCACAGTGTTAACAAGATTTTCCTACATTTGGCCTAGTGATCTATATCTTTTTACCTGATATGACCCATATTCCAACATGGACTAGATATCATCAAGACAAATTTTCAACTTGCTCAAAGTAAAAATGCGGCCTCCGGAGTTTGAACAATATTTTCCGTTATTGACCTTGTTTCTGACCCAATATGACCCATATTCGAAATTGACCTAGATATAATTCAGACAAACATTCTGACCAAATTTCAAGCTGCTGAAGCAAAAAATGCAGCATCCAAAGTGTTAACAAGATTTTCCTTCAATTTGGCCTAGTGACCTAGTTTTTGACCCTACATGATCCATATTCGAACTTGGCTTAGATATCATTTAGATAAACATTCTCATTAAATGTCAAGCTGCTGTAGCAAAAAATGCGTCTTCTACAGAGTTAACAAGATGTTCCTTCAATTTGGCCTAGTGACCTAGTTTCTGACCCAATATGACCCATATTAGAACTTGATCTAGATATCTTTAAGACAAACATTCTGGCAAATTTCAAGCTGCTGAAGCAAAAAATGTGGCATCCAAAGTGTTCACAAGATTTTCCTTCAATTTGACCTAGTGACCTATTATTTGACCCAACATGACCCTTGATTTAACTTGTTTTACATATCATCAAGAAAAACATTCTGATAAAGTTTCATCATGCTCAAGTTAAAAATGCAGTATCAAGAGTGTTAACAAGATTACCCTTCAATTTGGCCTAGTGACCTAGTTTTTAACCCGGCATGACCCATATTCAAACTTGGCCTAGATATTATTTAGCTCAACATTCTGACCAAATTTCAAGCTGTTTAAGCAAATAATGCGGCATCAAAAGTGTTAACAAGATTTTCCTTTAATTTGGCCTAGTGACCTAGTTTTTGACCCCGCATGACCCATATTCGAACTTGGCCTAGATATCATTTAGCTCAACATTCTGACCAAATTTCAAGCTGCTGAAGCAAAACATGCAGCTTCTACAGAGAGGACCACCAAAGGAACATTCCTGTGATGTTTTGTGGAAATTGTTCTTGCGGTTCAGGAGGAGATGATGTTTAAAGCTAAAAGTTAACGACGGACACAGAGTGATCAGAATAGCTCACCTTGAGCCTTTGGCTCTAGGTGATCTAACAAGAGCTGTCGAAGGACAGCCTGCTCGACTATTCCACCGCTTATTTGATTACTGAGATAATGGACTCTAATGTAGTTGCATGCTAAACATTAACCACAATGTCTTAAAGGGTGATAATTTGGGTGATAATTTGCATTATATGCAGGATAGAGTTATTTAACTCGATTATTTTCATAGGTGTGATGGTTGGGAAGGGTTGTATAACATATCAATGGAATGCATCCAGTAGATACAAAGATATGGACTCTTAATGTAGTATAAATTGTAACCATAGGGCAACAATTTGCACCATATGCAACTAGTTCAAAGTTACTGCAAAAAATAGTGTTTTTACCAAGATATGGACTCTTAATGTAGTAAAAAGTGTAACCATAGGGCAATAATTTGCACCATATGCGAATAGTTCAAAGTTATTGCAAAGTAGTGTTTTTTTCATTAAAGGTCAGTGACCTTGACCTTTGACATTATGATCCCATGACCTGTTTCAGTCAAGTGCTGATCATGACCATTACCCAAACTAAGTTTCAGGGCCATAGGCTTAGCAATCAGTAGTTTTAAAGCAAGGAATGTTTCTGTATTGAAGGTCACAGTGAACTTGACCTTTGACCTATTGACTCTAAACTCTCTAGGCATCACCAACTTGAAGGTCATAGGCCTAGGCGTATGTAAGTTATAAGGGTAAATTCTAGCTTTCACAAAAACTTTAACCATTAACTGTTTCTTTACAGAAAGGTCACAGTGACCTTAACATTTGACCTAGTAACTCCAAACTCTCTAGGCAAAACCAACTTGAAGATCACAGGCCTAAGTGTATGTTAGTTATAAGTGTAAGTTCTAGCTTGCATGAAAACATTAACCATGAACTGTTTCCATATAGAAGGTCACAGTGAACTTGACCTTTTGACTCCAAAGTGTGTAGGCTGGTTAAGTATCCAGGAAGCAGACATCAAGCATGATTAATATAAGCTTAAAGCTTGTTTCGCAATGGATTTAAAATAAATAAGTTTAAAAAAAAAAGTGTGTAGGCATCACCAACTTGCTATGAAGTATGTCCATACCAAGTTTGAAGATCATTGGCTTAAACTAATGCCAACGCCGGGGTGACTACAATAGCTCCCATTATTCTTCGAATAGTCTAGCTAAAAATGGTTTTCAACCAAACAGTATGCCTTGAACAATCTTTGTAGAGGGTCACCCAAGGAACATTTCTACCAAACTATATTGGAATCTGACATGCAGATTCAGAGGAGAAGATTTTTAACGTTTGGACATTTTGCCCCCTTTCTGATGCTGCAGTAACCAAAGCTCTCAATGGAATTTAAATCTTTGAACAATTTTGAAAGAGGGCCTCCAAAGGATTTATTTATTGGGGTTTACGCCGCTTTCAACATTATTTCAGTTATATCACATGATCCCTTGGTAAACAAACCAGTACTAGGCTAGAACATGATTGTGCCTTGCCCAAGGGCACTCCACCATGACCGAAGTGCCGCGACTGGGGATCGATCCTGGGACACCCGGTTTCGAAATCCCCGACGCTAACCACTAGATCACAGCGGATTCCTAGGAACATTTCTGTGAAGTTTTGATGAAATTGGTCCTTTGGTTTAGGAGGAGATGATGTTTAAAGCTAAAAGTTAACGACGGACAAAAAGCGATCAGAATAGCTCACCTTCAAAGGCTCTAGGTGATCTAAAAAGATGTTTTATTTTAATAACAAAATAATTCAACAAATAAATCCAATATTTGCATCGGTGTAACATCCACGGCGTAAAAAGGGGGGTAATTATAAACTAGTATAATGTGCATGTTTAACTTTTATCGTTACAAGGCTATATATCTCTCTATTTTTCATGTTCTTGAACTCGACCTCCACTAGATTGTCATAATCCAGTTCACTCAAACTATACCACTGTCCAAGGTCGAAATTAGCAAGATTTTCTATTTGCATGTTTTCGCAAGTGCTATTTTTTGTTACTTGCTAAATGAGAAAACAACTTGAATTTTTGAGAACTTATTAGAACTTTAATTTTAAGCAACAATGTGAACTACAATAGTGCAATACACTGTAATGGTCAATCATGAATGTAATGTAAACATGGTCCAAAACATGCTGTGAAAAGAAGCTGCTGAGACTGTCAGATATACAGCATAGTCTAGAAACTGTGTTTTAATTTCCGGCTCCATATGGCAAAGTATGGGGTCTTTTCTGTCTTAGTCCAGACAACAACCATCTTGTCACAGCAGTTTTTGGGTCATATTATCTAAAGGCAACATCAGCAACTTTAATTCTCATCAAAATATCAAGTATTTCAGGACCAAGCCTACACCTCAAGTCAAATTTTATTCTGTTCATTGTGGAAAGATAAATAAGATTTAAGCTAATGTTCAAAAGTTGTTGTTTTTTATCGCAGGGAATTATTTATATTTTTAGGGGAAAATTATAAAAGTAGACAAAAGTTAAAACAATTCCTGCATTTTCAACAGTGTTTTCAAAAATTGTCTTTTGCAGATAAATGCATATGTATGTGGATTTTTAGATCACCTAGAGCCAAAGGCTCAAGGTGAGCTATTCTGATCACTTTTTGTCCATAGCGTCATCTGTCGTCAGTCGTTAACTTTTAGCTTTAAACATCATCTCCTCCTTAAGCACAGGACCAGTTTCAACCAAACTTCACAGGAATGTTTCTTTGGTGGCCCTCTTTCAAATTTGTTCAAAGATTTAAATTCCATTGAGAACTCTTAACCAAATTAACCAAAACTTAAAAAATCTTCTTGTCTAAAAGTAGAAGGCCCATGTCTTTGATATTTGGTATGTAGCTTCATCTAGTGGACCTCTACCAAGATTGATCAAATTATAGCCCTGGTGTCAAAAATTTCCCCTCCCCGGGGGTCACTTGTTTTACATAGACTCGTTTAGGTAAAAACTATTCAAGTGATCGATTTAGGGCCATCTTGGTCCTCTTGTTTTTAAAATGTTACAATGTATTGATGTTCATTTACAACATATCGCTCAGCTTTCTGACTTTCCCATTCTGTCAAGAAAATTTATTTATTTATAGAGCTAAACATAATATTTAAACATTGTTATGAAGCAATTATTTCATTGTGCTATCTATTTTTTGGTAAAATCCGAAGTAGACGACTAACTTGACTACAAATTTTTTTATATTAATTTGAAATTCGCCGAACAACGTATCCGGAAAAAACAGCCTCAATTTTTGCACAAATGTTATCTGATGGTCTTTCAATTTAATATGGTAATGGGACTATCTAATGACTAGGGGCTTCTAAGTGGAAATTTACTTTCATTTTAATATATATTGTACTATCTTTCGTTCTAAAACGCTCAAACTTTTTTTCAATTTATAAATTTTGCCTGACGACGTAAACAGAAAATTAACAAAAATCACAATTTCTTGTCGATGAATCATGCAACCATCGGCACACATCTGCGGATATCGGTTACCTACATCTAACATGTAAACGGCTATTACACATATGAAAAAACGCGATAATGGGTTTGTCACAGTATGCTTTATTACCTGTATGTATTAAACACAGTGAATTTAACACCTGGTGAATCTAAGTCAGATTTTTTTTACCTGATATAAAAGGGGCCGTTTAACGGCCCCTTCCCCTCGTAAAATAAGGATAGTTTTTTTTCCATTAATATTTTATCCAAATTTAGTTTAAATAGACAATTTACTTTTTGCAATGTAAATGATTACTTTCCTAACAGTTACTTTGTGAACTGACAAAACTTGGAACAAATCCGACCAAGTCATGACATTTGTGATCAGCAGCCACCTGTCTTAACCCTTTCCCTCATACGACAATTCTGCAGCAGACGACTTTAAACATATTTTGTCAAAAAATAGAAAATCTCTATAACTGAATGGATAACCTATGACTAAAAGTGGAAAACATTGTGGCAAAAGGAGAAATTGCACGTTTTGTGCAATTTCTTCTTTTGTCGCTATGTTTTCAAAAAGCCGTCTGCTGCAGAAGCATCAGAAAGCGTCTATATGAGGGAAAGGGTTAAGAAGCCAGTTTTATCATGTCCCTTGGGAGGCTGCTGATCGCAAGTTTGACTGTATGAGAGTAAGACTCTTTTCAGTACCTTATGGAAACATCCTTTGAATTATATTTATTTCAGACATTGTTTTATCCTGCATGCAGCATTTGCTAGCTAATGAATATTGAATGTATGACATTAAAAGATGCATTTTTCAAAATCTGAAAATATGGCTTCCATATCAACCAGTTTTCATTAAAAGAAATTGTGTCTAAACTGCTTTTGCATAACCGTCCAGATACCATTACAATACATTATTTTATAACGTCATTTCATTGTGTACTTGATGCATAGAATGATTTTTTTTGTCTTTTTGGATCCTTTAACCCTTTCTCACCTGTAGACGCATTTTGACACAATAGCAGCATATGACTTTTGAAAACATTGTGGGCAATTATGAGAAATGCCACAATGTTTTCAACTCTTTTTAATAATTAATGGAGTTTTTTTCACATTTTTGAAAAGATGTTTTCAAAGTTGTCTGCTGCAGATTTGTTTTATGTGGGAAAGGGTCAACATCAGATTCTGGAATATTCAGGTGAAAGTGGGTGCTTTTTTACTTACGGTTACTTACGGTTACTTAAGGTTCCGAGACCGCCGGAAAGCCTAGGGCTTCTAATGGTCCATCTCTTGTGTGGTTACTTGTATTGTTTGACAAGTGGCAGCGTGGGTTGAATTTGGAAGGGTGATTTATCCAGTGTTTATTTAATTTATTTTTAAAGGAGTTAACACTCGAAGCTGTAACTACATCGTCTGGGAGCAAGTTCCAAGGGTCCACGGTCCTAATGCTGAAGGCATTTTTCCGTATATCAGTTTTCGATTGTTTTTTGAATAATTTGAGACTATTGCCTCTAGTTCTTGTGTATTTTGAGAGTATTAACAAGTCCTCATTTGATGTTGAGTCATACTTGTTCATTATTTTGAATACTTGTAGCATATCCGCTCGTAGTCTTCTGTATTATAAAGATGGAATTCCTAGAATAAATCTACAGCAGACGACTTGGAAAACATGTCGGTAAAGTATGGAAACTTCTGTTAATGAAAGTATTATCATTGGACAAAAGTGAAAAAATTGTGGCAAAAGGAGAAATTGCTTGTCTGAACAATTACTTCTTTGTCCATACTGTTTTCAAAAAAAGTCGTATGCTGCAGAGGCATCAGAATGTGACTGTATGTGGGGGAAAACTTGGACATCAACATTTTCAGGGTTCTAAATGATTATGACCAATGCAACTAAATGCTTTCCCATTCAACCCTTTCCCATAAATGTTAAGTCAAGTCTGCAACAAAAAACGTTGACAAATCTAGGCAAAAGTTAAAAAAAAACATTGTGAATGCAACAGGAGTTTAGACAAGAAAATTCTCCTTTTGATTTTTTAAGTAAAAAACATTTTTAGATCAGGCCAGAACTTTTGGAATATTAGTTTAGCTTCGGTAATAAAAATAAAATGCCAATTGAAATTGTCTTACCAGTTTTCTTGAGAAAAGTCTGTTTTTACTCGACTTCGAGCGATTTCCCTGTCAGCTCGTGCTAATAATTTTACACCTGTAGGGCTTTACGGTTGATTGGTTTCGTGAACACAAATCAAAGTCTAAAATGCGGACGCGATCTGCGGACAAATGCAATATAGAAAGAAAATGCGGACAAGTTCAATATAGATGGAAAATGCGGACAAAGAATATAGAGCGAATCTACGGACGCTATGATTTTGGTGTAAAAATGTTAAATTGAAGTCACAACACAAATTTCTATTTTTTTCTTTCGGGATTTTAACTTTTAAAATTTCTACAAATTCTTCGTGACACTTTTGAAATTTACTCTCCTGGCAGAATCATAAATGCAAGAGGTATCTATAAAGGTTTGTTGATTAACATGGGGTTGTCTAAACACAATTGTAGAAACACAGAAGTCACCTAGTTGAATGTTGTGGAACAACGGGAGAAGGCGAATGGGATCGTCTCTTATGGAAGGACGTTGGCTTCTTCGTAGATGAAAAGAATTACAGTGATAACGTCGAATGTCGGAAACGTCGAATTGATAAAACAGAACAAAATGGGAGTGGAAACGTCGAAAAGGAAAATATATAGACTAGTTATTTTACAGTTCTATAAAATTATACCACACAATGTAATTGGTAGCTTTTAAGTTAATACTATCTTTTATAGTCATGTAGCTTACGGGAAGTTACGTACCACTACCGTTTCATACCTTTTTTCATCAATACATTTATAAAGGAGAAATTAAATAAAAGGGCATTTATATTCAAAATGAAGTAAGCGGAAAAACATTAACACAACAATGAATGATAAACTTTTAATTTTATCTTATATTATATATTATAAGATATTATATATTCACAAAGTGTACAGTATTTAAAAAGACATAACTAAAACATATCAAATCTTTTCGAAATCTTAAGCTTAGTTTTGTGGTTTTTTTCATTAATTTATTTTCAGTGAATAATACTTATATTTAAAGTTCCTCATCGAATACTCTATCTGTCGACATTCGACGTTTCCACCATCACCCGATGAAAATATAGGGCTGATCAGAACTGACGGCAATTGTAGAATATGCAATACTATTGTTAGTTCGAACCCCATATCAGACGACATTCATTCATATGGGCTAACAATCTATGTTGAAAAGGAGTCAGTTGCTTGGAAAGACGCATGTGGAGTATTTGTGTAAGAAAAGCCGGGAAACACACGGATGGGATAACTAGTCGCCATGATATGACTGGACATTTGTTGAAAACAGTGTTAATACATATTTAAGTATGGCACATTTAAATGTGGTATTTTGTATCAATGTTAATTTTACATACAATAGTTTAAATAGTTATCTGATTCAAGTATCTACTGGTCGTCTGAAGTCTCTTGAAGGGTTATATAATTAAATTTCTGACGAGAGAATATTGGGATTCTGGTTGAACTTCACACTGGTTGAAAAATGATGGAACTGGTTGCCTAAAATGGCTTAGAGTAATGCATACATATTAAGTTTGGTCATTTCTATGAAAATTGTTACCAGCAATATCTCCTTTTCAAATTCGCATACTTTTTGTCTAATGTGTATAGATTAAATGGATAACTTTTAAAAAAAATATATTACATTACATATAGTTTCCGCTAAATGAAACTTTACATTCTAACAAAGATCAACAAAAAATCCAATTGTTCCGCATATTATCTTATTTTTCTCCATATTGTGATTGCTTATTTATAACAATACTAACAATACATGAGAGAAAACAAAGATGGCAGATGTTCACATCACTGTATCTGATGTCGAGAAGCGACAGATCAGTCGTTAACGATCAGGGGGCTATCAAACCATGGGTCGTGAGTTCGAGCCGCGGCATGGTCATTTGAGCCGTTCCACGAAAAAACTAACATTATGATGCGTAATTTATCGACCCAGATAAGCCTGAGCGGACTTTAAGTTTTCTTCATTTACAGGAAAGTGGTTCTTCCCTGCTGATTAGCCCATTCCCTCATACGACAATTCTGCAGCAGACGACTTTGAACATATTTTGTCAAAACATAGAAAATCTCTATAATTGAATGGATAACCTATGACAAAAAGTGGAAAACATTGTGGCAAAAGGAGAAATTGCTCGTTTTGAGCAATTTCTTCTTTTGTCACTATGTTTTCAAAAAGTCGTCTGCGGCAAAGGCGTCAGAAGGCGTCTATATGACTGAGCGAAAGGATTAATTAAAGGGACTATGAGAAAAGTTAAATTAGAATCATATTTTTGGAAGAAAAACAGTATTTATTTGTATAAATACAAAATACTAATGTCTATAACACCATTGTTTGTTGTCCATTGGTCGCGGAGTCGATAAGATAGAGTATCCCTTATCCACATACAGACTATGTCTGCCGCCCCTGCAGCAAACGACTTTTGTAAACAACATGGCAATAATGTGCCATTTAGTCACAATCATTTTGACTATATTTAAAACACACATTTATGGACACTTTTCACTTTTTTGCCAATATGTTTCCAAAGTTGTCTGCTGCAGATTTGCTGTATGTGGACAATGGTTTAACTTGCTCTGCAATGCATCGTTGAAAACTCATTTAAGGTTTATGAGGTATATACTCTAAAGAAAAAAATTCAGTGAGATGATTCTCTTTAAGTACACACAACACAGGGGTTTGGAGGTGAGATGAGGATAGTACTCGCCCAATATATTGGGCCACGCGGTGACACAATAACCAGCCTTTCTAAAATTGCAAACAGCACAGACCCAGATCAGCCAAAACATCATACAGTGTAATCGTATTGTATAACTCCCCTATGTGTCGGGCAGTTCGAAACTTAAGCATCATCTTGAAGAATGTGTATCGCTACAGGAATAAAGTTTGAGCCGTTCTCTATGAAATCCAACATTTGCGACACTGTGTTGACAGATCAGCCTGCACATCTGATCTTGATCTGCACTATTTGACAATAAGCCACAGAATGTTCCTAAATGGATCCTACAAATGGTCTCCACAGATCAGATGTCGCGAATCGTAAATACAAGTTTATACAAGACGTAAAGTAATTAGGTTAAACTTAATACGCTTAGATTGTTTTTCAGACTCAAAATATTGCAAATCTCTATAATTGAATGGATAACCTATGACTAAAAATGGAAAACATTGTTGCAAAAGGAGAAATTGCTCGTTTTAAGCAATTTCTTCTTTTGTCACTATGTTTTCAAAAAGCCGTCTGCTGCAGAGGCGGCAGAAAGCGGATATTTGAGGGAAAGGGTTAAAGGGAGTTTCCAATGTTTACGCCCCTAGTCCCGGTAGCTATGCCGGTAGCGACGCGGGATATCCTTCCAGGGGTTGTGAGTTCGAACCCTTTCTAAGCCATCATTCTTTCCGACGTTTGACAAAAGTCAATGCGAAAAGCGTCATTCTTCTTCCACAAATGGGCTAACAATCTATGTTTATAAGGAGCCAGTTGCTTGGAAAGACTGTTGTGTGCAGTACTGGTGTTTGGCACATTTACTTGCGGTATTTTTATCAATGTCATTTTTACATATACTCGTAGAAGAGTTATCTGATTCAAGCAAATAATGGTGGTCTGAAGCCTCTTGATGGATTATATTATTATATTTCTGTCAAGTGAAGATTAAAAACTGTATATTGGAATGCCCAAGTTATTTGAACCTACCCCGGTCGCAACGGCATGTTGAATACATGTCAGTGTTTTCCTGTAACTCTCACTGTCTCCCATCAAAATAAAATTGCACATACTGCTTCAAGTACATTTGATAATGTTTCATTAACTTGAACTTTCAACTCGTTTGACTTCTTAAAGAGAAACCGAATTTAATCTTTACAAAACTACTTTATAAAAAATATATGTTAAACATATTATTTTTTAAAACGTTGCTTGTTTTCATCGGTTCATTTCATGCGCAATTAAGACGTCATTTGACTTATTTAATACAAAAAACACTGACCTTAAATTGAACGCATACGGCTTCATCAAATATATATGTATATATATGAGCCGCGTCTAAGGATATGTGGTCTTAACCCTTTCCCACATACATACGCTTTCTACATCTGTATTACCTGTAGGTGGACAGTGAACACTTTGATGAAGTTGTTCGTTTTTAACAGGCTCAGCTGAGTGGCAACTGTTCGCAGATGCAATATTTAACCTAAGCTAGTACATGTAGTCCTACTGGTTTATTTACACAGGGCAGGAACATACACTAGACAACGTCCCTGCCCAGGGTCAAGGATTCGTATACAGTCGCCGTGATTTAAATGAAATAATGTTGTAAACGGCGTAAAACCCAAATAAAACAATAATAAAAGGACCAAAATGGTCATAAATCGCTCACCCGAGTTAATATAACTTCAAAGGTTTTTAAAGTTTTAGCTCTAGATATATGAGGAAAACGAGTTGAGAAAGGACCACCTTGAGGAAGGAACGAACATTCCTGAAGGTCGGTTTTTGTGTGACGTGCATTATGTTATATTAGTTAAGTTTATTAGATCACCTGAGCCGAAGGTTCAAGATGATCTATTCTGATCACTGTCTGTCCGTCGTCCGTCCGTCGTTAACTTTAAGCTTAAAACCTCATCTCCTCCAAAACAATTGAACCAATTTTAACCAAACTTCTCAGGAATGTTCCTATGGTGGTCCTCTTTGAAAATTGTTCAAAGATTTAAAATTCCATGGAGAACTTTGGTTGCTGCGGCATCATAAAAGGGGGAAATATCCAAACTCTAGGACATGTGCATTGCCCAGCGCACTCCACCATGAGTGTAATAAAGAGCATGATTGGTCTGTGCATTCAACATTCAATAAAGTGCATGATCTGTCTGTGAATTCAGCATTGAATAAAGTGCATGATTGGTCTGTGAATTCAATAAAGAGCATGATCGGTCTGTGAATTCAGCATTCAATAAAGTGCATGATTGGTCTACATTCAACATTTAATAAAGAGCATGGTCGGTCTGTAAATTCAGCATTATATAAAGAGTATGATCGGTCTGTGAATTCAGCAGTCTATAAAGTGCATGATTGGTCTGTGAATTCAGCATTAACAAAAAGCATGATCGGTCTGTCAATTCAGCATTCAATAAAGAGCATGATCGGTCTGTGAATTCAGCATTCAATAAAGTGCATGATCGGTCTGTGAATTCAGCATTTAATAAAGAGCATGGTCGGTCTGTGAATTCAGCATTCAATAAATTGCATGATCGATCTGTGAATTCAGCACAATATACACACTAAACGTGTTTATCTAGTGTTAAAGCATTATACAATTATGCTGTTTATTGGATATAGATGATATCAGGTATGTCACAGAAAACTAACATTCTCTTATTTCCGAATATTGAAGACCTTGATCATACTGCATACGTACATACTGATCAGGATCTTCATTATTATGAAATAAGGAAATGTTTTTTTCATACTGGAAATCATCTAATAAACACTATAATTTGTTTAGCACTAGATACAATTGTACTTGACCGTCTCGATGGTGTTGTGGTAGAGCGTCCACCTCGGGTACGGGAGGTCACAGGTTTGATCCCTGGCCGGGTCATACCACATTACAAATTGTAGTAATGGCTGCCTTCCGTGGCGCTGAAGGTTGCAGGGTTAGCATTACGAATAGACTGGCTGATGTCAGGATAAATGGACCAGTAGGACTGGTAACTTACCCAGGAAACTCCGTGATATAACATAACAAATGTTGAAAGCGGCTTTTAACACCAAACATTTACTTACCACATGTAACTTAAGATGATTTCAGGTATGTCACAGAAACTGTGGAATTAAAATAATGCTAGTTTTCTGTGACATACCAAATCATCTTTTTTCCATAAACAGCATTTATATTACTTTTAAAAGCACTAGATAAACATGCTTATTGTGTATACATTGTATATGCCTCATTGAACTGAGTGTGTTTTTATAACAGTTATGTACATTTTATCTCACCACGGTTTGTATATGACACCCTACCTTTACATTTGTTTGTTTGGAGTTTAACGCCGCTTTCAACAGCTTTGGTCATATCACGGCGGTCAGTGCACCTACCCATGTTTTCCTGGCTTTCCCACACCAGTACTTACACATCATTCTTTCGAAGCCACTGACTACTTTCTCTCACATATATCAGAGGTGAGAGGCAATGGAAAACATCGCCCGAAATAATGTCGCCGCAACCGGGTATCGAACCCGTGACCTCCAGATCACGAGTCAGATACGCTACCAATTGCCTACCTTTACATACGTCTAATATAGTTGTGTTTACGATTCTAAGCGTCATGGTGTACATGAATGGGTCCGTTTTTTAAATCCTGATATCTTGGAGAAAAGTATAATTCGTGATTGTGTGCTCTTGTGGTTAATCCCAAACCCATTCAGCTTCTTATTTTTAGAAAAATCGATTTGAACCTTTTTACATGAATTTCTTCCCTCTGGATAGAAATGCCACTTTAACACATTGAGTTATCATCCGACAGTCCACCCCGAGTGTGTTAACACATTGGGTTTATCATCCGACAGTCCACCCTGATTGGGTTAACACATTGGGTTATCATCCGACATTCCACCCTGATTGTGTTAACACATTGGGTTATCATCCGACATTCCACCCTGATTGTGTTAACACATTGGGTTAATCATCCGACTTTCCATCCGCCGAGCCCCGGTATCTCAGTCGGTAGCGACGCGGGCTGTCAATCCAGGGTTTGTGAGTTTGAATCCAAGCTCGGCCAACATTCTTTCCGACGTTTGACAAAAGTCATTGTGACCTGCGTCATTCGTCTTTCACCAATGGGTTTAACAGTCTATGTGGAAAAGCAGCCAATTGCTTAGAAAGTATGTTGTGTGGTGTACTGGTGTGGGGAAACGCATGAGTAGGTGAACTGGTCGCCTTGATATGACTGAAACATTGTTGAAAACGGCGTTAAACCCAAATCAATCAATCAATCAACTGATATTCCATCCTGATTGTGTTTATAAGAATTGTATTTTTGAAGGAAAACATGTCTGAATAAAAAAAAATCATGTATGTACATCAGCTCCGTACGTCTGATCAGAATCTGGCAAGTTAACAGAAGCTTCTAATATGAGTAATATGTGAACAGAACATATCGTGATTAGCCTGTGTGTGTGCCCATTATGTGAACAGAATATATCGTGATTAGCCTGTGTGTGTGCCCATTATGTGAACAGAACCTATTGTGATTAGCCTGTGTATGTGCCCATTATGTGAACAGAACATATCGTGATTAGCCTTTGTGTGTGCCCGTTATGTGAACAGAACCTATTGTGATTAGCCTGTGTGTGTGCCCATTATGTGAACAGAATATATCGTGATTAGCCTGTGTGTGTGCCCATTATGTGAACAGAACCTATTGTGATTAGCCTGTGTATGTGCCCATTATGTGAACAGAACATATCGTGATTAGCCTGTGTGTTTGCCCATTATGTGAACAGAATATGTCGTGATAAGTCTGTGTGTGTGCCCATTATGTAAACAGAATATATCGTGATTAGCCTGTGTATGTGCCCATTATGTGAACAGAATATATCGTGATTAGCTTGTGTGTGTGCCCATTATGTGAACAGGACCTATTGTGATTAGCCTGTGTATGTGCCCATTATGTGAACAGAACATATCGTGATTAGCCTGTGTGTTTGCCCATTATGTGAACATAATATGTCGTGATTAGTCTGTGTGTGTGCCCATTATGTGAACAGAATATATCGTGATTAGTCTGTGTGTGTGCCCATTATGTGAACAGAATGTATCGTGATTAGTCTGTGTGTGTGCCCATTATGTGAACTGAATATCGCCTGTGTGTTTGCCCATTATGTGAACAGAATATGTCGTGATTAGTCTGTGTGTGTGCCCATTATGTGAACAGAATATATCGTGATTAGCCTGTGTGTTTGCCCATTATGTGAACAGAATATATCGTGATTAGTCTGTGTGTGTGCCCATTATGTGAACAGAATATGTCGTGATTAGTCTGTGTGTGTGTGCCCATTGTGTGAACAGAATATATCGTGATTAGCCTGTGTGTTTGCCCATTATGTGAACAGAATATGTCGTGATTAGTCTGTGTGTATGTGCCCATTATGTGAACAGAACATATCGTGATTAGCCTGTGTATGTGCCCATTATGTGAACAGAATATATCGTGAATAGCCTGTGTGTGTGCCCATTATGTGAACAGAACCTATCGTGATTAGCCTGTGTGTGTGCCCATTATGTGAAAAGAACAGATCGTGATTAGCCTGTGTGTGTGCCCATTGTGTGCAATTTCACATGTTGACATAATGTTATAACCTCGATTTGATTACTAGAGTTACATTCATAGATAATTTCTATTATTTGCACCCAGATGTTTTAAACTCGTCTGCTACAGGTGTATCACGTGTGGAAAATGGTTAAATGAGAGACTAGATATGAGCTACTTCTATTGCATGTACCTGGAATGATAACTATTTCAGTCGTCTTCGTTGACCATTATCCGAGAGATTGTCTTTCTTAAACATCTGGAAAATTGAAAGTATGGTTGTCATTGGATTAAAACATTTTCGGAAAAGTAAAACAATGCTCGTTTGAGCAATTCTGTTGTTGTCGTTTATGGCGAAAAAATAAATATATCTGTATGGAGGGGACAAAATCAAAAACAAATGTCTTTAGCTACAATGTTGATATACCATAACATCATAATGTCTTGCTTTTGTCTATTTTTATTTTCTGGTCATTCTATACCAAAGATTCTACACTATCAGGAAGTTTTAACAAGAGGCCCAGAAGGGTAAGTATCGCTCCACTGCATTAGGCAAAACTTGAATCACTTTAGCTATATATAAGGCAAAACAGCACTGGCTCGAGGTCGCTATGCTTTTCGACCAATCAACATGGATTGAAGGAATCTCATATAGGTTACCCAAGGATGATTTCTGCGGCCATCTTTTTTTTAACCAATCAACATGATTTGAAGGAATTGAGTAGAGAGTCACCCAAAGAACATTTCTACACAATAATTTGAAAATACGCCAACGAGTTTGGGAGGAGAAGAATTTTATAGTTTTTAGCTCGAATATTCGAAGAATAAGGGGAGCTATTGTAGTCACCCCGGCGTCGGTTAAAGTTTTTGTGCAAGTTAGCATTTACCCTTATAATATTCATTGGCCTAGGCCAATGATCTTCAAACTTGGTATGGACATACTGCATAGCAAGTTGGTGATGCCTACACAGTTTGGAGTCAGTAGGTCAAAGGTCAAGGTCACTGTAACTTTCTATATAGAAACAGTTCATGGTTAAAGTTTTTGTGCAAGCTAGCATTTACCCTTATACCTTATATACGTCTAGGCCAATGATCTTCAAACTGATCTGAGTAAGGCGAAATAAAATCATTTGCATCAATAAACAAATCGGCGAAACCAATCGACACTAATTATACCCTCAAACAAATGGGGGGGGGGGGGGGCGGTATATAGGAATCACCCTGTCCGTCCGTCCGTCCGTCTGTCCATATGTCTTGTAAGCGCAACTCCTCCTTAACGGCTGAATCGATTCTGATGAAACTTTACACAGTTGCAGTACACAACCTGAGGATGTGCATGAAGTAAGATTATCCCGGGCGGAAATATATTTGTCCGTCTGTCTGTCCATATGTCTTTTAAGCGCAACGGAGGGTATCTTTGTGAGTTCACTCACAGTTCTAGTTGTAATTATTAAAGACATTCCACCTTGCTACAATCAACTCGCAATTAAATAATTAGAGAGCAATTTCATTAATCTTTTCTCTGAATGAGCCATTCTCAAAATTCGCAGAAAGTAAGAAAACAAGTATGAGAAAATAAGAATTTTATTACCTGGTCTTATTAAACCATTACTAGGGTTAACAACTTAAGTTACAGAAAAGCTTAACAACAAAGTTATGTGCCTTATTTTTTATCAGAATAAGCATTGGTGTGAAAAAATGTCTTAACTGTAACACATTTGAATCTATATTTGTGAAAATTGTGTAGCAGCAATGTAATTTGTTTTTTAACATGAAACTTAGTACGTATTTGGCCAAGATAAAAATATGTTTGTTTTTTTATCTGAAATGAATATTCTTTTCTTTATTTTTGCATTAATATGTTTTTTTTCACTAAACCCTTTACCAGCAGTAATGCAATACTTGATATACTTTGAAAATCTGTCCTTTTTTATGTAGTTCCTATTAAGGTGATGACCTATGCAACATCAAGTTCACATGTTTTGTTTTGGTTATTTAAAAGTTAAATTATATACGTTGTTACAGTATGGACATCACTGTTACGGTTAAGACGTATATTGTTACAGTAATGACATTTATCAAAATCAAGCTATAGAAATGCAAGCACCACAAATCTGTGACAATTAATTGCTTATCATATGGCACTAATTTCTTCTGTATGTTTCTAGTTGCAAAAGGCAGCTTACTACACACAATACGTTTGACAAATAGCTATACAATTTGCTGCAAGTATTACGGTAAAGACGACATGTAACGGTATGGACAATAATTGTGGCAGGAACAAACAAGCATTGTCACATACTAACCAAGATACACTTATAATATTCAGATTTCCCTCTTAAAATTCAACTTTATTAACAAGGAAATAAAGTGTGACACCACATACACTGAATCTTAATGTTTCTCTAAGATGTTATCAGCTTTTAATCCTTACCCGACTGCGACAAATTTTGACACACCTAAAGAGCAAATATCCATCAACAAAACATTGATTGAAAAGCAGAATGCAGAATTAGTCATATCACAATTTTTCAGCATTCATAATTCAACTTATCTTTTCCACACCATGTTTTAACCCTTTCCCACATATAGACATTTTCCGATGCCTCTGCAGCCGACGACTTTTTAAAACACTGGCAAAAAGAAAAATTGCTCAAGATGAGGAATTTCACCTTTTGCCACAATGTTTTCTACTCTATTTAAAAATTAGATTATCATTTCTTGTGATTTTCGATATTGTTGTCTAGATGTTTATAAAGTCGTCTGCTGAAGATTTCTTCTATGAGGAAAAGGGTTAATTGGTTGTTTGCTGCAGATATATCAAAATTGGAATGCATCCGGTTAAAGAATAAAAGTGTAAGTTTTAATGATAAGTGGTATATATACATCTACTCAAATATTTTTTAAGATGAATCTTTTCATGACACTACTAACATACACATATAAAGTGTTTCTATAGCAATATGTAACATCATGGTTATACACTCACCCTGGTAACATTAACAAGAGTACCGCAAACGGTACATAATACGCCCGTCAGGAACCTCTTTGTAAGTTTCATCTTTGTTTTGATATATTGTTTGTTTGTAAAAAGTTAATAAAGTCGTTCAGGAATAATTTGTTAAAGAATAATGGGAAACTATGAAAAATGCATAACTCATTAAAAAATTGACGAAATTCGAGGAAATGTGAACTTGATCAGTGAGACTTGATTACAAAGGCATACATAATTTCAGCTGAATACATCAAAGCATGTAGAAAAAAAGTGCGGAAAACAAATATTCTAAGTCCAAAAAGGGGCATAACTCATTCAAAAATTGACGAAATTTC
The DNA here is from genome assembly GCA_031761405.1 of Serripes groenlandicus. NCBI lineage: Eukaryota > Metazoa > Mollusca > Bivalvia > Cardiida > Cardiidae > Serripes > Serripes groenlandicus. Next base: position 4,672,624 of record JASEVX010000006.1, read on the forward strand.
TACTCTATTTAAAAATTAGATTATCATTTCTTGTGATTTTCGATATTGTTGTCTAGATGTTTATAAAGTCGTCTGCTGAAGATTTCTTCTATGAGGAAAAGGGTTAATTGGTTGTTTGCTGCAGATATATCAAAATTGGAATGCATCCGGTTAAAGAATAAAAGTGTAAGTTTTAATGATAAGTGGTATATATACATCTACTCAAATATTTTTTAAGATGAATCTTTTCATGACACTACTAACATACACATATAAAGTGTTTCTATAGCAATATGTAACATCATGGTTATACACTCACCCTGGTAACATTAACAAGAGTACCGCAAACGGTACATAATACGCCCGTCAGGAACCTCTTTGTAAGTTTCATCTTTGTTTTGATATATTGTTTGTTTGTAAAAAGTTAATAAAGTCGTTCAGGAATAATTTGTTAAAGAATAATGGGAAACTATGAAAAATGCATAACTCATTAAAAAATTGACGAAATTCGAGGAAATGTGAACTTGATCAGTGAGACTTGATTACAAAGGCATACATAATTTCAGCTGAATACATCAAAGCATGTAGAAAAAAAGTGCGGAAAACAAATATTCTAAGTCCAAAAAGGGGCATAACTCATTCAAAAATTGACGAAATCCCAGGAAATATGAACTTGGACACATCACTACAAAGCCTTATACAAAATTTCAGCTCAATAGCTCAAAGTATGTAAGAAAAAAGTGCGGAAAACCCGAACGGACGGACGGACGGACGGAGGGAGGGACATGACCATAATACGTACCGTTTTTAAGAAACGGTCGTATAACAACCAGAGCTCACATGAATCATCTAACTTTTGAAGTCATTAAACTCTTAAAATTTAGGAAGCAAAACTCAACAGCCATAAAGTAATGAACAAAAACAAGAAATAATCCTCTGTTTATATACTTTCTGGAATCTAAGAAAGAGCAGTACAGAATTCTCACATAGTTTCAAACTGTTTGAGAAAAATATTCAAAAGACAACAATTTCTGCGAATTTTGAGAATGGCTCGAATACACGCAGGTTTATTTAACCGTTTGCGTAAATCGCTAATCTATCAATCTCCCCAGGCTTTATTTTACACGCGACAAACAGTTTGAGGGCTTTATGAAAGACGGTTATAACTACAAATTGTTCAAGCTGTAGTTACAACCGTTTGCACACAAACATCGAGTTGAAGGTACCCCTGTGTAAATCGTGTACACATATGGCAAGCCAATTGTCCAATAATTACGTGAACCTAGGTTTACGGTCGAAAAACTAGGATTAACGATCGATAAACTAGGTTTTTCGAACGTAAAACCATGTTAACCTATACTTTCGAGCGAAAACATAGGATAACGTCGTAAACCATAGTTCACGCTCGTAAACGTAGGTTCACGCTCGTAAACCCAAGTTCACGGTCGTAAACATAAGTTCACGGTCGTAAACATAAGTTCACGGTCGTAAACATAAGTTCACGTTCGTAAACTATGGTTCACGCTCGTAAACATAGGTTCACACTCGTGAACCCCGGTTCACGCACGTAAACATAGGATAACGACCGAAATTCGTAGTTCAATCGAGAAACCTAGTTTATCAAACGTAAACCATGGTTTACGGTCGATAAACTAGGATTATCAAATCAACTATGAATTTCGGGCGTGAACCTAGGTTTACGACCGTGAACCTATGTTTACGAGCGAGAACCATAGTTTACGAACGTGAACCTATCTTTACGACCGTGAACCTAGGTTCACGTTCGTAAACTATGGTTCACGCTCATGAACCCAGATTCACGCCCGTAAACATAGGTTCACGCTCGTGAACTTAGGATAACGACCGAAATTCTTAGTTCAATCGAGAAACCTAGTTTATCGAGCGTGAACATGGGTTCACGAGCGTAAACTATGGTTTACGCCCGTTATCCTATGTTTTCGCACGAAAATATAAGTTAGTATTCGATAAACCTGGTTTTACGTTCGAAAAACCTAGTTTATCGATCGTTAATCCTAGTTTTTCGAATGTGAACCTGGGTTCACGTAATTATTGGACAATTGTCCAATAATTACGTGAACCTAGGTTTACGGTCGAAAAACTAGGATTAACGATCGATAAACTATGTTTTTCGAACGTAAAAGCATGTTAACCTATACTTTCGAGCGAAAACATAGGATAACGTCGTAAACCATAGTTCACGCTCGTAAACCATAGTTCACGCTCATAAACGTAGGTTCACGCTCGTAAACCCAAGTTCACGTTCGTAAACTATGGTTCACGCTCGTAAACATAGGTTCACGCTCGTGAACCCCGGTTCACGCACGTAAACATAGGATAACGACCGAAATTCGTAGTTCAATCGAGAAACCTAGTTTATCAAACGTAAACCATGGTTTACGGTGGATAAACTAGGATTATCAAATCAACTATGAATTTCGGGCGTGAACCTAGGTTTACGACCGTGAACCTATGTTTACGAGCGAGAACCATAGTTTACGAACATGAACCTATCTTTACGACCGTGAACCTAGGTTCACGTTCGTAAACTATGGTTCACGCTCGTGAACTTAGGATAACGACCGAAATTCTTAGTTCAATCGAGAAACCTAGTTTATCGAGCGTGAACATGGGTTCACGAGCGTAAACTATGGTTTACGCCCGTTATCCTATGTTTTCGCTCGAAAATATAAGTTAGTATCCGATAAACCTGGTTTTACGTTCGAAAAACCTAGTTTATCGATCGTTAATCCTAGTTTTTCGAACGTGAACCTGGGTTCACGTAATTATTGGACAATTGGCTTGCCATATACACACACACACACACACACAGCCACTATTGATTTTTTAAACCGACACTCTCAGACTTATGTAGGATTTTATAGGTTAAGCGGTAAAGCTATTTCCTGTTGGGATTTTTTTTTATATTTGTGGTTTAGCGATCGGGGAAAAAGCGAAAATGGGACTGTCGCCAATGTCATTTCTTCTGAGCCATTGGCCGTAGACTGATCCGGGTCGATACATTACGCAGAGGCAATAATGTTGGTTTTCTCGCGGGACGGCTCATATTTGTTTATGGGCCCATGCTTTGCAATTTATTCTTTCCCCACGATGTTTTCCAATGTTATCAAATGTTTCTATGAATCGTAAATTAATTTGGTATAACGTGGAACAAGTTTGGCACTTTCACAGAAAGGAAATGTTATTCCCCATTTCTATGTTCCTGACAAAACATTAGTTTAAAACAGGGAGTGAACATTTAAAACGGGACACTGAAAATTGTTGATCACTTTATTACAATGTTTATAATAGTATAAATATGGTATGAGATTCTAATATATAATACAGAAAATCAAAAATATATAGGATTGGAGCTAACACTAGTGACAAAATCATTAACTGAGAAAAAACCACAAGATAACTCGTATGTTATAAGCAAGAAAGATATTTTAAAATGATCTAATCTGAAAACATCCATGGACAGTATGTAACGTCGGCAAACTTGTATTGTATTGTATTGTATTCCTTTGCCAACGGTATGTAAACATCATAGGAAAAGGCAAAATTGTTCATTTAAAGCAACTTCTCATTTTACAAAATATTTTTTGAAGTTGTTCTCTACATCTACATAGGTCTAACAAATCTATTCCTGGCACATCCCCCCGGATTTGCAGGCAGTGTGGATCATTTTACATCAACCCTTTCCCACATACAACCCGTCTGCAGCAGATGACAATGAAAATGTCTGGGCAAAAACACAGAAAATCTTTTGCCATCATCTAGATTCTTTCTGACGCCTCTGCAGCAGACGGCTTTTTGAAAACATAGTGACAGAAGAAGAAATTTCTCCTTTTGCCACAATGTTTTCCCCTTTTCGTCATAGGTTATCCATTCAATTATAAAATTTGTCTATTTTATGACAAAATATGTTCAAAGTCGTCTGCTGCAGATTTTTCATATGTGGGAATGGGTAACCCTTTCCCACATACAGCATATCTGCAGCAGACAACTTTGAAAGCATTTTGGCAAAAGCACAGAAAGTCTCTATAAATGAAGATTTAATAACTATAAAGAGTTGTAAATAGTGTGGCAAAAGGGGAAATTGCTCGATGTACAATGTTTTAAAAAGTCGTCTGCTGTAGAGGCGTCTGAAAGTGTCTGTCTGTAGGAAAGGGCAAACTTGTACAGATTAGGGAGGATGGCCATGACCTCGCCATACAATGTGGCTTATAAAGTGTAAAAAAAACAAGAGGGCCCTGGATCGCTCACCTTAATTATACAATGTACTGCACTGCAAAACACATCAAGACAATTATTCTGAATGCAACCTCCACAGTGCTAACAATATTTTCCTTCATTTGGCCTAGTGATCTATATTTTTTTTTACCTGATATGACCCATATTCCAACATGGACTAGATGTCATCATGACAGCATTCTGACGTTTCAACTTGCTCAAAGTAAAAATGCGGCCTCCGGAGTTTGAACCATATTTTCCTTTATTGACCTAGTTTCTGATCCAATATGACCCATATTCGAACTTGACCTAGATATAATTCAGACGAACATTCTGACACCAAATTTCAAGCTGCTGAAGCAAAAAATGTGGCATCCAAAGTGTTCACAAGATTTTCCTTCAATTTGATCTAGTGACCTAGTTTTTGACCCAGCATGACCCATATTCGAACTTGGCCTACATATCACCAAGAAAAACATTCTGATAAAGTTTTATCATGCTGAAATTTAAAAATCAGTATCCAGAGTGTTAACAAAATTACCCTTCAATTTGGCCTAGTGACCAAGTTTTTAACCCGGCATGACCCATATCCGAACTTGGCTTAGATATCATTTAGACAAACATTCTGACCAAATTTCAAGCTGCTGAAGCAAAACATGCGGCTTCTACAGAGTTAACAAGATTTTCCCTTAATTTGGCCTTGTGACCTAGTTTCTGATCCAATATGACCCATATTTAAACTTGACCTAGATATCTTTAAGACAAAATTTCAAGCTGCTGAAGCAAAATATGAGGCATCCAAAGTGTTAACAAGATTTTCCTTCAATTTGACCTAGTGACCTACTTTTTGACCCGGCATGACCCATATTCGATCTTGGCCTAGATATCATTCAGCTCAACTTTCTGACCAAATTTCAAGCCGCTGAAGCAAAACATGTGGCTTCTACAGAGTTAACAAGATTTCCCCTCAATTTGGCCTAGTGACCTAGTTTCTAACCCCATATTTGAACTTGACCTAGATATCTTTAAGACAAACATTCTGACCAAATGTCAAGCTGCTGAAGCAAAAAATGCGGCATCCAAAGTGTTAACAAGATGTTCCTTCAATTTGACCTAGTGACCTACTTTTTGACCCATCATAACCCATGTAACTTAACCTACATATCATCAAGACAAACATTCTGATAAAGTTTCAAATTGATCAGTTGAAAATATGGCCTCTACAGTGTTAACAGAAATACCCTTCAATTTGGTCTAGTGACCTAGTTTTTGACCCAATATGACCCATATTCTTATTTGGCCTAGATATTTTTAAGACAAACATTCTGACACAATTTCAAACTGCTGAAGCAAAACTTGCGGCCTCTGGAGTGTTAACAAGGTTTTCCTTCAATTTAACCTTGTGACCTACTTTTTGACCCGACATGACCCATGTTCGAACTTGACCTACATATCACCAAGACAGACATTCTGATAAAGTTGAAAATGTTGCCTCCAGAGTGTTTACAAGATTTCACTTCAATTTGACCTAGTGACCTAGTTTTTGACCTTATATGGCCCAGTTTCGAACTTGTCCAAGATTTGATGGAGATGAATGTTCTGATAAACTTTCATGAAGATTGGATTCAAAATGTAGCCCGTACAGTGTTAACAAGCTCAAATGTTGACGACGCACGAACGCCGGACAAAATGTGATCACAATAGCTCACCTTGCACTTTGTGCATAGGTGAGCTATAAATAGTGACAAAAGAAGAAATTGCTCAAAACGAGCAATTTCTCCTATTGCCACAATGTTTTCCACTTTTAGTCATAGGTAACCATTCAATTAAAGAGATTTTCTATGTTTTGACAACATATGTTCAAAGTGTCTGCTGCAGAATTGTCGTATGAGGGAAAGGGTTAAGCAGTTTGAGTACGAGTACCCATTTTGCTTTAGCGTTTTCAAAATTCATCATGCATTTGCATGTAAAATAAGACTTAAAAGCAATGAAACATTTTGCTTATAACCCAAATTCTTCATAGAACTTACAATCCAGGATTACATCAGAGAACTTTTAAAGATGTAGTTTGATAGTATCTCACAGTGAACATTTTCCTTTTCCAACTATGTTTTCAAAGATGTTTGATCATGAACGTAGATAATGTACGTCCCTGGTTTGATGCTATCGTCAAAAGGTGTTTCTATGACAACAAGGACATTAGAGATAGTGCTCAGTGTAAAACAAAAGTGTGACACTGAGAGAGAGAGAGAGCTTATTTACAGCCAGGTAATATAACATAGTGGAAGTGAATTGTTAATAGACTCATAAGCAAATGTTTCAGCTTTCCCCCATCTCTGCACCAACTGTACAACATTACAACAGTGTACAAATCATGAACATATTCTATAACTATAACTTAACTTGAACTTAAAACATAAAACCTTTCCGTGATATATATGTATACCACTGTAAGAGTTATCTGCACTGTACACATTTGAGGAAAAGAGTAAGTATAATTTTAATGAAGAGTTCCGCATATTGGGGTAAAAGGAGAAAAAGCTTATGTTAAGAATATTTTCCATTTCTTATTTTTTTAAAGCCTGTCAGCTGTAAAGCAAACAAAAGATATCAGTAAATAACATAATTTTAGCCCTCTCCCATATACAACCAACAAAAAAAAGCTAGGCAAAAATATGGATAATATCTATTGGTATAAGTTCATGCCTGTCCCACATACAACAAATCTGCAGTAGGCGCTCCTGAAAATATCTCAATTCAATAATTAAACTTTCATTAATAGAGATCTTCTGCATTTTTGCCTAGATATTTTCAAAGTTGCCTACTGCAGAGTGTTGTATCTGGGAAGGGCATAAACTATTCTTCTTTCAGATATGTTGGCTTTAATAGAGATCTTTTGTATTTTTGCCTAGATATTTTCAAAGTTGGCTACTGCAGAGTGTTGTATCTGGGAAGGGCATAAACTATGCTTCTTTCAGAGATGTTGGCTTTAAAAATGACTTGGGACAAACTGTGAAATCTCTAAATATAATGTGTATGCAATTGGAATCATAGAGAGAAAACAAAAAATTCCTTCTCCATTTGACACAATATTTTCAAAAGACAAATACAGGTCAGATAAAGGTAATCTGTAAAGGTTAAACAGATTTGCATAAAGTTATAATTCAATACTTGAAAAGCCAAATTGTAGATCAATTGAGACAATTATAATAAACGTATTCGATAAAAATAAACACATATGAAACAAGATGGCCATGTTGGCACTGGATCGCTCGCCTGAGTTGTGCAAAGAGATTTCAAATGCAAAACACATGATAAAGTCTCAAACTGCTGAAATAAAAAATGCAGTCTCCAGAGTGTTGAAAAGCTTTTCCATCAATATGACCCATAATCGAATTTGACCTAGTTATCATAAAGACAAACATTCTGACAAAATTTCAAGCTGCTGAAGCAAAACATGCAGCCTCCTTAAATTTGGCTCAATATAACCCATATTCAAACTTGGCCTACATACCATCAAGTACTCATATGGCCCAGTTTCGAACTTGTCCAAGATTTAATGAAGATGAATGTTCTGATTAACTTTCATCAAGATCGGACGCAAAAAAAGTAGCCTGTAGATTGTTAACAAGGCAATTGTTGACGACGAAAGACGGACAAAATGTGATCATTATAGCTACCCTTGAGCACTATGTGCACAGGTGAGCTAAAAATGAAAGACAAATAAGCATTACAAATAAGCTGATATATGAAAATCTCTCTATATAAAAAACTAGATTGCAAAAAATATAAACAACAAGAATAAAGTGTCTTGATAGATTCCATTGAAATTTCAAATGAATCATTTATTATTATTATCTAAAATAGAGCTTGGTTGTATTTACATGTATAGTCAAATCTGCCTTATAAGCTTGATAAAGAATGCCTAGGGTTCTGTCACTTCTGTGTAAACCCTTTCCCTCATATAGACGCTTTCTGATGCCTCTGCAGCAGACAGATTTTTGAAAACAGTGACAAAAGAAGAAATTGCTCAAAACGAGCAATTTTTCCTTTTGCCACAATGTTTTCCACTTTTTGTCATAAGTTATCCATTTAATTATAGAGATTTTCTATTTTTTGACAAAATATGTTCAAAGTATTGTCGTATGAGGGAAAGGGTTAACAGTCAAAGCTTGTTATTTTACAAGAATAACAATAGTCAGCAGTGGCATTAGGCTTCTTCTAAAGAGTTCAAAAGTATGTCTGGAAAAGGGGAGAGCAGTCGGCAGCCTTGAACTAATTTGATGTGGAGAACTGTTCCACAACTCGTCTCAGAAAACACACTGGCCACCATCATACAACAACTAATATAACTATTGCACACAGCATGAATATGGTATACTGCCAGACCCTGTTGCAACAGCGCAGGTATATTTCTTAACGCTTTCCCACTATCAGACGCATGTTAACGCATCTGCAGCAAACATTGCAGCAAATGGAGCAACTGCTTAAAACGAGCCTTGTCTCCTTTTGCAACTCTAATCAATAATCAAATTTTCTTTCAAAGTCGTCTGCTCCAGATTCATTGTAAGTGGCAAAGGGTTAACCCTTTTCCTCATACGACAATTTTGCAGCAGACGACTTTGAACGTATTTTGTCAAAACATAGAAAATCTCCATAATTGAATGGATAACCTTTGACAAAAAGTGGAAAACATTGTGGCAAAAGGAGAAATTGCACCTTTTTTGCAATTTCTTCTTATGTCACTGTTTTCAAAAAGCTGTCTGCTGCAGAGGCATCAGAAAGCGTCTATATGAGGGAAAGGGTTAAGTATTGGTTGCAAACAAACGAAACTCCTCCTACCCCAAATCTCAATAAAAGTTCAGTTTTGTACGTTTTAAGCAGAGTCCAAATGATAAAGCCTTTCCCACAAATAGACGTTTTCTAACGCCTCTGCAGCAGACAACATCTGAAAAATTGTGGCAAAAGTCGAAATTGCTCATTTCTCCCTTTCCACATTGTTATCAACATTTTTAAGTAATTTTACATTCATTTTGAGAGATATTCAATATTTGTTATTAGATATTTTCTAAGTCGTCTGCAGCAGATTTGTTGTATGTAGGAAATAGTAAATGATGTCTGTCAAGAGCTCCACCCATTAATCTGGCAACACCATTTGGTTAACCATTACGGTTCATAGCTCACACACTACCCACCACAGGTCAATGAAATGTCACATGTGATTTCCCTTGGATTGCCGCCATCATTTGGGTTCTTTGTATTATTCTTGTTGGCAAACTGGTGTTTGTTTTCACAGGATGGCATTGAACTCAAAGTTGACATAAACTTTTGAAGTCACATCACTTCTTTCAATGGCAGAACTTTCCTTTAAGGAAATGTATATTTCGCTGTTTAATGTATCTCAATCTTCAAAAGATGTGCGAGTTTCATGTAGAACACCATTAATCTTACATACAAAACAATCAAGATTTACAAACAAAGTAGCACTGAAAACAGTTTAAGTATAGTTATTATGCTTCACTTTGAGAACCAAGTGGATTGGGTTTAAAACAGTGTGCCGGGTAAAGTCCTGTTGTTCCGTCTGCTAACATACCAACATACCAGCCCTGTCTGTCACACTGAAAAACAGGTACATAATATGATTATAGGTGATGCCTATTTCTGGTAAACAAACAAATCTGAATGGTTATCATGATCTCATCAATATTTTTTATAAGTTTTTACAAGTCCTACAATCCTTTACAAATACACTAAAAAATCATCATCTGTTTAAGCATACATTTCCCTTTAAAATATGGCCAAGATATTAAATCTATGAATAAATGGTGACAGGTACAAAAAATAATTCCATAATTTACGGAACTACATTTTTGACCGACGACCTATCCTTTCCTGCAGTTTATGTTGTTTACCTTTTGAGCAATTTCTACTTCTGCCACACTATTTGCAACTGTATTTACTAATTGAATGTATAGAGATGTTTCAAATTATTGTTTAGATGTTTTCAAAGTCGTCTGCTGCAAATTTGTTGCATGTGAGAAAGGGTTAAACTCAGGTCAATTGTGTTGAGTGATACCTACAAGACAACACTCAGGTCAGTTGTGTTGAGTGATATCTACAAGACAACACTCAGGTCAATTGTGTTGAGTGATATCTACAAGACAACTCTCAGGTCAATTCTTATGACTGATATCTACAAGACAACTCTCAGGTCAATTCTGTTGAGTGATATCTACAAGACAACACTTAGGTCAATTTGTGTTGAGTAATATCTACAAGACAACACTCAGGTCAATTGTGTTGAGTGATACCTACAAGACAACACTCAGGTCAATTGTGTTGAGTGATATCTACAAGACAACACTTAGGTCAATTCTTATGACTGATATCTACAAGACAACTCTCAGGTCAATTCTGTTGAGTGATATCTACAAGACAACACTTAGGTCAATTCTGTTGAGTGATATCTACAAGACAACACTCAGGTCAATTGTGTTGAGTGATATCTACAAGCCAACACTCAGGTCAATTGTGTTGAATGATATCTACAAGACAACATTCAGGTCAGTTCAGTTGAGTGATATCTACAAGCCAACACTCAGGTCAATTGTGTTGAGTGATATATACAAGACAACACTTAGGTCAATATGTTGAGTGATATCTACAAGACAACACTCAGGTCAATTTTGTTGAGTGATATCTACAAGACAACATTCAGGTCAATTGTGTTGAGTGATATCTACAAGACAACACTCAGGTCAATTAGGTTGAGTGATATCTACAAGACAACATTCAGGTCAATTATGTTGAGTGATATCTACAAGACAACATTCAGGTCAATTATGCTGAGTGATATCTACAAGACAACACTCATGTCAATTATGTTGAGTGATATCTACAAGACAACACTCAGGTCAATTATGTTGAGTGATAGCTACAAGACAACATTCAGGTCAATTGTGTTGAGGGATATCTACAAGACAACACTCAGGTCAATTAGGTTGAGTGATATCTACAAGACAACATTCAGGTCAATTATGTTGAGTGATATCTACAAGACAACATTCAGGTCAATTATGCTGAGTGATATCTACAAGACAACACTCAGGTCAATTATGTTGAGTGATATCTACAAGACAACACTCAGGTCAATTATGTTGAGTGATAGCTACAAGACAACATTCAGGTCAATTCTGTTGAGTGATATCTACAAGATAACACTCAGGTCAATTATGTTGAGTGATATCTACAAGACAACATTCAGGTCAATTGTGTTGAGTGATATCTACAAGACAACATTCAGGTCAATTATGTTGAGTGATATCTACAAGATAACACTCATGTCAATTGTGTTGAGTGATATCTACAAGACAACATTCAGGTCAATTGTGTTGAGTGATATCTACAATATAACACTCAGGTCAATTGTGTTGAGTGATATCTACAAGACAACTTTCAGGTCAATTGTGTTGAATGATATCTACAATACAACATTCAGGTCAACTGTGTTGAGTGATATGTACAAGACAACATTCAGGTCAATTGTGTTGAGTGATATCTACAAGACAACACTCAGGTCAATTGTGTTGAGTGATATCTACAAGACAACATTCAGGTCAATTCTGTTGAGTAATATCTACGAGACAACCTACCTCACTTAGTTCCGTCACAAAGGTTCCCTCCACAAAGGATAATTCTTCCTCACTTTGAGCTGTATATCCTCTCACAGCTTGAAACAGAGTTGGTCCGCTGGAACGAATAAATAAAACACAACTTTTACCACATGTTCATTTACCACACACACCAAATCCATAGCTGACCACTTTGAAAATATGTAGTCAAAAACATTAAATAAAGTTGAAAACATTGTGGCCAAAGTAGAAAATTGCTCATCATGAGCAATTTCTCCTTCGGTTATTTTTTTTTCAAAAGTCGTCTGCTGTCAGAATGTGTCTATATGAGAGAAAGGTTTAACTGTTTCTCACATGGAGATGCATTTGCAGAAGAAGAGTTTTGAAGTTTTTGTTACAAAAAGGATGGAATCAACCACTTCTCTCATATGCTATTCTTAGACTCTTTGAAAAAGATCAGGTGACAAGAACTCTTGACAAGATGTTTTTTTCTTCGGCGATAGCTTCGTGAGCTTTAACCTATGTTTTAAACAAATGATCTAGATTGTAGACCAATCAAATGTTGTATTTAATGAATAATGTCGAAGAAATAAAGGAAATGAAACGTTTTGATTGGTTCATTGTTAAGTTGTCGATCCTACGAGAGGCACTAATAAGATGAAGTTTCAAAATGAAATGTTCTGCATACTAACTTTGAATTGTTTTCCTTAAGAAATAAATTTCAGTGAAAAAAATCAGTGAAAACGTATGAAATATAATATTAAATATATAAAGATTTCAGTTATTTATCATTAATTGAAACTTATACACCTCTTGGGAGCCTCGCGTAATCTCCAGTTATGTGGCGTTTTCCTGGCCTTGATAATCTATTTATAGAAACTGAAGGTGGATGGAGATTATTGCGCAAATTGTATAATTCATGGAAAATTACTGATTGTTTTGATTATTATCGCCGTTTATCTTTTCTAAAGATATTTCTTGTTTTAAATAGAGTCAAAACAAAGTAATGCTTTGAGCAATTTCTCCTTTTGCTACAATGTTTTTAATACTATTCAATATTATTAATTTCATAAATAGAGGTTTTACATATTTTTGCCTGTGTGAATGTGAAGTGGTTGTAAATGTTTATGGGAACATACAAGCCACAATAACATGCTGTAGAAAACCCGACATTGATATTATCACGTGGAACACTAGGAAATTATGTTCTTGTTGCCTACCTGATTCCTGTATCTTCTTCTGGAGAATTAGGAGCTGGAGGTCTTGGTGGTTTAGACACTGGAATCCCAGACTTCGGTTTGGTACCCGGAAGTAACACATCGTTAGTACCATCCATTGTTTTGTGTATCATAGGTAACAGACTCCGCCCATGTTTGGGCGGTTTTCCATCCGGGCTCTTCTGTTTCACCACCCTTGGAGGTTTTGAGGGTCTCTCAGGTTTTGGACTAGTTGGTTGTATTTCTAGATCATCATCTGTATTGTCAAAAGATGTGTCCGGAGACTGGGTAGTATACATAGGTGAGCTCGGTTCACTTATCGGTGAGTGGTTATCCTTTGGAGTTTGAATCTTTTTAGGCGGAACAAGCCCTCTTGGTTTAGATATTAATGTTGGGGTGTGTGCTGGACTAGGAGTGCCAGGGGATGGGGTATTTGGTCCCCTGGGTAACTTTGAAGCAGGACTATTTGACCTCTGTTTGAGAGAAGTGGGTATCCCAGTTCTGCCATGTGGACTATTGGACCTGTTTCTGATGTTATGTTCACTATTTGCTATCTGCTTAGCAGCACTACGCCTTGCCATTGCAGGACTTTCAGGTTTATTTTTCGGGTCTATAGTTGGAGACAGTGGAACATCACTATCACTTTCAGACAATTTTTGTTTATTGACCTGTCTAGTTTGTTTTTCTGAATGTTTCATTCTCATCAGAGGGCTAGCTGGTATACCAGACTTTTTAGGTTTGGGTGATTTCTGAGCTATTTTGGTTAATTTTGACACTTTTGGAGATTCTTTTACCTTAGGCTGTTTATCTTCCACAGTTTTAATTTCACTACTCTCACAGACAAAGGCATCAGTTTTACCCTGTTCCACATTTGTGATATTTTCTGTATTGACAGCATCATGATAATCCACATCAGTTGAGATGTCAGGTGATTTAGATCTATTCACTGGCTTTGCAAGAACTTTTGGGACACCCTTTGATCTGGGTTTAGGGGCCACTGGAGGTTTATTGAAGCTTTCAGATCTCATCCTCATGGCTTCATCCCCAATATCATTATGATTGACCTCCTGTTGATTAACCTGTACATTATCTCCTTTAGTTATATCTGTATAGTCTATCACAGCAATATCATCCATCTTATTTTGATTAATTTCTGGCATTTGCTCATTTTTCTTGTTCACAGAATGATAATTTTCACTTTCAGACATAGAATCTTTCTTTGCCTCATGTTTGGCAGGACTGTCTTTACGAGACATTGGGAGACGAGATTGTTTTGGCATTTGTTTTTCAACAACATTTGTTTCATTAGTATCTATTTCTGCAGTAAGTTTTGTTTCTTCTGCTTGTGATATATGTTTTGGCGGCGGGATTCGAGAAATACCTTTCTCCTTCGTCTTTACAGGTTTATCTTCAATGGATTGTACTAAAATATCATCAGCATTGTCAGAATCACTTTTTTCACTTCTTATATCACTTCCAGTATTATGTTTAAATGTTTGATCAGCAACCATTATACCCTGTTTATCATTTTCTTTAACAACATTATTAATATTGCTTTGCGTAATTTGTTCAATTGGTTTTTCGTAATAATTATCAAGATTTGCCAATTTATTTTCATGAATATGGACTGTAAAATCCTTATTTTCCATTTTTTCTGGCCTCTTCCCAAATGTTGACCCAAAGCTGGAACCAAAACTGGACATTCCATTATATGGAGTTTCATCTAGTTCTTGCTCTGTAGAGTCTTGTTTTGGAATATATCCAAGCTTGTTCTGTGGAGGTAAATGGAAAAATGTCTCCGACTCCTTGTGGTCTTTAATATCATCATCTAGAGAGCCACCATTTACCTTTAAAGACTCTAATGAAACCTTTGGAGGATCACTTGGTCTTGGAGGAGGCGGAACCCTTGGGCGAGCTATATTTGGGCTTCCTATTCCTCCAGTTGGAGGTCCTGTGCTTGGTATATCAATTTCACTTCTTGGAATTTTGACTAGCTTTGGCTTTATGTATCTCTTAGGAACCTCTGGCTTACTTTTATCTTTTGGTTGTTCATTTAGTTCACCATTTGTATGTTGAATGAGATCATACAGCCCATCATTTCTTGTTGTTTGAATAAGAATGGGTCCAGATATATGCTCTGTTTTACCTTTCCCAATTGCCTCATACAAGGGAGAATGATCGATAGGCTCTTCTCTGACAGGTGGGGCAGGAGGAGCAACTTTCATTGGTCGAGGAATTTTAGGTGTCTTGTTAAGTGTAGGAGTTGGTATCTTGGATTCGTTGCTTTCAGATGGTAAACTTGGTGAAGAAGGAGGTGGAATCCTAGTGTTCGTATTTACATCAAGTCTCAAAGGTGGTGGCGGTGCCTTTCTGACAGGTTTAAGTTTGGCTGGTTTGCTGGGAGACACTGCACTGACACCATCCGTTATAGATCTACCCTCGTCGCTACTTACTGGACTATTGGAGGTCTGTGATGTGTTGCTAGGTGACGGAGCAGATCTCAGACTTGGTATCCTTGGTGATGGCTGGGGTATCATCTGTGAAAGTATCAAGGTGAATTATTTTATGTAAACATTCATTTCTCTAAGCTTTAAACCCTTACCCACTTGCAGGTGCATTTGGACGTATCTGCATCAGATTACTTTTGAAAACATTGTGGCAAAGGCAAAATTACTTATAATGGTGCCAAAAAATGTAATACATGTATATGTAAGATTGAAAGTTTCAATTTGTGACAGAGCTGAAAGCAATGTGGTAAATGAGAAAACGTTAATTTTGAGCAATTTCTTTTTCTCTCCGTCAATTGCTGCAGAATCATCATTTATTTGTTTATTTCTGTCACCTCTTTATATTCCAAAGTAATAAATTGTTTGACTCATAATGCATTCAGACCATCTCCTTTAACATAGGACTTTTTATGCTCTTGTAGCAAAAAAGCACACATTTTATAAAACATTGACTTTTGGAAAAGAAAAATGCTCAATATAACAAATTCTCCTTTTTCCATAAATAATTTTCAACTCTGTAACAAAATTTCTCTTCCGATTGTTCTAGAGTTTAAATAGCATGTCATAAATTGAATTTATTTATGAGATATAAAGTATTGATTAATTGGAGCTCAATGCTGTTTTCAACATTATCTGGTTATATCACCAGTTTTTCACATTTCTTTCTTCCTAGTGATTGATTGATTGAATGGGGTTTAACGCCGTTTTTTAACATTTTTTCAGTCATATCACGGCAGCCAGTTCACCTACTCATGTGGTTACTGGCTTTATCACACCAGTACTCCACACAACAATCTTTCCAAGCAACTGGCTGATTTTCAACATAGACTGTTAGCCCATTGGTGGAAGACGAATGACTCATGACTCTTATCACAGTGACTTTTGTTGAACGTCAGAAAGAATGTTGGCCAAGCTGAGATTAGAACTCACAACCCCTGGATTGACAGCCCTGGTCGCTACCAACTAAGCTACTGGGGCTTAGCTTCTTCCTAGAAACAACCCACTGACTTCCATCATTGACTTTTATTAGTTTATTTGTGAAAGAGGAATGCTAGTCACAATTACTGTAAAACAAGTGGACCATGATGGTCCCATATTGCTTGCCTGATTTAGTAGAACTTCAATGGCCTTTAATGTTTTAACAATCCCCACCCCGTGAGAGAACGTTTTCATTTGATCTCAAAAAATTCAACGAGTAACGAAAACAAGCTACGCTCCCAGGCTGCCATGTTTTTTCAACCAATCGGAATAATTTAGAGAAATCTTGGTAGTGGGTTCCCAAAGTACTTTTGGTCAAGAAGATTATTAAGTTTTTGCATTTTACCCTCTTTCTGATGCCGCAGCAACCTAAGTTCAACATTGAATTAATTTTTTTGAACAACTTTGAAAGTTTGGCCAAAATCCAATTTGCTGTTTAGGAGGAGGTGTCATTCTAAGAAAAAAATTCATCAGGATGATCGGGCCATCACAATAATTTTACAAGAGGACCATGATGACCCTTAATCCCTCACTTGATTTAATAGAAATCACATTCAGAATGTTTTAACTTTATGCACACAAGGAAAACAATCAACGCCCCCCTCGTTGTCATATCTATCAATGGATTGAAATAATTTCAACAATCTTGGCAGAGGGTCACCCAAGAAACATTTGTGCCCAATTATTTAACAAGAGGGCCATGATGGCCCTGGAATCGCTCACCTGATTTTTTTTTTCACTTTAGCTATATAAGCCCCGCCATCTGGCGGGCATAGTTTCCAACCAATCAACTTGGCTTGAAGGAATCTGATAGAGGGTTACCCTAGGAACATTTCTACAAAATTATTTGAAAATCGGCCTGACACTTTTGGAGGAGAAGATTTTTTAAGTTTTCACTATAGCCATAAAAGGCAAAATAGCCCCGCCCCCTGGCGGCCATGTTTTTTGACCAATCAACATGGCTTGAAGGAATCTGATAGAGGGTCATCCAAGGAACATTTCTATAAAATTATTTGAAAATCGGCCTGACACTTTTGGAGGAGAAGATTTTTTAAGTTTGCACTATAGCCATATAAGGCAAAATAGCCCCGCCCACCTGGCGGCCATGTGTTTCGACCAATCAACATGGCTTGAAGGAATCTGATAGAGGGTCACCTAAGGAACATTTCTACAAAATAATTTGAAAATCGGCCTGACACTTTCGGAGGAGAAGATTTTTTAAGTTTGCACTATAGCCATATAAGGCAAAATAGCCCCGCCCCCCCTGGCGGCCATGTTTTTCGACCAATCGACATGGCTTGAAGGAATCTGATAGAGGGTCACCTAAGGAACATTTCTACAAAATAATTTGAAAATCGGCCTGACACTTTCGGAGAAGAAGATTTTTTAAGAATTTTGAAGTTTTTTTCATTTCGTTGCCATGGAAACCAGAATTCTGCATGGATCCCAAAATTTTTAAGGAATTCTGGTGAGGACATTGAGAGGATGCTTTCTGTGAAGTTTCATCCTAGTTGACCCAACGGTTACAGAGGAGAAAATGTTGACGGACGACGGACGACGGACGCCGGACATAGGGCGATCACAATAACTCACCTTGAGCACTTCGTGCACAGGTGAGCTAAAAATCAAGCCAATATGTTTGTACAAAAAGATTTTTTGAAGCTTCACTATATAAATGTATAAGGAAAACAAGTTGGGTGGTCATGTTTTAACCCTTTCCCTCATACGACAATTCTGCAGCAGACGACTTTGAACATATTTTGTCAAATTTTGGATAACCTATGACTAAAAGTGGAAAACATTGTGACAAAAGGAGAAATTTTGTTACCATGTTTTCAAAAAGCCGTCTGCGGCAGAGGCGTCAGAAAGCGTCTATATGGGGTAAAGGGTTAATGAATCAAAACTGTCATATTTGAAGAGCATGCAAGGAACATTTGTGCCAAAAAGATTTCTAATCGACTGAGCGATTTTGTACGAGGAGATCATTTTTTTTAACGGATCGTATTAATTTGAACAATCTGGGTAGAGAGTCATCAATTGGACATTTGTGCCAACGTATTTTCAAATTAGACCAGCGCTTTGGCCAAGAAGATTTTTTAAGTTATCACTTTACACATATTAGGAAAACAAGCTCAGCCCCCTGGCCGCAATTTATTTACCGGATCGCAAATCTTTTGAACAAGAAGATTTTTAAAGTTTTGGCATTTCTCTCCTTTTCTGATGCCACAGCCACCAAAGATCTGCATGAAATTAAATTCTTAGAACATCTTTGATAGAGGAGCACCTAAGGAACATTCCTGTGATATTATTTTGAATTTGGTTCATTATTTTAGGAGGAGAAGTTGTTTTCGGGAAATTGTAAACAGACAGACAGACGACGATGGACGGTGAGTGATCACAATGGCTCACCCCACACTTTGTGGTCAGGTGAGCTAAAAAGTATTGAAAGAATGCTGTTCCAAACCACTATGATATATACCTCAACAAGAGAACCAGGGAACCAGCCGACTGACTTTCCTTTACTTCCTAGCCACCATCCATTCTCTAGTACCTGTTAGCAGAAAAATGAAGCTGATGATTTATTTATTGCTAAACTATGACATACTGAGTTCTATCAGTGAGATATAATCCATATCACCCACACTGTGAGTGATATAGGTATGGCGAGGGACTAAAGTTATGACGTCAAACCGCTGACATGACGTCATTTTCCTAGTTTTAGGTCATGTTATACAACACACGTTATATATAAAGAAATATGTAATGGGTATATTATTAGATCGGATACAAGCATTGTCATGTGATAAAAACCTTATCTTATCTATAATAATACCCATGTATAATTCCGTTTTCCATAAATTTAATTTATTATCATTGTCTGACATTGTGTAGTAAACAAATACATTCACACAGATTGGTTCGCATGTGAACAGGTACGAATACACTAAATAGTTCCATTATTTCATCATCAATTATCATAAAATAAAAAGAAAATTTGTTTGTTTTGAGTGGATATGGTATATATTTCAACTTGAAGTGATACAATTTTAACATTTCACTTGCGCTACACGCTTGTGAAAATATTAAATTGTATCACTTCTTGATGAGATTTATTCCATATCCACTCAAAACAAACAAATATCCTCTATTTATCATTGGAAACTCTTATCACTATCAAAAAACAGTTCAGTACATCATTGAACAATTTCTAAACTGTTTCAAATTATGACACATCTTCAGCAGGTCACTTTGAATACATTTTGGCAAAACATTTGGTAAATCTCTTTTATTAAAGACAGTATAAAATATAATAAATGAGCAATTTCTCCTTTTGCCACATTTTATTTTATAAGTCAACTGTTGTGGGAATGGGTTGAGCAGCTAATAAACCTCTCTTTTGAAGTTTCCAAACCAAAAAATATTTTATACCACTGATTGATTGATTGATTTTTTTTTTTTACACTGCTTTAACAATTTTTCAGTTATGTCACAGCCTTTACTGGATAAACTATCAGTACAACTGGTCCATTTATCCTGAAACAAGGCAGTCAGTCTAAGTGCTAAGTCCGCCAAGGAGAGCAGCCATTACTACCATTTCAAAGTATTTGGTATGCCCCGACCAGGCATCTATATACCATGGATGACACACAAAAGCAGATCTTGTCTGGTGGGGGTTTGATTGTAAATTGAAGTGTAAGTCACAGAGATGTAACACACAAAAGCAGATCTTGTCTGGTGGGGTTTGATAGTAAATTGAAGTGTAAGTCACAGAGATGTGACACACAAAATCAGATCTTGCCTGGTGGGAGTTCGATTGTAAATTGAAGTCAAATTCACAGAGATGTGACACATTTTATATTTGTATGCATCAACATATCATTTTCATTCCAACTTGTAACTTTGCTTCTAATAGATCTTTCAAAAGCAGGCTTCCATATCAGGTTACAATTTAAAGTCAATGTAAAATGACTGACACATTGGGACCAATCCGCAGCAGACAACTTTAGAAAACATTGTTGCAAAAGGAGCAATTACTTTTAGAAACAAT
Organism: Serripes groenlandicus; assembly: GCA_031761405.1. Taxonomy (NCBI): domain Eukaryota; kingdom Metazoa; phylum Mollusca; class Bivalvia; order Cardiida; family Cardiidae; genus Serripes; species Serripes groenlandicus. The sequence continues at coordinate 4,693,238 of JASEVX010000006.1, forward strand.
CAATAAACTCCATCCCTACCTGGAATACTGTTACAAGATCTCCTTTTTCAAATTCCAAATCCCCTGCTTTTTCCGCATTAAAATCATGGACAGCTTTATGCACAATTCCCACCCAGTCTTTCATACCATCAGTGCTTTGATTAGACTCCAGCTGTTTGTATGTTAATGGGTCCGGAGTGAGGCTAGTCAGTGAGACTGATGTCGGCAAGGGGGAAGGTTCCAGCTGTTTTATCTCATCTTTATCCAGCTACAATTCATATACAAACACTGTAGATAATATACATACATTTTTTGACACATCTGTAGCAGAACATTTTATGAAAACATTGTGGCAAACGAATAAAACTGCTCATAATGAACAATTTCATCTTTTACCTTAATGTTAACAACCCTATTAAATAATAATATTTTCATTTCTAGAGATTATTTCTAGAGATTTTTGTCTTCTGCAGGTTTGTTCTATGTTGGAAATGGTTAATCATTTATAGATGCTTTCCCACTTATAGATGTTTTCTGACACCTCAGCAGCAGACGACTTTTAAAACAGTGTGGCAAAAGGAGAAATTGCTCATAATGAGCAATTTACCCTTTTGCCTCAATGTTTACAATGCTATCAAAAAAATATCCATTCATTTAACCCTATCCCTCATATAGACGCTTTCTGACACCTCTGCAGCAGACGGCCTTTTGAAAACATAAGTGACAAAAGAAGAAATTGCTCCAAACGAGCAATTTCTCCTTCTGCCACAATGTTTTCCGCTTTTAGTCATAGGTTATCCATTCAATTATAGAGATTTTCTTTTTTTTCTGCTGCAGAATTGTCATATGAGGGAAAGGGTTAAAGAGATTTTCCTTAATTTTGCCTAGATATTTAAAAACCGTCTGCTGCAGATTTGTTGTATGTGGGAAAGGGTTAAATTGTGTTAATGTACATCTTTCTGAACAATGCCAAGCATAAAACATGTCGCTGAACTTTTAGCTCTTTGACAAAATATACATCTAAGACTTTTAACCTATAGATCGGTAGGTAGACTTTGCATATGTACATTCAGACCAAGGTCGTCAAGGTCCTCAATCTGTTAACGAGTCACCATTAAGGTAGTATGAGCCTAATGGGCAACATTTTAAATTATGATCAGCTTGATAATTTCTTAATGTGTATCATTTCCTGGATTCAAAAACAAAATTTAAAAGAAATTTAACCACAAATAACAATTTTATTTTAATTTGAATTACCCTTTTCAGAATTTTCGATAAAAACGATATCACCTGAGAGACAAGAAAAATCCTTTATTTCATTTATTTTTCAACATTTTGGTATCAAAGTAACAAGAAATATATTTGCTTTCAGAAATAATACATTATTGATCACATCACCAACAAATATAATCAAACTGTACTGGAATAGTCATATGGTATTACGATTTTAACATACTATTTTGACCGCGTAAAATTAGAACATCGACGTTTAAAAGCAAAAATCAACAAGTTTTAGAAATACTCATGACCTGTTCTTTATTGATAATTAACTTTAACCATTTGGGAACATTATCACAAAAAATCTAAATGTTTTAACCGTCTCATTTAAAAAAAAAAATAGAGTTTGAAATTCCCAACCACCTATTTCAGCCGTGACTGCAAGTAATAAAATCTTCAAAGAAGCTAATATTTATGTATAGAAATATATTTAATTACTTTTTAATTCAAAGTACAATATAAACTTCTCTAAAAAGTGTTAGCTAATGAAAACAAAGAAGAAAAAAAGAAAACAAGAAATATGTGAGCTACTGCTCACTAGTGATACCCCCCGCTCATGTTTTGAAAGACATATGTGATGGTAGGGTAAAGGGCCATAACTCTGTGAAAAATCATCCAACCGGAACGCAAACACGATATGCGCATCTACACTTGGTGGTGATCCTTCCTATGAAGTTTCATAAAATTCCAAACAGCGGTTGCAGAGAAATAGCCCGGAAATGAATTTAGTCATACATAGCCTGATGGTGGAGTAAAGGGCCATAACTCCGTGAAAAATAATCCAACCGGAACGCAAACACGATATGCGCATCTACACTTGGTGGTGATCCTTCCTATGAAGTTTCATAAAATTCCAAAAAGCGGTTGCAGAGAAATAGCCCGGAAATGAATTTAGTCATACATAGCCTGATGGTGGGGTAAAGGGCCATAACTCCGTGAAAAATAATCCAACCGGAACGCAAACACGATATGCGCATCTACACTTGGTGGTGATCCTTCCTATGAAGTTTCATCAAATTCCAAAAAGCGGTTGCAGAGAAATAGCCCGGAAATGAATTTAGTCATACATAGGGGTAAAGGGCCATAACTCCGTGAAAAATAATCCAACCGGAACGCAAACACGATATGCGCATCTACACTTGGTGGTGATCCTTCCTATGAAGTTTCATCAAATTCCAAAAAGCGGTTGCAGAGAAATAGCCCGGAAATGAATTTAGTCATACATAGGGGTAAAGGGCCATAACTCCGTGAAAAATAATCCAACCGGAACGCAAACACGATATGCGCATCTACACTTGGTGGTGATCCTTCCTATGAAGTTTCATCAAATTCCAAAAAGCGGTTGCAGAGAAATATCCCGGAAACGAAAGTGTTACAGACGGATGAACGGAAGGACGGAAGGACGGACGGACATGGGTAAAACAGTATACCCCCCCTTTCCTTCGGAACCGGGGGTATAAAAAGAAATTGTGCTTCTGGAGGGATTCGAACCACTACCTTAAAACCCTAAAAAGATTTGAAGTCCTGCGCTTAACAACATAGGCTAAAGCATTAAAATTGAAGAGTTTCAAGTGGAGGTTTTCATTACGCTCCTACTACCTTAACCCTGATACAGACAAAATTTTACGCCTTTGACACCAACTTCACACATAAAACTAACACATCCTAGGCTCCCTCATAAAACAAACACATCAATTCTCACTCATAAAACAAACTTATCTTTTCTCATTCACAAAACAAACGTACCTATTCTCACTCATAAAACAATTACCTTACTCATACAAACAAGAGGGCCATGATGGCCCTAGATCGCTCACCTGAATTATTCAATGTGATTTCTAATGCAAAACACATCAAGACTATTAAATCTGACAAAGATTCAAAATACACATTCCAAAGTGTTAACAAGATTTTCCTTCATTTGGCCTAGTGACCTATTTTTCCTAGGTATCATTTAGAGAAACATTCTGACAGACTTTGAAGATGCTTAAACAAAGAAGGGGGCTTCTACAGTGTTAAAAAGATTTTCCTTCAATTTGGCCTAGTGACCTAGTTTTTGAACAGACATGACCAATATTCGAACTTGCCCTACATATCATAAAGACAAACATTCTGATAAAGTTTCAACATGTTCAAGTTAAAAATGCAGCATCCAGAGTGTTAACAAGATTTCCCTTCAATTTGGCCTAGTGACCTAGTTTCTGACCCAATATGACCCATCCATGTTCAATATTGACCTAGATATCATTCAGACAAGCATTTTGGCAACATTTCAAGCTGCTGAATAAAAAAATGTGGCATCCGGAGTATAAACACTATTTTCCTTCAATTTGGCCCTGTGACCTAGTTTTTGATCCAGCATGATCCATATTCGAACTTGACCTAGATATCATTAAAATAAACATTCTGACTAAATTTTAGACTGCTGAAGCAAAGAAATGCGGCTTCTACAGTGTTAACAAGATTTTCCTTCAATTTGGCATAGTGACCTAGTTTTTGAACAGACATGACCAATATTCAAACTTGGCCTACATATCATCAAGACAAACATTCTGATAAACTTTTAACATGCTCCAGTTGAAAATGCAGTGTTAATAAGTATTCCCTTCAATTTGACCTAGTGACCTACTTTTTGACCCAACATGACCCATATTCGAACTTGACCTACATAGTATCAAGAAAAACATTCTGATAAAGTTTCAACATGCTCAAGATAAAAATGTGGCTTCCAGAGTGTTAACAAGATTTCCCTTCATTTTGACCTACAATGTAGGGACCTAGTTTTTTAACCTCATATTACCCAGTTTCGAACTTGTCCAAAGATTTGATGGAGATGAATGTTCTGATGATTATCTTTCACAAAGAAAGTGTTGCATGTAGAGTGTTAACAAGTCAATCATAAAACTAATTCATCTATTCTCACTCATAAAACAACAAATACCTCACTCATAAAACAAACTCATCTGTTCTCACTCATAAAACTAACTCATCAATTCTCAATCATAAAACAACAAATACCTCACTCATAAAACAAACTCATCTATTCTCACTCATAAAACAAACTCATTAATTCTCACTCATAAAACAAACCCATCTATTCTCACTAAAACTGGAACTATCACTGAAGATGATAAATTGAATACCCACTATAAACAGCACCTTGACCTACACCATAACTTAATTAGTAAAAGTGCCATAACTTTGTAAAATATCATGCAATTGTAACCCCTTTAGGATATGCACATCTCTTCTTGGTATAGAAGCTTCATATGGCTTCCGACCGACAGACAGACAGACAGACTGCCCGACACAGTGACTCCTATATACCCCCTCTTCTTCGAAGGGGGTATGAAAACAACAGCAAAAACTTCACTCATAAAACAAACAAATCTGCCCTCACATATAAAACAAATACACTCATAAAACTGTTCACTCAATCAATAAACAAACACATTTATCAACATATATACATCCAACACACTCACCCTGTCCACGTGAACAGTTGGACACCAGCCCTCATGTTTGGTTGTTTCATTATAGCCCCTCATCCAGCCATTTCTGTCCAATTCCTTGCCCTGAATTATGTCCCCTTTGTTTATGGTTAACTCCCCTGTAAAGTGACCTCCATACGAATAGATTGCTATATACTTGGACCCATCCTCTGTAATTATACAAGGAGCTACATATATGTACATGAAATCAAAGCACTGCATAGTGAGCCTGCAAGGGGCTAACTGCCGATCACGGATTACATTTGCACAAGGATTTACCAATCACTAATGTCAATCAAAAACATTTCACAACAGCACTTTATTATGTCCTTATTTTGAATAATATTGGTGTTGAAAGCACAATATTGTATTTACAGAACGGGTTTAATCCAAATATCTTATTTTTTTACCCAGAAATCGTGGAATAGTAAACACACTCCTTGATGCATGTTATATCAAAAACAAAAGAAGGCCGCTGTATACCACCAATTCTAAACTTATACCAACCCCGGCACATTCACTGAGGTAATATGTCTATCTATTTTTAGAAAGGGGCTCATCAGAGCCAATTGCTATAGCAGGAGAATTCTGAAGACACTCATTGAAATCTAGATCTATTTTCAAGTGAATGTGCCGGGGTTTGTATACATTGCGAGACTGGACTACAGTCACATAAGTACCATGTCCACCTATTTTCTAGTGAATGTGCCAGGGTTGGTGTACATTGCAGACAGGACTACAGTCACAAAAGTACCATGTCCACCTATTTTCTAGTGAATGTGCCAGGGTTGGTTTACATTGCAGACTGGACAACAGTCACAAAAGTACCATGTCCACCTATTTTCTAGTGAATGTGCCAGGGTTGGTTTACATTGCAGACGGGAAAACATCACAAAAGTACCATGTCCACCTATTTTCTAGTGAATGTGCCAGGGTTGGTTTACATTGCAGACTGGACAACAGTCACATAAGTACCATGTCCACCTATTTTCTAGTGAATGTGTCAGGGTTGGTTTACATTGCAGACTGGACAACAGTCACATAAGTACCATGTCCACCTATTTTCTAGTGAATGTGCCAGGGTTGGTTTACATTGCAGACTGGACTAGTCACATAAGTACCATGTCCACCTATTTTCTAGTGAATGTGCCAGGGTTGGTTTACATTGCAGACTGGACAACAGTCACATAAGTACCATGTCCACCTATTGTCTAGTGCATGTGCCAGGATTGGTTTACATTGCAGACTGGACAACAGTCACAAAAGTACTATGTCCATCTATTTTCTTGTGAATGTACCAGGGTTGGTTTACATTGCGAGACTGGACAACAGTCACATAAGTACCATGTCCACCTATTTTCTAGTGAATGTGCCAGGGTTGGTATACATTGCGAGACTGGACAACAGTCACAAAAGTACCATGTCCACCTATTTTCTAGTGAATGTGCCAGGGTTGGTATACATTGCGAGACTGGACAACAGTCACAAAAGTACCATGTCCACCTATTTTCTAGTGAATGTGCCAGGGTTGGTATACATTGCGAGACTGGACAACAGTCACAAAAGTACCATGTCCACCTATTTTCTAGTGAATGTGCCAGGGTTGGTAACTTGGTATACATTGCGAGACTGGACAATAGTCACATAAGTACTATGTCCATCTATTTTCTTGTGAATGTGCCAGGGTTGGTATACATTGCGAGACTGGACAACAGTCACAAAAGTATCATGTCCACCTATTTTCTAGTGAATGTGCCAGGGTTGGTATACATTGCGAGACTGGACAACAGTCACAAAAGTACCATGTCCACCTATTTTCTAGTGAATGTGCCAGGGTTGGTATACATTGCGAGACTGGACAACAGTCACAAAAGTACCATGTCCACCTATTTTCTGGTGAATGTGCCAGGGTTGGTATATATTGCGAGACTGGACTACAGTCACATAAGTAACATGTCCACCTATTATCAAGTGAAATGAGCTGACTGATAATAAATCTATTTTAAATTAAAAGTAAATAAATTCTGTATAAACATAAATACACTTTTTATATAGTAATAAAAACATTTTGACTAAAGGAGCAATTTGTGCTATAGCCACAATTTTCGAAAGTCGTCTCCCTCAGACAAGACAAAATGTGTCTGCATGTGGGAAAGGTTTAATAACAGATTTATCAAAGTCTATTCACAATATCCATGATCAAGTCCCAGTTAGAATATTTGTCAAGTACCACAAATTAATCAACACACAAAAACGATTGCAGCCAAAACAAATTAAAACCACACTAACATGTCAGAAAGAAACCAAATTCCATCAACATGAATTTTGTTCTATTATAATCCATGTAAATCCTGTTTTTTGTTTCAGTATCTCTAAGTATAAACAGTTTTTTTCTGCTTTTACATACCCCCATTTAATTAGCCTAACTCTGGTTCAGTAGATATTTTCAAAGCACTTTCACAGGTAATTATACATGGAAGAAAAACATCAGTAGATAAGGTTTGACCAGTGATTGAACAGGTCATCTACAAACATGCAGTATGGTTGGGCAACCAGATAAAAACAAGTTTTCTAATTCCATTACTTGGCTGCACTTTTTTTCAACACTTTCCCACATTAAATCAAAATCTACAGCAGACCACTTTGAAAGTATTGTACAAAAAATATGAAAAATGTATGTTATAATGAAAGTAAATTAATTGAAATGAGTTAAACACATTGTGGCAAATGGGAAATTGCACCTGTATGAGGGATACGAAAGACTGGTGGTGATTTCCAAACTTCACATTTCAGACTTCAGACTTCATACTTCACACTTCATAGATAATATGTGTGAAGTGTGAAGTTTGAAGTTTGAAGTATGAAGTTTGAAGTCTGAAGTTTGAAGTCTGAAGTTTGAAGTGTGAAGTGTAAAGTTTGACGTTTGAAGTTCGAAGTGTGTGAAGTATGAAATTCAGACTTCATACTTCACACTTCAAACATATTATCTATGAAGTGTGAAGTATGAAGTTTGGAAGTCACCACCCGTCTTTTGTAGGATAGGGTTAAAACTTCAGCAAAAAATGTTTGCATCTTATTTTAACACTTTTCCACATACAGACCACTTTTGAAATATTCAATAATTACTTTTATTTGTAGAGATTTTCCAATGTTTTGGGCAATGTTGTCAAAGCCATCTGCTGTAAATTTGTTGTGTGTGGGTAAAAGGTTTACCACCAAGTTTTAAAATGCTTTAATTATGTTGCAAAGGAGTAAGTCTTCATCTGTATCAAAGAAGATTACAGTAAACATGCCACTTTTGTATACTCATTTAGATTGTAAATAATTTTAAGAAAATACGAAACCACATTGGAAAACATTGGCTAGCAATGTCTCCTTTTCCATCACTTTTATTTTCACAAGTAAACTAGCACTTGCAAATAATTCAAAATTCAGTATCCTAAAGAAATTATTCTCCAAATAAAATTTAGAACTTCTATCATAGATCTATCAATACAGTTCTTCCATTATCACCAGAGAATCAAAAATTCTTGGGACGCAATAAGGTCCTTATCAATATAATTTGAGGGCTTGGCGTGAAACGGTTGTAACTAAAGTTGGTATTTTTTTACCAAGGTTAATCACCTCGCCATGAAGTCTTTATAAGCGTTAAAATCATTTTTCTTGGTAAACAAACGAAATTTAGGTGCCATTGCTCGTTTTGAGCAATGGCACCTAAATTTGCATTGTTTACAAATGGGTCAAAACTACCCCTAAAGCAGGGTTTTCAAAATAGGATTTTAGTTACAACTGTTTCACGCCAAGCCCTCAATATATTATGTCTATAGGAAATGGCATTTTTCCATGTCTTAACCCTTTCCCTCATACAACAATTCTGCAGCAGACGGCTTTGAACATATTTTATCAAAAAAAAGAAAATCTCCATAATTGAATGGATAACCTATGACTAAAATTGGAAAACATTGTGGCAAAAGGAGAAATTGCTCGTTTTGAGCAATATCTTCGTTTGTCACTATGTTTTCAAAAAGCTGTCTGCTGCAGAGGCTTTAGAAAGTGTCTATATGAGGGAAAAGGTTAAACCTTTCCCACTTTCGAACAGATTTTGAAGTGAGTTATTTCTTGTAATGATTAATTTTTCCGTTTGCAATTATGTGATTTCAACAACTATTTAATAATTGTACTTTCATTTATTAGACATTTCCTTATTTTTGCCTCCATGTTTCCAAAGTCAATTGCTACAGACTTGCTGTTAATATGAAAGGGTTCGAAGTAATTATGTTTGAGATAGTCTAGGGGAATCAAAATGTTCTATCAACTCATCGTCTGATAAACTAGTTAAAAAAATCCTTAACAGAAAATATTCAAGAAAAACATTGTATCACATTAGATCAGATCAGATATTTAACGGTTTCCCACCTACAGGTGTTTTGACACATCTGCTGCTATGCAACTTGTAAACATTTGTCATCTATGTTAAGTTTCAAAGCTCTACCTTGAACGGTTAGTGAGGAAAAAAGGACTTTAACAAAAAACTTCAACTTAATATACGAAGAGGAAGCTTTGACATTGGCTCACTCATAACAAGCACAATCAAAGCTCTAGTTAAGGGCTTACTTCATGTTCTTAACCCTTTCCTTCATATAGATGCCTTCTGACACCTCTGGAGCAGACAACTTTTGAAAACATTGGCGCAAAAGTAGAATTTGCTCAAAACGAGCAATTTCTCCTTTTGCCACAATGTTTTAAACTTTTTTTCAGTAATTAAACATTTACTTATAAAAATTTTCCCCATTTAAGCTAGATGTTTTCAAAGTTGTCTGCTGCAGATTTGCTGTATATGGGAAAGGTTTCATATCTCCAAACCATCTGTTGTAGGTACTCAAAAGGATCATTTAACTGAGATTGGTTTTTTGAGTACCATAGTACAGGGTTTTATTAGGTAATTAGATAGACATTGTGGGGAATTAATCTGTTTACTTCCCCTTATCTCTAATCTCTAAATATCTGACCAAATTTTCAAAGGCTGTGTGCTGCTCAGTCATCAACAGCAGGCTGTTAGCAAAGAGTGTTACAATACAACAACAACAGACAAATATTTACCTAGTGGAGTAGTAGCATTTTCTCTGTTTGGTGGTGCTCCCTTTGGTGGAGTCTTATCGGGAACCTTTGGAAAGGATTTACGCTTCTCCTGTAAATATAGACAGTAAAGTATTGTAACAAGAGCACCGCGTACAGCACAGAAGCTCGACTGATAGAAAACAGAAACAAGAGGGCCATGATGGCCCTATATCGCTCACCTGATTTAATAGAACTTCAATAGTTTTCAAAGTTTTTACTCTATACATATAAGGAAAACAAGCAACCACCATGGCGGCCATGTTTTTCAATGGATCGGAAATATTTGAACAATCTTGGTAGAGGGTACCCCAAGGAACATTTGTGCAAAATAATTTTCAAATCGGGCCAGTACTTTTGGACAAGAAGAATTTTAAAGTTTTAACAATGCACATATAAGAAAAAAACAAGCTCCGCTCCCTGGCGGCCATGTTTTTCAACGGATCGGAAATATTTGAACAATCTTGGTAAAGGGTGCCCCAAGGAACATTTGTGCAAAATAATTTTCAAATCAGGCCAGTACTTTTGGACAAGAAGATTTTTAAAGTTTTAACAATGCACATATAAAAAAAAAAGCTTCGCCCCCTGGCGGCCATGTTTTTCAACGGATTGGAAATATTTGAACAATCTTTGTAAAGGGTGCCCCAAGGAACATTTGTGCAAACAAAAATTCAAATCGGGCCAGTACTTTTGGACAAGAAGATTTTTAAAGTTTTAACAATGCACATATGAGGAAAACAAGCTCCGCCCCCTGGCGGCCATGTTTTTCAACGGATTGGAAATATTTGAACAATCTTGGTAAAGGGTGCCCCAAGGAGCATTTGTGAAAAATAATTTTCAAATCGGGCCAGTACTTTTGGACAAGAAGATCTTTAAAGTTTAAACAATGCACATATAAGGAAAATAAGCTCCGCCCCCTGGTGGCCATGTTTTTCAACGGATCGAAAATATTTGAACAATCTTGGTAGAAGGTACCCCAAGGAACATTTGTGCAAATTAATTTTCAAATCGGGCCAGTACTTTTGGACAAGAAGATTTTTTAAGATTTGGCAATTTTCCCCTTTTCTGATGCCGCAGCAACCAAAGTTCTACTTGGAATTAAATTCTTTGAACAACTTTGAAAGAGGACAACCTAAGGACCATTCCTGTGAAGTTATTTTGAAATCTGTCCATTGGTTTAGTAGGAGAAGTCATTTGTAGGAAATTGTTAACAGACGGACAGACTTGAAAAACATAGTGACAAAAACCTGAAAAATCTCCATAAAAAATAGCTTAATTGTTAAATAAAGTTGAAAACATTTGGCCACAAGGTTTTCAAAGTTGACTGCTGCTATTGCGTCAAAATGCGTCTGCAGGTGGGAAAAGGTTAATGCTTTCCCTTATACAGATGACATATGATGTTATGAACTTTTGTAATTGCTCAATTTGAACATTTTGTCCTTTTCTAAGTATTAAATATGCATCGAAGTTGTCTGTAGCGGGAAAAGTTTTAAAGTGCTTTAATTTTGGAAGAGTCTTAAGTCAGCCTATAATAAAGTTGGTAAGAGATATGCTATTTCTGTTCACATTCCTACAGATAAGTAGGACATGCTGATTAATCACCGCAGACAGATCTATTTTCTTCATTAAAAACTTCAATTTCCATAACCCTTTTCAAAATTCAACAAATCTATAGCACAAATCATTAGCAGACGACTTTGAAATAATTTGGACAAAAATGTGAAAAATCTCTGAAGGTGAAAGTATAATTATTGAAAGCTGAAAATATGGAAAATTGCTTTAAATAGAATTTGTTATTATTGAACAGAATTGAAAATACTTTTGCAAAAGGGAAAACAGCCCATTGTGACTAATTTCTCCTTTTACAACAATGTATCCAACAATTGTATGATGAAGATCAGTTAAAATATGTTTCAAAAGGGGTTAATTTCCTTAATTCTTCAATAATTTATTTTACAATTGAAAGTTGGTAACTCAATTAATTAAATAATAATTCTAAAAAAAGCAGATTTAACCCTTTCCCTCATATAGATGCTTTCTGACACCTCTGCAGCAGACAGCTTTTTGAAAACATAGTGACAAAAGAAGAAATTGCTCAAAATCCATTCAATTATAGAGATTTTCTATTTTCTGACAAAATATGTTCAAAGTCGTCTGCCGCAGAATTGTTCTATGAGGGAAAGGGTTAATTTCTTCAGTGTTCCGAAAACTTCGATAAAGATGGCAGCACAGATACATAATTCATAATGGTGCATTGATGTGTATGAGTTTTTGGGGTTTCTGCTTACATGCAAAATTGATGCTTTTTTACCTTTTCCACATGCAAATACATGTACATCGCTAATTCAGAAGACGACTTTTGCAACTATCAAAATATAGCACTTTCATTTAAAGAGGTTTTATTTAATATTTTTTCCCACACAATTTTAAAGTCTTCTGCTGCAGATTTGATCTATATTTGAAAGGTTAAATCTAACATTTGACATGCATGATTGTGTTTGTGCAGCATTTGTCCCTTTACCGCGTACAGCAACATCTGAAGCAGATGATTTTGATCTGCTTTCGAAATCATCTTGAGAAAAATACGACCTCTTATATTAATGTTTAGTTTTAGAATAAAGTTGAAAAAACATTGTGGCAAAAGAAGAAATTGCTTATTATGATCCATTTTCCTTTTACCACAATGTATTTAAAAGTTGTTTACTGCAGAGTTGTCATAAGTGTCTGTATGTAAAGGGGGTTAATATATGAAAATGTGAAGTGCAAATGAAGTGCAAATGCAGCATAGTCATAGCCTCTGGCCCACTTTAATTTTGTGAATTTAATGGGTCTTTTATCTGGAAATGTCTTTCTCAACCCATTCCCACAAACTATAAATCTGCAGCAGACGACTTTCAACAAAGAATAGGCAAACAAAGTCTTATCTGTAGGAGCTCTCAGACTGTTCTATAGCAGACAACAATAACATCATTGATGCAAAATGGTCATCAAAAATGTCTCCATTTATCTATTTGATCTTTTATCCCTTTCCCACATAAAGACGCTTTCTGACGCCTCTGCAGCAGACAACTTTTGAAAACATTGTGACAAAAGAAGAAATTGCTCAACATGAGCAATTTCTTCTTTTGCCACAATGTTTTCAATTTTTTTCAGTAAATATACCCTCATTTATAGTGAATTACCACATTATTCCTTATATGATTTTTTTAAGTCATCTGGTTCAGATTTGTTGTATGTGGGAAAGGGTTATAATTTTACTTTCTTATTTTTCACATGTTTTCAAGTAGGAAAAATATCAATAAATGGGCTAACGAATCTGTAAAATAAATTTATACAAGTTTTGATTCATGGACTGGCAAAGTTTTATCTATTTAACCCCATTTATAATTTAAATGCATTTTGACGCATTTGCAGCAGACAACTCATAATGAGCATTTAGTCTTTTTGCCACAATATTTTGAACTATTTTCACTAATGATTATTAGTCGCCGGGCAGAAGCCCGCGACTTCTATTTTTAATAGGTTTTCGGAAATGACATGGGAGGGGGGGTTATTATTAGATTTTTTTTTTTTTAAATGTCTTGAACATATTACAATTGCGTTTGTTTAAAAACACTAAGTTATGACACATCTAAAATGAAATAAATATTCCGATGTTTTAAGTATGTGCAGTTTCTTTATTTTGACTGGCATTTACGTTTTTGTGTTTTATTTACGAAGACAAATAGTCCCTATTAGCTATTAGCTGGGATACTTTATTTTCATAAACTATGTAATCAAAAGGCGATAACTACAAACCTTTACGTCGCACAGTCTAATTTGATTACATACGCGCACCTGCTTGCAGCCGATTATCGATATTAAAATCACGTCGAATTCTCCTTTTAATAGATAAGTATCATTATAAACTGGTAACAGAAACAAAAATAAGAATAATTGGTGAAAATATGTCTCAAATATAAGCCTGTTTATCGGTCGTGAACGTCGAAACGCCTTTTCCTCAGTTTGTGACCTAGTTTCATATTGCCAAAATGTAAACAAAGCGAAGTAACCGGAAGTAAAATGTAAACTTAGAAAAGTGACTTTTTTATGCATACAAAAAATGTCGCACGACAAATTGATTTCTTAAACGTCACGAAACGAGTGCATGGGTCGAATATAGGAGAAAGACAGATACTATAGAAATGTTCGCGAATGCACTAAAGCTTTGCCTGAGTTTTTATTCACTTTCTTCGATGTTTGACACTACGACTCGATTTTGAAACGATCGAGGGTCAACATTTCGAAAGAATGCTCAAACACCTTATTACAGATAGATAGCTAATATTACACACTTAAATGTTTAAATATATGTGATATTAAATGATTATTTGGCTTGAAACAAATTAAGAGAAGAACAAACTCTGATAAACAATAGATTTAGAAATAAAGAAAATCTGCTCTTTCGCACACAATTAATTTCATACTTGCCATCTATTAAATAGTAATGGGACTCGCAACTGGCATTTCTCTTGCGCCAAACATATATTGTATGCATCAACGATTTAGATAAACAATTTAGCTGATATGTTGTTTCAAGTGTGGTCTACTTTTTAAACATACGAGGATAAATTTTAACATCTGTGAAATATTTATTATAATTATTATTAAAAAGGAGGAAGTTCATGTCTTCAGCAATTTAACCATTTTCTCAATGTTTTAAGCGTTTAAAGGTTTTCATTGTTGCTTCAGACATGGAAATATTTAATAGCTTTTTATTGCATGTAGATTTAAATCCCAAAATGTATTAATTTGTTGTGGTTTTATTGACAAATACAAAACATCCAAAATCCTGACCAAAAGAAATCCTGAAATTTGTAGATCTATGTGGAATTTCAAAAATCCTGGAATTAGTCCTTATGAAAACATTATGTGTATGTTTAGACTAATGAAAGTCAAGAATACATGTGTGTTAAAAAATAAATCAATGCAGTCTTTTCCGGCGACATTGATGCCTTGCATCAACTTTCTCTTGTACTTTTGCTTATAAATAGTTTCCAAATACTTGCCTATATATATTTTAAAGTCATCTGCGGCAGATTTGTTGCATGTTGGAGTGGGTTAAATAGCAGTTCCAAGTTAGCTAATGACTGGCCTAATTGCTTATCATGAGCAATTTCCTCTTTTGACACAACGTTTTCAACACAATTCAATTATAATAGGTTCATTTATAGCAATTTTACTTGTTTTTCTCAAGATGTTTTCATAATTGTCTGCTGCAAATTGGTTGTATGTGGGGAAGGGTCTAACTATCAATCTGCCTACCTTTGGTTGTATTTTACAGTAGATGGGCTCCACTTCAATGTCTTTCTCACTGGGCATGGAGTCGCGTAGACTGGGCGGATATCGGGGTTGTGCCATGAATGAACTAACGTTTGACTCGCCGTTCATCTCAATCTCATCCTCAGTCTCCAATTTATCTGTCATGTAAAATTAAAAACTTATCTGTCATGTAAACAATACAATTTATCTGTCATGTAAAATTACAACTTATTTGTCATGTAATATTACAACTTATTCTATTTTGCTAACTTAAAGGTGTAAGATAAAATTACAACATATTTCATTGCTCCAATTTATCTGTGTCATATAACATTGCAACATATTACTTTTCATCAGCATATATGTGTCATGTAAAATTACAGCATATTTAAATTTCTGAACTTTTCTTTTACCTTTAAATGTGGTATTAATGGGATAATTAAATGCCATTCATATTAATTAAATAGCAGAATTTTTCCAATTGTGTGAGGGCAGCCGGAATGATGGAAAATTCTTTCCCATATGCTGACACATTTGGTCACATCAGCAGCAGATGACTATTGAAGACATTGCAGCAAAGGCAGGAATTTGCTCCTCAGGAGAAATATCTCCCTTCGCTAAAATGTTTAACTCTTTGGACAATAATTATACTGTCATTAATAGAGATCTTCCACATTTTGCTTCCAAAGTAAATTCTTTCTATGCGCGAGAGGGTTAAGCTAAAAAGATCTCTTTCATCAAGTTACTGAATAAATAATGCAATATGCCAACCACAATAACTCATTTTGCGCTCATGGAAAGCGAATACAAGGGGCCCAATACCCATATAGCTCCACTTGCCACAAGGTGAAATAATCCAAACTATGTTGTCAGTCCTTTGTCAAATTAATATGACTCGAGAAAACTGATATGTCTATTTCAGATAAAAATATTTTCAAAGTTTTTTCCTATATCTTTCTATGTAAAACAGGTGACCCAAGACTGGGGCACTATTTGAACAAGCTTAGTAGAGGACCCCCTAGACACTGCTACATATCAGATATGTAAGCTATAGGCCTTTTGGTTTCAGACAACAAGATATTCAAAGTTTCCCTATAAATCTCTCTGTTAAATTGTTTGACCCCAGCGGCATAATTTAAAGAATCTTAGTAGAAGACCACAAGACAATGCTATACAACAAATATAAGCTCTAGGCCTTTCAGTTTGAGATTTTCAAAGTTTTTACCTATGTATCTCTATGTTAAAACGGTTACCCCTAAGGCAGGGCTAATTTTTACCCCAGGAGCATTTGAACAATCTTGATAGAGTACCACTAAAAAATGCTACACACCAAATAGCAAAGCTCTAGGCCTTTCTGTTAAAGACAAGAATATTTTCCATATATATCTCTATGTAAAACATGTGACCCCTGGAGTGGGGTCATAATTTGAACAATCTTGGTAGGACCACTAGACAGTACTACAAGCCTCAAGGCTATTCAATTTCAGACAAGATGATTTTCAAAGTTTTTCCTATCAGTTGCCATGGCAACCAGAGTTCTACATGGAATCAATTGCTTTGAACAACTTTGGAAATGGACCACCAAATTCTTGTGAAGTTTAAGTGCAATAGACCCAGTGGTTTAAGAGGAGTTATGTTTAAAGAAATTGTTGACAACAACAGACAAAATGTGCTTACAATAGCTCACCTTGAGCACTTAATGCACAGGTGAGCTAAACATGAGCTTTAAAGGGAGGTCTTGATGGATTTTGTAACTGAAAACTCACGTGTGCCCGTAGATAATGTAGACCCTGACCAAAACTTTATCTAGTCACCTTTATTTAGAAGGGTCATAAATGAAACTTCTGACAACAAAAACTAGATTTTACTTCATTTTACTTCTATACCCATTTAAATTATATCAATGCCAGAATGTAACAAGACTCATATCAACTGATGCGGCTAAAACCAATTTTACCTTGGGGTGCTGCCTGTATGTAACTATTTGGGAACCAGCCCGAATGTTCACCGACGGTTCCCCTCCACCATCCATTGCCCTCCTTTCTGTGTACCCTAACAAGGTCACCTTGTTTAAGTGTAAGATGGGTCTCTAAATCAGCATGAAAATCAAACACTGCTTCATAGGTGGTACAACCTGTAAAGGTCAAATGTTAGATGATATATTGAATAGTTATAGTAGATAAGACTGTTCGTAGGAACACAAATGTCGCCTTTTGATAAGTCATAGAGTGAAAAATTGACAGATAGACAGACGAAATTAAGATGATCTGAATGATGTATTCCCACAAAATAATTTTCACAATACATGGATAAATTGTGCATAAGACCGTATGAAAATGCTCATAGTATTGATGTAACAATGAACATCAAAATATTTAAGGTAATGCCATAATTTATTTATGGCATTACCTTAAACACCATTTTCAAAAGTATTTGACTAATATCATGGCACCTGTAATAAATACACTTACGTTTGACCCTAGGGACACTTACATTTACCATTATTGGAAATGTCCTTTGCCAAAGGACTTTCTCTTGTGACTTTGGTGAGTGGGGACCAAACTTTGGATGCCCGGTTTTAAATCTGGTGGAGTTCTCCCACAGATGTTAAGATAATTATGTCTTCAATCATCATCATCATCATGTTTTAACACTTATCTGATATGACATTTTTAGAGTATAATATGCTTTGAAAGAAAAACACAATTGAATAAAATAAGTAAAATTTAAAGGTGAAATTTTATACAGGCTTAATTTAACCCTTTCTCTCATATAGACACTTTCTGACGCCTCTGCAGCAGACGACTTTTTGAAAACATAGTGACAAAAGAAGAAATTGCTCAAAACAAGCAATTTCTCCTTTTGCCCCACAATGTTTTCCACTTTTAGTCATAGGTTATCCATTCAATTATAGAGATTTACCTTTTTTTTTACAAAATATGTTCAAAGTCGTGCTGCAGATATGACAAATATGACAAATCTGCAGCAGACTACTTTGACATCTAGGCAAACATATTGAAAATCTCTATAAACCAAGCAGTATTATTGGATTGGGTTGCAACCAATGTGACTAAAGGTCAAATTGCTCTTGATGTCATTTTGAGCATTTAATCGTAATTCCAAGTGGTATGCTGCAATTAGATTTGAAGTTATAGATATCGGGGAATAGGTTATAAGACTGAAAATTTAATGTAGGAATGAAAAGCTTAAAAGAATTATCAACAATACATGCATAATAAAACATAAATACCAAAAAGCTCACAATAAACTAATTATATTAGCCCTTATCTCTTGGGAAATTTGTATTAAATAATAAATGGAAGTTTGTATCAAGCACAGAGAAACACCATGTCAAAAAATAGATGGGGGAGGTTAAATAATCATGCAATTCTCCATGCCAAAATATGCAAAATAGAAATGTAACAAGAAGAGAGGTAACAAGATCCATGATGGCCCCCATATTGTCCAATGGGTAATAACAAATTATTATGGCAGCCATCATGTGCAGCTTAGTCAAGCAGCTGGCCTAACTTTAGTAAATAGTAACATTGTGTGTTTATTTTTGGTGGAATCTGACCATCGATAAAGAAGGAGATGTCAGTTAAACATTTTTCTACTAAATCTTATGCACAGTTTAATAAAATGTTGGTAAATTTGTGTAATTTATTTTTCAAATTTAATCAGTATTTAAAGAATGGAGCAGTTTAAATCATTCTGGTAGATGGTTTTATAGCAAGGGGCTTTTTGGAGCCAATTGCTATAGTAGGCAAATTCCAAAGACACTCATCGAAATCAAGACTGGAATTAGTCCCTAATGTTAAAGATCTTATTACAATATCTGCAATGAATCACTTCAAATATCTCTTTCTACAGTAACTCTCCATTTTTGAACTCCCATTTTGATATTTTGATATTCAGTGATTGTATATATAATGTCAACGAAAGCACAAGCATATGTGGAATATTTTCTAAAAATGTACGGACTGGTTCTAGTTTTAGTCATGTCTACAATAATTGGTACCGCCAATAAGTTTGTCACTAAAAAGACCAAAAAGATGTAACTTGTTGGATATCAAAAGAAAAATGGATTTGATTTGAAATTGCTTCCGAAATAGAAAGAACTGCACAGAAATGTGCGGTTGAAATATAGAATCACAGAATTGAAAATTAAAAGTGTATTTCTACGCTGTCAACAAAGGAAGTCATGGAAATACGATGAATATCTATAAACAACAAGTGAAGAGAAAGAGGATCTGGTGTAGTGGATACGGTGACCACTTGTCACACAGGAGACCCGGGTTAAAATCCCGGTCGGGTTGGTATATTTTTTTTCTAAGAAATAAATTCATGTAACCTACTAATTCCAACATATTGAGAATTCACAAAAATCAAAAATGCTACATTTATCTTTTCATCTATTCTATGAGAAAATCTAACTTTGGTGATCCTAAAGCATCTAAGTGAAACTTGCTGTCTGATATCTTGTGCAGTATAAAAGCTCATTTTTTAAAATTTATTTACAAATTTTCATAATTTTAGCTACTTGTGCAGCAGACTGGAATGGTTTCAGCAATTTTGATTGAGGGCCGACTGACGAACATTTCAGTTAAATTACTTTGAAATTAGGTCAGTTTATTAGAAGGTGAAAAAAAAATGTTCACTAATGTCACCACCACAACTGAACCATGGACATCCAACAATACTTAAAGTAACTAGAACTATCACTGAAGATGATAAATACCCCCTAAAACAGCACCTTGACCTGCACCATAACTTAATAAGTAAAAGGGCCATAACTCTGTTAAATAACATGCAATTGTAAGACCTTTAGGATATGCACATCTCCTCTTGGTATAGAAGCTTCATGTAAAATTTTATTGAATTCCACCCAGTAGTTTATAAGAAATAGGCCGGACAAAGTATGGCTTCCGACCGACCGACAGCCCGGCACAGTGACTCCTATAAACCCCCTCTTCTTAAAGAAGGGGGTATAACTATGAGTTCTATGCACTCAGGTTAGCTAAAAAATTAACCAAATACTTAACCTTATTATTAATTCTCCTATGGTAAAAAATTAGGTCATTTTATGATTGATCGATTTGAGTTTATGGCGGCCATTTTACCTAATGTGTGTTTCCTTGCTTCTTCTAACCTGTTGCTTGCCACACAACTTTTGTTCCCAGGCATGGAAGTTACCAGTTGACTATCTTCCCACATAGCCTCTTTATTCAATTGATGAAAGGAGGAAGAAGCTTATCAAAATTACTTTTGTCAATTGTCAGAAAAAGTGAATGGCTGAGCTGGGGTTTGAACTCATGACCCCTAGAATGATAGCCCTTGTCATTTACCTAATGAGCTCAACAAACAAAATGGGGCTCAACAAACAATAACTTTTTACAGAGTGGAAATCATCTGATTTTAAACTTACTCATGACTACCGGTAAAGATTTTCAATTTTATAAAATGAAATGAAATAAAAGTTTCCATTTGAAAAGTTATTGTTCTCATCTTTTGTTCCAGTGTATACTGTATCAGTAAATTAGCAAAATGAGTCACTCAACAGACAAGATAATGTACCACTAGACACAGAATGCCAGGAATATTCAACATACCAAGAGAAATTAAAACCTTTTCCACCAACAGACATATTTTTACGCATATGCGGCAGATAACTTTTAAAAACTTTGAGGCATAAGGAATGATTGATTGATTGGGGTTTAACGCTGTTTTCAACAATTTTTCAGTCCTATCACAGCGACCAGATCACCTACTCATGCGTTTCCTGGTTTTCCCACACCAGTACACCACACAACATACCTTCCATGCAACTGGCTGCTTTTCCACATATACTGTTAAACAGCCCATGAAAGACGAATGACGCAGGTCAAAATGACTTTTGTCAAACGTCGGAAAGAATGTTGGCCGAGCTGCGATTTGAACTAACAACCCCTGGATTGACAGCCCGCTACCGACTGAGATACCGGAGCTCGGCTGTGGCAAAAGGAGAAATTGCTTGTAATGAGCAATTTCTCTTTTTGACACAATACTTTAAATTCTGGTCAATTTTTTCAAAGCAGCCTGGTGCAGATTTGTTGTGAGTGGAAAAAGTCAATTCCTACAGGGTAGAGAAAACTGATGATACCTCTGCGGCAGATATGATATGGGAAAAGTAGAAATGTTTCATAATTAGCAATATCTCTCCTTCCTTACATAGTTTTTGGCTTCATGTGATAATAACAAAATCATATATCTTAATTTTATAATATTTTCTTCAGTTGTTGTCATATTGGGCAAATTTCAATGTGAGGTTAACTTAAGCATGTTACTTCAATGTGATTATGGGACTCTTACAAATTCTGGTCAAATTGTCTTAGACATGAATCTCAACCTTTTCTTAGAATGATATTCAAGGACTTTTCAACGGATAGTTAAAGTGATTGTTTTTTAGGATGTTAAAGACCTAATATATGAACTTATCCTGCCATATATATATGCAACTTATAACTATACTTGTGAACAAGTCATATCAAAATCAGTCTTATCTTGGACTGCATTTTTTGCTTCTATTAGATTAGCTAAATAAACCTCAAGGATGTGTTCAGGTGATCAGCATGTTCTATCAAATTTCAAGTAACTTTCAAGAATTTATAAAGATTTCTAAATTTCAAACACTTTTCCAATTTGAACCCAGCTTGAGTCTGTTTTGTTGTCCATCTCTCCCAAAGTGGAAAGCATTTTGGAAAACGCATAAATTGATCATTGTTTTTTAGGGGGTATCTAGATATATATTGAGGTGTTTGCATTATGTTCATGAACAGAACTTCATTTATACTATAAGGACGTGCTATCAAACTTTTTTCTCAATATGTTTAACAAGAACTAGGAGAGAAACAATGTACCATATTCTATTGAAAAACCAGACTTGGAAAACAGTTAATATCAATATCAGCCTACAACATCATGGGATTTGATTAAAGATTTCTCTATTCTTCCTTTAAGTTGTTTATGGTAAAGTGTTACAGCCACAAGAAGTGTGGAATGCATTTTGATACACTGTGCGAATATTCATGTGCTGCCAATACCTACCAGTTATCTGATCACCTCCTGTATTGAAGTCATCATCAGAAGGGTCAACTGTACCTTCATCTCCAGTAAGAGTATCTTCACTATCTACCTCATCACCTTGATCCTCTATTTCATCATCCAATTCCTCGGTATAACAACCGTCAACTAGATCTATATCTCCTACATCCTCCTCCAGATCTAGCATATTATCCAAGTCATACAATGCACTGGCTATATCATTTGTGTTATCATCTAAGTCATTCAATGCACTTTCTTTACCATTTGTACTATCACCAATACCATCTTCTAGTCTTAAAATATCATCTAAGTCATTCAATGCACTGTCTATATCGTTTGTACTATCTACAAAACCATCTTCCAGATCTAGCATATCATCTAAGTCATTCAATGCACTGTTTATATCATTTGTACCACCTTCAATATAACCTTCCAGATATAGCATATTATCATTGAGTCCACCTTTCTCGTTAAAGTCGGTAGATTCCAATTCTTTATCAATTTCATCAAACATTTCAATTGTTTTAGGCAGAGGAATTGGACTGTTTTCTATATTTTCATTTGTGTCAAATGTCTGACTGATGAAATCTAGAGCATTTCCCCCTTTTATTTTGATTCTTTGATTTTTCTTCCGTCTCCGGACCACTGTTTGAAATTTAAAAGACGACATGCAACTAAAGAGTAAACAAAAGAAAATATAAAGCACAAAAAACATAAATTGTTGAAACATTGGAAAATATGTGTTCTCCTTATTTTTGACTTAACAAAAGTAATCCATTACAAGGTAGTCTTAATCTCTTTCCTCTATTGATTGAATGGGGTTTAACGCCGTTTTTAACAATTTCTCATTTATATCACGGCGGCCAGTTCACCTACTCATGCATTTCCTGGTTTTCTCACACCAGTACTCCACACAACAATCTTCCCAAGCAATCTTTCCTATATAAATAGAAACTACAGCAGAAGACTTTGAAAAATTAATACCAATGCAAAAATATGGAAAATCTCTATAAATGAAACACCAGTAAATGATTGGAAAAAATACATTTAGTGCTGTGTCTATCTGACTTTCAATATTATTATTTTAGGTTTGTGAATTTAATCAGGTGATGCAGTGGTTTCTATAAATGAAGAATCCTAAACAACTTTTAAACAAATCACTGGTAACTCCTAAAAATTTGTCTATTGAAGAGTTGACAAAATGCTTCTGTATGAGGGAGAGGCTCAAATCATTATAAAAGTACACAATGTCATATTCATGAAGCATGAGTTTGTCCAATACCCCCAGATCAAGATCAAGACACAAGAAGATTGAGCCAGTTTGTCATAATCTTCTCCAGGTCATAACTGATTACGAGACGGAAATATTTCCATTGTAGGGTAGACAGAGTATAAGATATCAACTAAAGATGGGTATTGTTTAGTCCGCCGAGCAGGTCAACCCTTTCCCTCATACGACAATTTTGCAGCAGACGACTTTGAACATATTTTGTCAAAAAATAGAAAATCTCTAAAATTAAATGGATAAAAGTGGAAAATATTGTGGCAAAAGAAGAAATTGCTCGTCTTGAGCAATTTCTTCTTTTGTCACTATGTTTTCAAAAAGCTGTCTGCTGCAAATGCGTCAGAAAGCGTTTATATGAGGGAAAGGATTAAGGACTTACCATGCACATTTAAAATGGAAAGAAATAAAAAGCTTACTCAGGATGACCGAGTTAGCATTTTGGTAAACAAAATGAAGATAAAAGAAAATACTTAAGAAACCCTATAATAGCAAACATTCATTTTAAAGCATGCATTATAATATAAATGCTTTCCCCCTTTTTTTCCAAACAAAACCTTACTTACTACAAGTTAAACCATTTCCTACATGCATATCTATTTTAATTGTTCTGCAGAAGATGCCTTTTAAAATCACTGAATTTGTTCTCAATAAAATATTTTTCTAGTGCATCAACGTTTTCAATTCTATGAAATAATGATATCTACATGTTTAACCCTTTCCCTCATATAGACGCTTTCTGACGCCTCTGCAGCAGACAGCTTTTTGAAAACATAGTGACAAAAGAAGAAATTGCTTAAAACGAGCAATTTCTCCTTTTGCAACAATGTTTTCCACATTTTGTCATATAGGTTATCCATTCAATTGGAGAGATATTCTATTTTTTGACAAAATATGTTCAAAGTCGTCTGCTGCAGAATTGTTGTATGAGGGAAAGGGTTAAAAAGTCTCCTGTGTTGTATGAAAGGTGTTATATGTCCAACCTTTTCCCACAATTAGGATGGACAATAACTTAGCAGTATTCCAAAACTAGAAGTTAGGGGCAACACATAGTGTTCAATGATGGACAATAACTTAGCAGTATTTCAAAACTAGAAGTTAGGGGTAACACATAGTGTTGAAGGATGGACAATAACTTAGCAATATTCCAAAACTAGAAGTTAGGGGCAACACATAGTGTTCAAGGATGGACAATAACTTAGCAGTATTTCAAAACTAGAAGTTAGGGGTAACACATAGTGTTGAAGGATGGACAATAACTTAGCAATATTCCAAAACTAGAAGTTAGGCCGGTAACACATAGTGTTCAAGGATGGACAATTACTTAGCAGTATTCCAAAACTAGAAGTTAGGGGTAACACATAGTGTTCAAGGGAGCTTAAGATGATAGCTCAGGCTTCTACATTATCCATGTATAACATTTGACCTTGAATTGTGATCAAAGATATTTAAAAATCCAATGATGAATGAAAATTAAGGTTTTAGCTCAGATAAGTCGTTTTAACCAATGTTTAACCTTTGACATTGTATTCAGAGCTTGACATTTGGGCTGCAGTCCTGTATCTTTCACATGATACTTCATCTCAACAAGATGAACTTGTACATTTAAAATGAAATATTTAAAATTTAGAT
Source organism: Serripes groenlandicus (assembly GCA_031761405.1). Classification (NCBI taxonomy): domain Eukaryota; kingdom Metazoa; phylum Mollusca; class Bivalvia; order Cardiida; family Cardiidae; genus Serripes; species Serripes groenlandicus. The sequence continues at coordinate 4,718,399 of JASEVX010000006.1, forward strand.
TTGATGGACTCTCAAAGTAATGTACAGCCTTTGTGACAACATTGTCTCCCTAGTAGCAAGCGGGCTCAATAAAAAATTACAACATTTCAGTACAGAAAACTAATGGTTTCATAGAAATATCTAAAAGTTTTGGATGTGGGAAAATACCTTAAATTCAAGTCTCAAAATGCAGGTCTTTACAGATAAATCTCTAAAATGAGATGGAAATTACTCTTCCCACTCATTAATATTGTCAATTTGACATTATGAAAATAAATCCCTGCCAGACTCACGTCCCATAAAGAAGTCCTTTACCATATAAACAACACATCTGGATTAGCAGACTTTGAAAACATCTAGACATAAATATGGAAAATCTCTATAAATGAAAATATACTTATTAAGGCGAGTTAAAAAAACATATTTGCAAATGGAGATAATGTTTTTAAAGAGCAAGTTTTCCTTCTGTCACAACAAGCTGCAAATTTGGAAAGGGTTAAGGAGATTTAACAGAATTGCCAGAGAAATAATGAAGAGATATCAGTCATTACAAGTCATCTGGGAGTATTTGCATTATTTTCCTTTCATCCTTTCCCTCATATAGACACTTTCTGACGCCTCTGCAGCAGACGTCTTTTTGAAAACATAGTGACAAAAGAAGAAATTGCACAAAACATGCAATTTCTCCTTTTGCCACAATGTTTTCCACTTTTTGTCATAGGTTATCCATTCAATTATGGAGATTTTCTAAGTTTTGACAAAATACTTTCAAAGTCGTCTGCTGCAGAATTGTCATATGAGGGAAAGGGTTAAACAGATAACCTTTTTGCCTCTGCCACAGTAACAAAAAAATATTGTATAACTTATTATCAAGTTGTTCTTGCTTAAATTTCACTAAAAGTATAACACTTCTGCTGTCTGGATTTTCCATTCTTTTCTTCAGAGATTGTTTAACCCAATTTTCTATTTTTTGACAAAATACGTTCAAAGTCGTCTGCTGCAGAATTGCCGTATTTTCTTAACCCTTTCCCTCATATAGACGCTTTCTGCAGCAGACGACTTTGATCATATTGTGTCAACAAATACAAAATCTCTATAACTGAATGGATAGCCTATGACTAAAAGTGGAAAACATTGTGGCAAAAGAAGAAACTGCTCGTTTTGAGCAATTTCTTCTTTTGTCACTATGTTTTCAAAAAGCCATCTGCTGCATGCGTCAGAAAGCGTCTATATGAGGGAAAGGATTTAATCTTTCCACCTACAACAAATTTACAGCGCACAACCTTGAAAACATATAGGCAAATATTTGGAAAGTCTGTATACATGAAAGTATAAATTTTCTAATAGATTCTAAAACATTGTGCGAAAGGAAAAAATTGCTCATCGTGAGATCTTTTTCCAAAGTTGTCTGCTGCAGATGAATTAGAATGCCTCTGAAGGTGGGATATGGCTAATTTTATTAAGCTATTTCTTATGCTTCCAATAATAAATAAGTTTTACCTAATTTCACATTTTACTGTATCTCAAAATTTCTGTTCATTAAATATTGTTCAACTTAAAATAGACTAAATATCACTTGGGCTGAACGATTTTTAGTTAATCAGGGGATATGAAAAGAAAAAAACAAAATTACATGCAATGCACTCTATGCAATCATGCAATGCATTTTCTGGCAAGTTATTTGTTCAAACTAAAGAAGAAACAGCATTCACAGGTTTATATCATACAGAGTTCATTCCAGTAAAACCAAACTATTCCCCACTTTTGTGAAAGTTTTTTATTGTCATCAACGTATACTTACCCAGATCTTTGTGCCCACCAATATTTTCCCTTCCATTTATCTCTCTTAAGGGATCCCGTGTTGTCAAAGCGACTTCCTGTTGAGAATTTACCCACAGGTCTTGTACATGATTCTTCATAGGTGAACCCTACAAACAATAGTCAATCAATTAAACCTTACCAACATCTACTATCATTATCATTATTAATATAGTTGAAAAAGTCAAAAATGATCATCATGAACAATATCTTCATTTGCCACAATATTTTCCAAAGACAGCAGCTGCAAGTTAATCTGCAAGTCAGAAAGGGATCAAACATCATGATATTTAACCCTTTCCCTCATAGGACAATTCTGCAGCAGACGACTTTAAACATATTTTGTCAACAAATGGAAAATCTCTATAACTGAATGGATAACCTTTTAATGACTAAAAGTAGAAAACATTGTGGCAAAAGGAGAAATTGCTCGTTCTGTTTTCAAAAAGCCGTCTGCTGCAGAGGCGTCAGAAAGCGTCTATATTAGGGAAAGGGTTAATTAACCCCTCAACATTTGAAAACAAGAGGAGGCTCATAGTGAGCAATGTTTGTAACAGAATGTTAACAAACTCGTCAGCTGCAGATTTGTTGTAAGTGCGAAAGGGTAAATAATAATAACAAGCAAATTCATGAAATTTATATCCCCCGCTTGCAGGAAATATTGTAGGAAAATGTTGAGGTTAGGTTTAAACATGTCAGTAGACTTTTTATTGAACATGTATTACAGGGTAAATTAAACAAACTTGGCCTAGGTTGTTACCAAGTTTGTGGCAGTTATTGCACGGAAACAGCAAGAAACGACTTTTTTTGTTAAATAAGGGGCCATAACTCCACCTAATAAAGTCCGCCGAAAGTGACGATCGAACTAGGCCTAGCCTTTAAGGCATTTAACCTTGTTACCAAGTTTGAAAAAAAAAACGGTTCACATTTGTGGCAGTTATTGCACGGAAACAGCAAGAAACGACATTTTTTGTTAAATAAGGGGCCATAACTCCACTAAATAAAGTCCACCGAAAGTGACGATCAAACTTGGCCTAGCCCTTAAGGCATTTAACCTTGTAACCAATTTTGAAAAAAACGGTTCACATTTGTGGCAGTTATTGCACAGAAACAGCAAGAAACAACATTTTTTGTTAAATAAGGGGCCATAACTCCACCGAAAGTGACGATCGAACTTGGCCTAGCCCTTAAGGCATTTAACTTTGTTACCAAGTTTGAAAAAAAAAAAAAATCACATTTGTGGCAGTTATTGCACGGAAACAGCAAGAAACAACATTTTTTGTTGAATAAGGGTCCATAACTCCACCGAATAAAGTCCCCCGAAAGTGATGATCAAACTTGGCCTAGCCCTTAAGGCATTTAACCTTGTTACCAAGTTTGAAAAAAACCGGTTCACATTTGTGGCAGTTATTGCACGGAAACAGCAAGAAACGACATTTTGTGTTAAATAAGGGGCCATAACTCCACCAAATATAGTCCGCCGAAAGTGACGATCGCACTTGGCCTAGCCCTTAAGGCATTTAACCTTGTTACCAAGTTTGAGAAAAAAATATTCACATTTGTGGCAGTTATTGCACGGAAACAGCATGAAACGACATTTTGTGTTAAATAAGGGGCCATAACTCCACTAAATGGATTAAACAAATTAAATAGAGGATCATTACAGTAAGATTTGTATTATATTTTCTTAAAATCAGACAAACACTTTCATAAAAATGGAATTTTCAAATGTTGTCATTTTGCCCCTTTTCTAATGCCGCCTGACTGCCATGTTTTTCGACCAATCAGTATGGCTTGAACAATTTTTATAGAGGGTCACCCAAGGAACATTTCTACCAAATTATATTTGAATCTGAAAGGCAGATTCGGAGGAGAAGATTTTTAAAGTTTGGACATTTTGTCCCCTTTCTGATGCCGCAGCAACCAAAGTTCTCAATGGAATTTAAATCTTTGAACAATTTTGAATGAGGACCACCAAAGGAACATTCCTGTGATGTTTGGTGGAAATTGTTCTTGCGGTTCAGGAGGAAATGATGTTTAAAGCTAAAAGTTAACGCCGGACGACGGACACAGAGAGATCAGAATAGCTCACCTTGAGCCTTTGGCTCTAGGTGATCTAAAAAGGGCCATAACTTGCATTTAATGCAGGATAGAGTTATCAAACTTGATTATTTACATAGGTGTGGTAGCTGGGCAGCATTGAAGAAAGTTTCAATACAATACAACTTCTCCTTTTAGTTGCCACAATGTTTTCAATTTTTTTTAGTAAGTTTTATTACCTTCATATCTAGCAATTTTCCAGATCATGAGTAAATGTTTTCAAAGTCGTCTGCTGCAGATTTGATGAATGTGGGAAAGGTTTAAGACTCCAGTCACATGAGAAAGTATTGATGACCATCAATTGCAGGTACTTAACCCTTTCCCTCATATAGACGCTTTCTGACGCCTCTGCAGCAGACAGCTTTTTGAAACCATAGTGACAAAAGAAGAAATTGCACAAAACATGCAATTTCTCCTTTTGCCACAATGTTTTCCACTTTTTGTCATAGGTTATCCATTCAATTATGGAGATTTTCTATGTTTTGATAAAATATGTTCAAAGTCGTCTGCTGCAGAATTGTTGTATGAGGGAAAGGGTTAAGTTATTTTTTGTGTTTTTAAAAAGGGACTGCAACATCATTTTGCCAATTGTGTCGCAACAACAACCAATTTCCATCAATGTTTTCCTAGCAATCTTTTACTTTGTAACACTGTTCTCTATTTTTTTCAACAGTTTTATTTAAAGAGATTTTTCCTATTTTTGTCTGCTGCAGATTTGTTGTATGTGGGAAAGGGTTGAGCAAGCGTACCACAATCCTGCCCAAGTTTTTAGTCAACACAAAATTTTGAATGAACATACCTTGTTCTTGGCTTTTCGTTTCCGTAAACACACCAAACACACAATAAGGAATATAAGAATCACAAGGCCACATGCTGGTACGCCAATATAGAGTATATAGTCTGTAAACCCACCTGAAAATAGGGAGCCAAATCTAAACGAGAAGACCATGAGGGCTAAACATCGCTCAACTGAATTCATGCTTTTCACGAAACATTTTGTTTCAGCTGTTTTGGTAGTAGGTCACTTAAATTATTTCTAAATCAGGTTGCTACAATCGGAGGAGAACCTTTTCAAAGATAAAGAGAGTGGCACTTTCATAGACCCTGGCGTTCATGGTTTTTGGCCAATTTATTTGGAATTAGTTATTAACCCTTTCCCTCATATAGACGCTTTCTGACGCCTCTGCAGCAGACAGCTTTTTGAAAACAGTGACAAAAGAAGAAATTGCTCAAAACGAGCAATATCTCCTTTATGAGGGAAAGGGTTAACAAGTGATGTGCTGTTAAAAACAACAGGGTTTTCTTCTTTGTATCAAAAGCATACTTTCAATTTCAGTGTTCGAAATTAACTTTTTTGGCTGGTAGCAAGTACTTGCTACCTGCTTTGAAAGTAAGTAGCAAATTCATCTTTCAAGTAGCATTTGAAAGATATACAAAAACACACACAAGCTTTTACCTTTAATTTTATTTATTTGATGACCCGAGATTTGAATACTTGTTTAAAATCGATAATTAACATGCATCCACTAAAACGATTGATCAGTGGACTTCTTCTTATTGTTTGGCATAATATTATGTGTAAACCAATCACCTTAACATTTTGTTTCTTTGAACAAATTGATAAAAGAATGTGCAATTAAACTTGATTTCGCACAGATAGGAACAGAAACATCGAGCAAAATCAAACCAGGGTTATTTTTTTTCATCTAGCAAGTTTTTGCTACAGACTTTTTTGGCAGGTAGCAAATTGCCCTTTTGAAGTAGCAAATTTGCGACTTGCTACTGCTAATTTCGAACCCTGAATTTGACTTTTGATTGATTGATTAATTAGGATTTATGCCATTTTCATAATTGTGTCAGACATTTCATGACTGCCAGTTCACCTACTCATGTGTTTTCTGGCTTTCTCAGCAGTTCTCCACACAACCAACTTTCAAACCAACTGGCTGCTTTTCCACATAGACTGTAATCCAATTGGGGAAAGACAAGTGATGCTTGTGACAATGTATTTTGTCATACATTGGCAAGAATGTTGCCTGAGCTGGGATTTGAACTCACAACCCCTGGATTAACAGCTTTGACCTTTGGATAGGTAAGACTTAGTTATCTTAAACAAGAGGGCCATGATGGCCCTTGATCGCTCACCTGAGTTATGGCAACCTAATAGTTAAAATATATATTGCGGTCAGGTGACCAAATGCTAGTGTAAACAGAATTTCCCTTCAATTTTGCCTAGTGACCTAGTTTTTTACTTAAATTCAAATTAGATATAATCTGAACACCCATTTTGACATGCTCAAGTAAAAAATACAGCTTTCAGAGTGTTTCTGAAGTTCCAAACCGCTGTAAACAAGATTTTTCTCAAATGTGGACTAGTGACCTATTTTTTATTACCCTGACATGACCTATATTTAAACTTAGTCTAGATATCATCAAAACACCCATTCTGACAAAGTTTCAACGAGTTCAAGATAAAAAAATATTGATTCTGTAGTGTCAACAAGATTTTCCTTCAATTTGGCCTTGTGACCTAGTTTTTAATTGGACATATTCAAACTTAGCCTAGAAATCATCAAGACAAACATTCTGACAAAGTTTCAAGCGTTAACAACATTTTCCTTCAATTTGACCTTGTGACCTCGATTTTGACCTCACTTGCCCCAATTTTGGAAAAAATCTGATGGAGATGAATGTTCCGATAAACTTTCATGAAAATTGGATTCTAAATGTTGCCTGTAGAGTGTTATCAAGGCATTTGTTGATGATGCACGAAGAACAATGGGCAAATTATGATCACATTAGCTCACCTTGAGCACTTCATGCTCAGGTGAGCTTATACAAAGACAAAGTACTCATATGACTTTTTTCTCCTGTTCTGACAATGTTTTTTCATCTCTCTCAAAAGACACTATTATTTATTGAAATTATATTATGAACCAGGACTACTTATATATCAATCAAACCGCATCACAACCAGGAATACTTTAATACTATACCAAACTACATCACAACCAGGACAACTTTTATACCAATCAAACCACATCACAACCAGGACTACTTTTATATTAATCTAACCACATCACAACCAGGACTACTTTTAAACCAATCAAACAACATCACAACCAGGACTACTTTTACACCAATCAAACCACATCACAACCAGGACTTTTATACCAACAGGGGTTTTTTTCTGAAAAAGGGGAAGGGGCCTGGGGCCTTTGAGAAGGGGAACATTTCGCGGCGTTTTAGAAAAAAAGGGAAAAAATTGTAAACTAGTATAATGTGCATGTTTAACTTTTATCATTACAAGGCCATCTGTCTATTTTTCATGTTCTTGAACTCCTCCACTAGATTGTCATAATCCAGTTCACTCAAACTATACCACTGTCAAGGGTCGAAATTAGCAAGATTTTCTACTTGCATTTTTTCGCAAGTGCTATTTTTTGTTACTTGCTAAATGAGAAAACAACTTATTAGAACTTTAACTTTAAGCAACACAATGTGAACTACAATAGTGCAATACACTGTTATGGTCAATCATGAATGTAATGTAAACAAGGTCCAAAACATGCTGTGAAAAGAAGCTGCTAAGACTGTCAGATATACAACATAGTCTAGAAACTGTGTTTCAATTTCTGGCTCCATATGGCAAAGTATGGAGTCTTTTCTGAATTAGTCAAGACAACATCCATCTTGTCACAGCAATTTTTGGGTCATATTCTCTAAGGGCAACATCAGTAACTTTAATTCTCATCAAAATATCAAGTATTTCAGCACCAAGCCTACACCTCAAGTCAAATTGTATTCTGTTCATTAAGGAAAGATAAATGAGATTTAAGCTAATGTTCAAAATTTAAATATGGAAAAAAAAGAAGAAAAAAAAAGAAATATTTTGCCACAATATTTTCAAAACTTGTCTGCTGGAGATGCCCCCAAAATGCTTGTTTTCACATTGAAAACAGTTATGATAATTAGGGTAACAATAGGGCTTTGGTGGCGCTGTATGATAAGATTGTTTTCGTGTTTGACGCCACTTTCAACAAGTAAGTTACCAGTTCTACTGGTCCATTCATCCTGACACCAGCCAGACTGAGCCAGTCTGAGCCAGTCAGTTGTAATGTTAACCCCGACAACCCTAAGAGCCAAGTAGGGCAGACATAACTACAATTTTTGGATCGAACCAACAACCTCCCACACTGAGGCGGTGTGTATGATATGGTGTTCATAAAGAATACTTTTAAAAAGAAGAAATTTGATAAACAAGTCAATCATGCGACTTCAAGAGTGTTCAAAAGATTTTGTTCTTAAATTAAGCCAAGTGACCTAGTTTTTGACCAAACATGACCCAATCATGAAATTAGCCTAGATATCATCGGCACAAACATTCTGACATTTATAGAAGGTGTTCATAATTAAATAGTACTTGAACAAGCGGGCCATGATGGCCCTGGATTGCTCACCTGAGTTATGCCACATTGTCAATCACAATAACAGGCAAGCTTTTACTAGATAGTTAACAAGATTTTCCTTCAATTTGGCCTAGTGATCTAGATTTGACTTGAATCAAGAGCCATTTAAACCCTTGCCTAGATATCATCAAAACACCCATTCGGAAAAAGTTTCAACATGCTCAAATTATAAATATGGCTTCAAGAGTGTTAACAAGATTTTATCAAATTTGGCCTAGTGACCCAGTTTTTGACCAGACATGTCCAATATTGGAACTTCGCCTAGATTTAATCAAGACAATCATTCAGACAAAGATTCAATTTGGCCTTGTGACCTAGTTTTTGACTCAACATGACTCATTTCAAACTTGGCCAAAGTATCAGCACGATAAACTGATTAAGTCCAATTAAAATTGGCTGAAAATAGTGGCCTCAAGATTGTTTACAAGCAAATTGATGATGAACTTCGCCTAGATTTAATCAAGACAATCATTCAGACAAAGATTCAATTTGGCCTTGTGACCTAGTTTTTGACTCAACATGACTCATTTCAAACTTGGCCAAAGTATCAGCACGATAAACTGATTAAGTCCAATTAAAATTGGCTGAAAATAGTGGCCTCAAGATTGTTTACAAGCAAATTGATGATGACGGACGGATGACAGACAAAAGCCTTTCACAGTTACTCTCCTTGAGCCTTTTGTGCTAAGGTGAGCTAAACAAGAGGGCCATGATGGCCCTGGATCACTCACCTTAATTATACAATGTACTGCAATGCAAAACACATCAAGACAATTATTCTGAATGCAACTTCCACAGTGTTAACAAGATTTTCATTCATTTGGCCTAGTGATCTATATCTTTTTTACCTGATATGACCCATATTCCAACATGGACTAGATATCATCAAGACAACATTCTGACAAATTTCAACTTGCTCAAGGTAAAAATACGGCCTCCGGAGTTTGAACAATATTTACCTTTATTACCAAATTTCAAGCTGCTGAAGCAAAAAATACGGCATCCAAAGTGTTAACAAGATTTTCCTTCAATTTGGCCTAGTGACCTAGTTTTTGACCCTACATGACCCATATTCGAACTTGGCTTAGATATCATTTAGATAAACATTCTCATTAAATGTCAAGCTGCTGTTGCAAAAAATGCTTCTTCTACAGAGTTAACAAGATGTTCCTTCAATTTGACCTAGTGACCTAGTTTCTGACCCAATATGACCTAGATATCTTTAAGACAAACATTCTGACAAAATTTCAAACTTCTAAAGCAAAAAGCGGCCTCTAGAGTGTTAACAAGATTTTCCTTCAATTTGACCTAGTGACCTAGTTTCTGACCCAACATGACCCATGATCAAACTTAACTTACATATCATCAAGAAAAACATTCTGATAAAGTTTCATCATGCTCAAGTTAAAAATGCAGTATCAAGAGTGTTAACAAGATTACCCTTCAATTTGGCCTAGTGACCTAATGTTTAACCCGGCATGACCCATATTCGAACTTGGCCTAGATATCATTTAGACAAACATTCTGACCAAATAACAAGCTGCTGAAGCAAAAAATGCGGCTTCTACAGTGTAAACAAGATTTCCCTTCAATTTGGCCTTGAGACCTAGTTTCTGACCCAATATGACCCATATTCGAACTTGACCTAGATATTTTTAAGACAAACATTCTGACATAATTTCAAACTGCTGAAGCAAAGATTGCGTCCTCTAGAGTGTTAACAAGATTTTCCTTTAATTTGACCTAGTGACCTACTTTTTGACCCGACATGACCCATGTTCGAACTTGACCTACATATCATCAAGACAAACATTCTGATAAAGTTTCAACCTCGTTTTTGACCTCATATGGCCCAGTTTCGAACTTGTCCAAGATTTGATTGAGATAAATGTTCTGATACACTTTCATGAAGATTGGATGCAAAATGTAGCCTGTAGAGTGTTAACAAGCTGAAATGTTGACGACGCACGCCGGACGGACGCCGGAAAAAATGCAGCTTCTGGAGTTTCCTTAAGGAAAAGTTACCTAGTTTTCCACCCAATATCACCCATATTTAAACCAAGCCTAGATATCATTAAGATAAACAATCTGACAAAAGTTTCTTCAAGATAAAATACAAACATTTTGCATAGTGACTTAATTTTGGACCCTGGATGACTCATATTCAAACTTAGCCAAAACAAACATTCTAATAAAGTTTGAACATGCTCAAGTAGAAAAATGCAGCTTCCAGAGTTCACAAGATTTCTCTTCAAATAGGCCTTAGTATAGTGACATAGTATATTTGACCCCATATTCGAACTTGGCCTAAATATCATCAATATAAACTTTCAATCAAAATTGCATGAAAATTTGATGAAAACATTGTCCTCTAGAGTGTTACAAAGCAAATTGTTGAGTGACGACAGACAATCAAAATAACTCGCCTTGAGCACTCATGTGAGTAAAATAAGAGGGCAAAGATGTCCCTAAATTAATCATCTGAGTGATAGTATAGTTTCAAATGACATTGTGTAAAGTTCTGCTAATATTGGGGAAAACTTGTTCAATAGTGGGAATTAAAAGTTCACTTTACCCCTTTTCTGATGCTGCCTCGCTACTATCTTTTCACCCAAAACAAGTTTGGCTTAAACAAATTATATGTAAAGGGGTAAATAAGGAACATTACTGCTAAATAATCATGAAGTCAGACAAGAACTTTGAATTATAAAGTTGTGTCTTTTGTAGAGGGTCATACAAAACCTTATACAGAGGAGAAGAAATTATAAGATTGTGCATTTCCCCCTCTTTCTGATGCCCCAACAACATTCCTGTGAAGTTTGATTGAAATTAATCAAGTAATTCAGGAGATATTTAAAAAGTTTACAAAGACGGACGACCCAGGATGACTCTGGGCACTGGAGGAAGAGTGATCAGAATATATCTCTTTGAGCTCAGGTGATCTGAAAATGTATTTACTTCTAGGAATTTTGTATGACTATATGATTAACTGGAAAGATCCTGATCAAACTGCATCTTTGCAATGTACTTAACACATTCCCACATGCATACACATTTCAACGCATCTGCAACAGATGACTTTTGAAAACTTTGTCGCAATTTCTCCTTTTGCCACAATGTTTTAACCTTTATTTTTGCCTAGTCTCATATTTCAAATGTGTCTGCTGCCACTTTCTTGTTGTGAAAAAGGATTAAAGGTGTATGAGAAATTCAAGGGGCCATAACTCATTTAAAAATTATTCCAGTGCAACACGCCGACAATATGCACAACTAGGCTTGGTATCAATCATTCTTGTGAAGTTATATTGAATTCTGACCAAGGATTGCTGAGAAATAGTGTTCACAAGAAATGTCCACACACCAACGGACCGACCGATCGACAAGCGTGACTCCTATATAGCCCCCATATACTATGTATAACAAGAGAAAGTTGATGCAATGCATCAATGTCGCCGGATATCCATAGTGCAGTTATGCATAACACTAACATTATAGTAGTTGAATAAACAGTTATCAAATGAGGGGCATATTGGAACATCAGGGGTGGGGTCAAGTGAAAATGTATCATAACTTGCATTGTTTTGTCAACGAAGTGAATGATAATTGAATGAATGTATATTGTTTTATGGCGCATCGACAGCTAAGGTCATTTAGCGCGCAATTAAATTTAATTATTCATGATCCCTGGGTAAACAAACCAGTACTATAGGCTAGAAAATGTGCCTTGCCCAAGGGCACTCCACCATGACCGTAGTGCCGCGACTGGGGATCGAACCCGGGACACCCGGTTTCGAAATCCCCGACGCTAACCACTCGACCACAGCGGATTCCCCGAATGATAATTGAAGCCTTTCATTGTTTATGATCAATCTCCATTCCAAAGTAGGTTGACTAGACACACAACCAACTAATTATTGATCATAAACAGTAATGGAAATGAGAAATCTTGCCAATCATTAGTCTTAGTATGTATACAGTGCTTTCATTAAGGAATAATTATAAGATTTGTGAATTCCACATACACTTTTCAAGATGTTTGTCAGAATATTTGAATTTTATTATTTTTCAATAAAACCACAAAACAGACAATTTAGGATTTGCATGCAATAGCACATCATTTTACCTTTCCTCTATTAAAGTCAACAGTGGACACCTTTGCAGCAATATACTTTTAAAACAATGAGTTAAGGGTTAAATCGCTGAGTTTTCTCTTTTTCTCAAAATGATATTAGCTTGGCATCCTAATTATATCATACTTTAACAAATGTTGAAATGTAGTCCAATATTTATAAATTAGACCACATTCGAAATATAATATCAACTAAACAGTTAAATCTCATTGAAATTGTTGTATAATTTAAACTTAATTTCGAACATAAACTGAGCCCTACAACATGTTAATTTATTTTAATTCTTTCCTTCCTTTTTTATAATGAAAATAACAAAACTACTCATGTTTTAAAATTATATTATGATGAGCGCCCTTGTGTCAATGATCCATAACAATATGCAGATCGGAAGCAATATGCCTTAAGGGAATTAAATGACACATTTAAAATTGTCAAGGACGAAATAATTTTGTACGAAAGACCCGATTCTTTCTTATTCGCAGAGGTGTCGTTCTTGAAACTCTCTTTATAGGCAGAGAGTGTTCGTTCAAAGTAATTTTTCTATTAAAACTAGTTTTTATCTCGGTTTGTTCTTTTCTTCATTTGTTTCGAACCAAATAAACATTTTAAATCACCTACGATTTACTATTTGTAAGTGAGTGTAAAGAGACGGCTCTCTGCAAAGGAGATTGATCTACGCAGTTGGTATTCGCGAGTCACGCTTCAAGCAGGTGCGCGTATGTTAACAAATTAGACTGCGACGTAAAGGTTTGTAGTTATCGCCTTTTGAGTACATGTAGTATATAGTGTAAAAATAAAGTATACCAGTCTAGCTAATAGGGACTGTTTTGTCTTCGTAAATAAAACAACAAAACATAAATGCGAGTCAAAATTAAGAAACTGAAAATACCTAAAACATCGGAATATTTATTTCATTTTAGATGTGTCATTACTTAGTGTTTTTAAACAAACACAATTGTAATATGTTCAAGACATCTAAATGTGTTTCTTTCTAATAATAATCCCCCCTCCCATGTGATTTCCGAAAACCTATTAAAAATAGAAGTCGCGGGCATCTGCCCGGCGACTAATTACAGAACCAGTCATTGACATAAAAGTACAACTAGTGAGTGCACTTGAAAATTGTGAGAACAATTTATCAGGTCATTAAAGTTGTAGATGGCTTATTATCTATTTTTACTGTAATACACATCATCAAATCCTCAAATAATGATTTACCAGTAGTAAGAAAGTCTTTGAAGTGTTTAGACGTTTTTAGACTGAAAAAATCACAACCAACTAACTTAGACTCAGTAAACTTTTCCCTTACAGAACTGACTTATCATGCAACAGTAGCTGATCATTAATTTATGAAAAGACTTTGTTAAAAGAAGTCAATTCTCATAATAACCTTGAGTGATTATAAGACCTTTCACAAAAGGACAGTCAGAAACAACATTTAATCAACTTTCATTCAAGTTGCTGAGTAAAAAGGAATATAATCGTTAACAAGAGGGCCATGAGTATGTACATTACACATAGAACTATTCTAATTAATACAATTTAACCTTTTTCGATGAATCTTAATAACAACATATTTAGCCTATAAGTGTAACCAGTCTAATACCATAGTGGCAGTGTTTTTTGACAGATCAACATATTTAGCCTATAAGTGTATAACCAGTCCAACACTATAGGGGCAGTGTTTTTTTACAGATCTACATATTTAGCCTATAAGTGAAACCAGTCCAACACCATAGGGGCAGTGTTTTTTTTGACAGATCAAACACATTTAGCCTGTATGTGTAACCAGTCCAAAACCATAGGGGCAGTATTTGTTGACAGATCAAACATATTTAGCTTATAAGTGTAACCAGTCCAACACCATAGGGGCAGTGTTTTTTGACAGATCAACATATTTAGCCTATAAGTGTATAACCAGTCCAACACTATAGGGGCAGTGGTTTTTTACAGATCAACGTATTTAGCCTATATGTGTAACCAGTCCAAAACCATAGGGGCAGTATTTTTTGACAGATCAAACATATTTTGCCTATAAGTGTAACCAGTCCAACACCATATGGGTAGTGTTTTTTGACAGATCAAACACATTTAGCCTATATGTGAAACCAGTCCAACACCATAAGGGCAGTGTTTTTTGACAGATCAAACACATTTAGCCTATATGTGTAACCAGTCCAAAACCATAGGGGCAGTGTTTTTTGACAGATCAAACACATTTAGCCTATATGTGCAACCAGTCCAAAACCATAGAGCAGTATTTTTTGACAGATCAAGCACATTTAGCCTGTAAGTGTAATCAGTCCAACACCATAGAGGCAGTGTTTTTTGACAGATCAAACACATTTAGCCTATAAGTGAAACCAGTCCAACACCATAGGGGCAGTGTTTTTTGACAGATCAAACACATTTAGCCTATAAGTGAAACTAGTCCAACACCATAGAGGCAGTGTTTTTTGACAGATCAAACACATTTAGCCTATAAGTGAAACCAGTCCAACACCATAGGGGCATTCGTTTTTTTTTTGACAGATAAAACACATTTAGCCTATACATGTAATCAGTCTAACACTATAGGGGCAGTTTTTTTTGACAGATCAAACACATTTAGCCTGTAAGTGTAACAAGCCATCACCATAGGGGCAGTGTTTTTTGACAGATCAAACACATTTAGCCTATTAGTGTAACCAGTCCAACACCATGGCATAGGCGCAGTGCTTTTTTGACAGATCAACATATTTAGCCTATAAGTGTATAACCAGTCCAACACTATAGGGGCAGTGTTTTTTTACAGATCAACGTATTTAGCCTATAAGTGCAACCAGTCCAAAACCATAGAGCAGTATTTTTTGACAGATCAAGCACATTTATCCTGTAAGTGTAATCAGTCCAAAACCATAGGGGCAGTGTTTTTTGACAGATCAAACACATTTAGCCTATAAGTGAAACCAGTCCAACACCATAGGGGCAGTATTTTTTGACAGATCAAACACATTTAGCCTATAAGTGAAACCAGTCCAACACCATAGGGGCAGTGTTTTTTGACAGATCAAACACATTTAGCCTATACGTGTAACCAGTCCAACACTATAGGGGCAGTATTTTTTGACAGATCAAACACATTTAGCCTGTAAGTGTAACCAGTCCAACACCATAGGGGCAGTGTTTTTTGACAGATCAAACACATTTAGCCTGTAAGTGTAACCAGTCCAACACCATAGGGGCAGTGTTTTTTGACAGATCAAACACATTTAGCCTGTAAGTGTAACCAGTCCAACACCATAGGGGCAGTGTTTTTTGACAGATCAAACACATTTATCCTGTAAGTGTAACCAGTCCAACACCATAGGGGCAGTGTTTTTTGACAGATCAAACACATTTATCCTGTAAGTGTAACCAGTCCAACACCATAGGGGCAGTGTTTTTTGACAGATCAAACACATTTAGCCTGTAAGTGTAACCAGTCCAACACCATAGGGGCAGTGTTTTTTGACAGATCAAACACATTTATCCTGTAAGTGTAACCAGTCCAACACCATAGGGGCAGTGTTTTTTGACAGATCAAACACATTTAGCCTATTACTGTAACCAGTCCAACACCATAGGCGCAGTGCTTTTTGACAGATCAAACACATTTGAACCAATTTTGTAAAGGGTCAGTCTCTAAAGGAAACTCCAGCGAAACTATTTTGAAATCAGACCTGAACTTTTAGAAAGGAACATTGACTAATTAAGACACATAAGAGAATTTAAACCACTTCATTTTGTTTACCCAATTAGATGACTTAAACAAATGTTACCATAGGAACAGTTCTTGCCCAATTAAATTTTCATATCAGATTTCTTTTTAAAGAATCATCATTCTACCCCCTCCCTGATGCAATGTTTATCGACAAATTAGTATGGCATTAACAATATATTTTTTATAGAGGGTCACCTAAGGAATATGGCAGCAATATTATCTTGAAATCAAACAAGTAGTTTCAGAAAGTTTGTTTGGTGATATATCATGGCGTTTCCTGGGTAAGTTACCAGTACTATTGGTCAAGGAGGGCAACTATTACTACCATTTTTAAAGTCTTTGGTATGACCCAACCAGGGATCAAACCCGCAATCTCCTGCACCTGAGACAAACGCTCTAACACTACACCACCGAGGCGGTCTCCTGAGTGGTAGGGAGGGAGAGCCATCAGTGATCACTACCATTTTTTAAAGTCTTTGGAATGACCAAGCTGGATATGAAATAAGGGAACCGCTACACCAGAGGTAGACACTCTACCAATCGAAATGGCTTGACTGTTAATCATAGAGTGTTTTAGCCATTTTTATTGAAACCAGACCAACAGTTTAAGAGAAGAAGAATTTCAAAGTGTTTTCATTCTACCTCCTTAGTGATCCCAAAGCAACCATACTTCTATATAGAATCCGGTGAAGTTTTGATGAAAACGGACTTGTGGTTAAGGACGATAAGTATTTGGTTTAAAGAAATTGATGCAAAAAAGACACAGGGTGATCATTATAGCTTGCCATGCTCACTTTGCGCTCAGATGAGTTAAAAATGAAGGCAAATATATATTCCTTTTTAGTTATTTAGAAAATTATGTCAACAAAAAGTTTGATCCATAATCTAGCTCAAAGCCAAACCTAACACGAAAACATAAATGTCATGAAGCTGGACAAAAACTCATACATGAGAAGTTTATCCCTTTCCACCCTGCATACACATCTGTAGAAGATGAGTATGGGATCAATTTCTTCTTGTGCCACAATGTTTTCAATTCTATTCAATAATCTGATATAGATTTTTCATATATATCTTTGCCTTGATGTATTTAAAATTGTCTGCTGCAGATCTGTTGTATGTGGGAAAAGGTCAATTCCATACTTACCACCAAAAAATGCTGTTCCGCCAGAATCTACAGTGTTTATTGATTTACCACCTGGTGTTAGAGGAATAGCTGAAGTAGATTTAAATGATGAAGATTCTATAGTAACACCTGATGTTGAGAACACAGTTTTACTAGGGGTAACAGGGCTGAACAAATCCCCTGTGGAAGCCACGTAGTCCACTGATTGTGTAGCATGAATAAAAACTCCTTTCGATGAATCTAACACTTGTTTTGACACATTTTGTTGAGTATCCGTTGAAGTCAATGATAACACATTTGATGATGATGATGATATATATCCAGTGGCTGAATTCGATTCTGAAACACTTGGTTCGTAAGATGAATCCGTAGAATCTTTGTCACTTGATCCTGATCCAGCTGCTGCTAACGGTACTGTTGATGGTGATGACGTATCAGATAACGAGTCTGTAAGGCCTTCAGATAATGCTTGAGATGATGAGACAGTCGAATGTGATGAATCAGCACTTTCTGAGGTAGTAATGGTGGAATTTAGTGCTTCGGGTGGTGAGACAGTACCAGAACTAGGAGATTTTGTTGAATAATCTGTGGTTGTCATGGAAACAGTTTTGCTTGGCAACTTTTGAGTGGCATGTTGCATTGGAAACTGGGATGAATCTGTTACATGATCACTATAGCTACTTAATAACATGGTTCCAGAGCCATTCGCATTTAAATCTGTCACTATTGGGTCTGTATCTCCAACCGGAGTTGTAGGAATTATATCTTTAACACTCATTTCTTTCATTGTGGTGGCTTGGTAAGGATCCACTACCTGATCACTAGGCGGAGTACCAGTGTCACCAATGCCAATATTAGGTTGAGTTGAAAGTGGCTCCATAGTTAAGTTTTAATCATCCACAAACTGAATAAAAGAAAGAAAATCTTTGATAATTATTATCATTTTGAAAGAGGAAAAACATATCTTACTAAAATAATACAACAAGAGGCCCAAGAGGGCCAGTATCGCTCCACGGCCATAAGGCAAAAATAAAATCTCCAAACAGCCCTGCCCCGTGGTGGCTATTTTTTTTACCAACCACCATGGCTTAAAAAAATCTTGTAGAGTGTCACCAAAGGAATGTTTCTGCAAAATTATTTGAAAATATGCCTGACACTTTCGGAGGAGAAGATTTTTTAAGTTTTCACTATGGTCATATAAGTCAAAATAGCCCCGCCCTCTGGCGGCCATGTTTTTCGACCAATCAACATGGCTTGAAGGAATCTGATAGAAGGTCACCCAATGAACATTTCTACAAAATTATTTGAAAATCGGCTGAACACTTTCGGAGAAGAAGATGTTTTAAGTTTTCACTATAGCTATATAACGCAAAAAAGCCCCGCCCCCTGGCGGCCATGTTTTTCGCCCAATCAACATTCCTTGAAGGAATCTAATTAAGGTTCACACAAGGAACATTTCTACAAAATTATTTGAAAATCGGCCTGACACTTTTGGAGGAGAAGATTTTTTAAGTTTGCTCTTTAGCCATATAGGCAAAATAGCCCCGCCCTGTGACGGCCATGTTTTTTTACCAATCAACATGGCTTGAAGGAATCTGATAGAGGGTCACCCACGGAACATTTCTACATAATTATTTGAAAATCTGCTGAACACTTTTTGAGAAGAAGATTATTTAAGTTTTCACTATAGCTATATAATGCAAAAAAGCCCCGCCCCCCTGGCGGCCATGTTTTTCGCCCAATCAAAATTTCTTGAAGGAATCTAATAAAGGGTCACCCAAGGAACATTTCTACAAAATTATTTGAAAATCGGCCTGACACTTTCGGAGAAGAAGATTTTTTAAGTTCTCACTATTTTTTTCTTTCGGTTGCCATGGAAACCAGAATTTTGAATGGATCAAAAAAATTTGAAGGAATTTAGTAGAGGACATTGAGAGGATGCTTCCCATGAAGTTTCAACCAAATTGGCCAAGTGGTTAGGGAGTAGAAGTCGTTTAAAGGAAAAAGTTAACGCACGCACGCACACACGCATATTAAACCCAAAACTGCTTGCACTTGGAAGAATTATTGTATCCCAATAAAAACATGCATATATCAAATTTTATCAAGTTATATTTCATCATTTATAGAGACTTTCCATAGTGACCAATCACGTGAAATGACAAGGAAGTTCAAAGTTTCTGAACTGATAAAAGCTTAATTTCAAAAACATTGCAAGCCATGCAAACAAAGGTCTTTGAAGCTGTATATATATGACTGTGGAAATTCATGTAACCTCTGATGAAACAATGTTTAACCTAGGAGGAAGTTATGGTAGAAGTCTGCTTTTTGAGAAAGGGTCAAGATGATAGGAATTAGTTGAAGTTTGTTAAGTTTACAGTGATGCTTTCTTGCTGGTTTCATGTCAATTATGGGCTGGTGTGTGCTATAGCTGCACCACTGACCTGAGAATCATTGACAAAGGCACAAAAGTAATCTCAAAGTACTCAGTTAACAATTTCTCTTCCCTAGATAGTTCCAAGGTAATGGTGGTTCACCAAGATTAAATGTCAGGCCACACAGCATAAATATCAAGGCCAAATATGTGAAGTATATTTTACCCAGTAAGTAGATGCCGAAGTCACCTAAACAGTGATAATGGACTTTTAAATCTGGTGGACATTATGAGAAACACAGTTAAACACCTTAACAGGTCTCATACATGCACTTAAAGATGAGTGGAGAAAACTTAAGCAAGAAACTATAAATAAGACATTTGCATCTTGGCCCAAACATTGTAGAAGGATATACTATATATATATATTGTCATGGAGCTCATATTGAGCATTTGTTGCAATAAAATGTAAAAACAATATGTTTTGTGGTATTTTCAAATTATTCAAATATAACTTGAACACCTCTCGTTTGTTTTATTGGGGTTTTACGCCATTTTCAACATTATTTCAGATATATCATGGTGACTTTTCACTTCACCATGACCGTAGAGCCGCGACTGGAGATCGAACCCGGGACAACCTGTTTCAAATCCCCGAAGCTAACGCTTAAACGGCGGAACACCTCTCGTTAAACGGCTTTTTGAAAACATAATGACAAAAGAACAAATTGCTCAAAACAAGCAATTTCTCCTTTTGCCACAATGTTTTCCACTTTTAGCCATAGGTTATATATCCATTAAATTATAGAGATTTTCCATTTTTTGACAAAATATGTTCAAAGTCGTCTGCTGCAGAATCGTCGTATGAGGGAAATGGTTAAAGCAGCCTTAATTAGTAACTGTAGATTCATAAAATGTTTTGCAGGGTTTGAATATAGACTGTTTTATTACTGAGTTCATGTTTTAAATGCTTATTTGATCCTGTAACCCGCTATGTTGTGAGACGATTATTTGAGTACCCACAACACAGTCCTGATCATGTGAATGTACTTACATATTTCCTAAGGAATGTTTCTATATTATATATATATACACTCTTTGCTGTGGTTACATACAGTATCTATGATATGCATGAGTACTTATTGACCATTTTATCTATTATCAACTCTTTCCCACATACACCAAATATGCTGCATGTGAAATTTAAAACATTTAGGCAAAGTAAAGAATATCTTTATCAAGGAACGTATAATTTAAATAATGAAAAAAAATATATAATCATTGTGGCAAAAGGAAAAATTGCACATGGTGAGAACATTCTGTTTTTGAGCTAATGTTTTCAAAAGTCGACTGCTGCACATTAGTTAAAATGTGTCACAATGTTTTCAAAAGACATCTGCTGCAGAGGCTTCTGAAAGGGTCTATATATGGTAAAGTGTTATAAAACAATTCATCTATGTATGATAATCATACCTATTTCCATTGTTCACAAAATTAATGTTAAACCATTCATTTCAGCATACTATGTTTCCAAGGAAGACAATATAAGGGAAAATGTTTCTCCAGGCAAACATGTGCAACATAAGTTCAGGTACAATTTATATGTATACTCTTCTTAATGATATAATTAAGGAGATAAAGATCAAAGTGTCATGTCACAATCTAAGAGTTTCCTCATCAAGTGTTTCAACATAATGCACTATGAAAACTAACCATTTCCTGGCTGCATCCTATATCTCTGACACATACTGTACATTGTGTATACTTCAGTAATGATTTCTTAAGACTTTTTTTTTTCTCAAATACTTCTTCCAATGTTTAACCAAAATTCTTTGTTTGCAAACTTCCTTAATTTTCATTAACCCTTTCCCTCATATAGACGCTTTCAGACGCCTCTGCAGCAGGCGGCTTTGTTGAAAACATAGTGACAAAAGAAGAAATTGCTCAAAACGAGCAATTTCTCCTTTTGACAAAATGTTTTCCACTTTTATAGTCATAGGTTATCCACTCAATTAAAAAAAAAAGATTTTCTATTTTTTGACAAAATATGTTCAGTCGTCTGCTGCAGATTTGTCGTATGAGGGAAAGGGTTAAACATAATATATAGATGTGAATATTTAGATCTTTTTTCACACACTAGAATGTTTTTACTCAAAACTTCCCTCATCTAACAATTATTTTTTTTGTCAGTAATAATTCAAAAAAATACAGTGCAATAAAAACACAATTTTACACAATATATATATATACTCCAATTTTACATATTTACACTGGGCAATGGATACAAAAAATAAACAAGTTCCCAACATTTTCACACAAACATATGTATTTAAAGATGTCCTTATCATAACAGGCAATCTCTGTGTAGTAAAATTTCTATTCATATCCTTTTTCCCACATCTACGCCCAGAGTCTCTGGTGCATAAAACTTTCAATATATTTTGTCAGGCAAATTAATATTTATCCACAATACTTCGCTTTTTTTTTTAAATATTGTTGTGCCATGACCAAATTAACTAATTAATACATCTATCATAGATTTGTTTATATTATAAGTTGAACAACTTCACTCAGTTTGGAAAAAAGGATTAAGTAGAGAAAGAAATATGACAGCTGTTTGATAGATAAGTTTCTCCTTTCACCCAGAGAAAATTTCATGCTGATTTCACTCATGACATAACACAAACAATTTTCAAACCAAAATCTACAAGATCCGTCTGCCTTGAACACACAGTTGTAGCCTAGTTATCAGGCGGTTTTAATTCACGTCATGTTGAGTTTGTAATATGATGTGAAATGCATTTGGCAGGAAATGTGTGCGAACAAAGAATTTCTTTTAGCTAGCCCTCCCTTCCCAACATGCAGATGCATCTGCAGCAGACGGCTTTTGAAAACTTTTAGGCAAAAGAAGAATTTGCATTATGAGCAATTTATCTTATGCCACAATGTTTGCAACTCTTTACAATGACAATACTTCCATTATAGAGATTTTCAACGTATTTCGTAGATGTTTTCGAAGTCGTCTGCTTCAGATCTGTTGTATGTTAGAAAGGATTAAACAATTACTATTGGCTGCTTCAGTCGTCTGCTGCACATTGTAATCAATACAAGTGTGGAGAAATAGCTCTCATTCCATTACACTGAAATAATAAATTAATCTTTAACTGTTGTTCAAAATATTTTTATGTTTGATTTTCTTTCATTCATTTTTGGTATTATATAGCAGTTTTAAAAGATTTTTAGATGGCTTTAAGAATTCTGCAGCAAACTATTTTTGTGACTTATTTTTGAAGTGATGTACTTATAACAGGTATTTTTTTCCTTTTGATACTTTTTATTTACTAACAGTGTTTCATTTGACAAGTACAAAATTCCTTCAGGTATTATTATTTCAATAATTAACAAGTGGGAAAAGGTTAACCACAAACACCTGTGTTTTTGTACAAGAAGTTTTCAGTAAGCAGAATACACACATCATCTGTAATCATTCACACTTGATAATAGCTACCAACAGTCTGTGTCATGTTACATTTTATGAACTGTTTCTCCCTTTCCACCATACAACAAGTCTGCAGCAGATGACTATCTAGTTAACCCTTTCCCTCATATAGACTCTTTCCGACGCCTCTGCAGCAGACCGCTTTTTGAAAACATGGCATCAAAAAAAGAAATTGTTCAGAACGAGCAATTTCTTCTTTTGCCACAATGTTTTCCACTTTTAGTCATAGATTATCCATTCAAATACATGTCTGCTGCAGAAATGTTGTATGAGGGAAAGGGTTAAAAATAAAGAAATGCCCATTTATAAATGAAAGTTAAATTATTGAATCGAGTTGAAAACCTTTTTGAAAAAGGCGAAATTGCGCATTATAAGCAAGTTCTGCCTTTGCCAAAATATTTTCAATTAATTGTCTTCTGCTGCAGAGGCATCAGAATGTGTCTTCAAGTGTGAAAGGGTTTTGCTTCATGTATAAAATCTGATTTTCCTTTCCCTCAGTTTGATGTCCAGTTGAATCAGGTCCTTACCAAAGTCTATACAAATGGCAGAATTGACTTCCCTCCATAATGTTCAGGGATGTGGGGATTACAGCTGATGGGTTAGTTCAGGGAACAGCTTGCCAGTAGTACTTATAATTAACCCAGGATTAATGCTATGATATAACAGAAATACTTTAGAAAGCCAAATGAACAAATAAACATCTCACTTTTTGCCTCTGCTGCAGACAACTTCTGAAAACATTCCGGAAGAAGATATTTTCAAAGAATGCATTCTTTCAAAAAAAAAAAAAAAAAAATCACTACTTCTATTTATCTAGGATTTCTAATCAGTTTCTAAGATATCATCAACTCATGAGAATAAAAACCTTTTATATTAATGTTTGTGGGTTAATTACAGTCATGGTAATAATTATCAAGGACAAATTGTTTAGAGAGGATGCAATTTCAACATACAACAAAGCTGCAGCAGACGACTTTGAAAACGTCTAGGCAAACATATGAAATAAGCTCTCTAAAATTAATGAAACCATGATAATTGAATACAGTGAAAGTATTATGGCATTTATAAGGTGAAATTGCTTGCTGATCATGAGCTATATTTCACATTTTGACTCAATATTTTGAAATGTAGTCTGCTGTAGATACAGATGCATCATTTCACATCTGCAAGTGGGAAAAGTGTTAAATGTACATTGACTGGCATGTGGCATGATTGTATTTGTTTAATTTCCTTCAAATTAGTAATGCTCACTCAATTCTAACCAGAAACACCTGTGTCACTGTTCAAGAAGTATTCCATAGGTTGAATCTATATAAACATCAATCTGTTACACATGGCATTGTAACAAGAAAGTGTCTTGTTACATTTAAATCCTTTCCTACAACAACAAATCTGCAGCAAATGATTATGATCAACTTCTCATGTTGCCTATTATTAACCATTTCCCTTATATAGATGCTTTCTGATGCCTGCAGCAGACGGCTTTTTGAAAACATTAATATAGTGACAAAAGAAGAAATTGCTCAAGATGAGCAATTTCTCCTTTTGCCACAATGCTTTTGAAAATAATTAGAAAATATTGGAATACTTTAATGAAAATTGAAGATATGTGTTTGAAAAATAAATAAATATATATTCATATTTTAACATTTTTTAGACATTCAGACAAGAAAAACTGAAAATTTTGCTCAGTGACATATACTTTTCTTTTTAAATATTGATAAATGATATATATAGTTATTGCAATTATCTGAAGGAGTTTCAGAAAAAGTTAAATATTATAAATATGTTTTTTCCCTATTTCAATGTTTTGAACTTTTCTATTCTTACACAATGACAGATAGGTGTTCTCATTATAAGGCAAAACTGTGTCTATTTTTGAGGTTTGATTACAACGTATCACATGAACGTCCAAAGATATGGATAAAATAAGTTCAAAATGAGATTTAAACTACAAGAAGGCAAACAATTAGCATATCATCTTTCAAATATTGGTAATTTGTATGAAAACGTGTTTTTTTCATGTGCTGAAATCGAGAAAAAAAAAATGCATATCATAATTTAGGCTTTCATAAAAGAATCTAAAACACTAACATACTATTTCTGTGTTTTTTTTTTTTTATTATCCATACATCCAACTTTCAAAAAAAATATGTTACAACAAATGTTGAATATTTAAAAAAATCCACTTTTCAGTTCAGTACATCCTTAAAAGCTTAAGGCTTACTTCGAGTGATCATTTCCATATTAATATTCAAAACTAAAATCCTTGCTCAATTCAAATGATCATTTTCTTACTCTAAGTGAAACAATATTATAAGACCTTGCTGAACATACTGAAAATTAAAGTGAATAACATACACAACCTTGCTCATGATTAGCAATTTATCTAGTTGCCATAAAATACATCCATCAATATTGCATAAAAATGCTTCTGCATGTGTGAAAGGGTTCATCATGAAGTTAGCTGCATACTTAACCCTTTCTCTATAATTAAATGGATAATCTATGACTAAAAGTGGAAAACATTGTGGCAAAAGGAGAAAATGCAGGTTTTGAGCATTTTTTTCCTTTGACACTATGTTTTCACAAAGCCGTCTGCTGCAGAGGTGTCAGAAAGCGTCTATAAGAGGGAAAGGGTCATAGGGTTAAAGGGCTAAACATGCACTTCAATAAGTACTAATTAAAATACTGCACCGTACCATGAGAGAATGGATACCAGTTAATATCATGAGTCCATCATTAACAGTCATTACATTAGGAATTTATGAATCATAAGGTCAGCACTATATATAGTTATTCTCTTGCCCTTCACAATAGACTTAGCATCCCACGCAGTAATAGTGATCTTTGTCCAGCAATGTATCCTTTGTTTTTCGACAAACTGCTTGGTGAAAGGCACTTATCAGAGTCTTATAAAGAGTCAAGAATGAAATGTTTATCAATAGAAAGCAGTAAGTGCAAAGTATATGTTGAGGTTACCTCTAGTTTTCCATCATACTCACTCAGACAAAAAGCAAGCTAAATGTGAACTTTCCCTGTGCCTATATTTGTGGTATCTATTATCTGTTCACACTTCCTGTTATGGAAGTGCCGTTTACTAATCCCATTCTCTGACACACTCTTGACAAAAATATCATTTAAAGGATACAAGAACAAGAGCTATTGGAGGACAGCACGCTCGACTTTTTCATGCTTGCCAATAAAACAAAATTATTTTGGGTGGTACAGAAAACATAACCAAGTACTTTATCATATTATGTATAGGTTAAGTACTTTATAAGTCGAAAGAGGGTCATAATTCTTAGGTCAAAAACCTTCACTGAATTATGTACTCTTGGCTGTTGTTGGAGGTAATGACATATATTGTAAGTGTTTAAGCTATATCTTTAATGATTCTTTTTATTTTTTTATTTGGTATGAATAACTTCAAAATCCTAAATAGAATAAATGGCCATAATTCTTACAAAAACCTTGACAGAGTTATGTTATCTTGTCTGTTGATGGATGTAATGATGTTTAGTAAGTATTTTAAGTGTCACATAATAAGCAATATATCTAATGGCTTTGAAAAAAAGTGGGATGGTAAGAAAACTTAACCAAAATTCTAAGTAAACAAGATGTGTTTGTGAAACACTGATGCTCCCGAATGGCAACATCTAGGTCACCAGGTCAAAAATGTTGGTACTGACAGAAAGGTCATGTCACAAGGAATACACATGTGAAATATGGTAGCCGTACCTGTTATGGTTCAAAAGTAGTGGTCAAAGTTAAAAGTTTTTTTCGAGAATGGCAACATCTAGGTCAAAGGTCAAGGTCGCAAGGTGAACAATGTTGGTACTCACAGAAAGGTCATGTCACAAGGTATACACATGTGAAATATGGTAGCCGTACCTATTATGGTTCAAAAGTAGTGGTCAAGGTTAAAGTTTTTTTCGAGAATGGCAACATCTAGGTCAAAGGTCAAGGTCGCAAGGTGAACATTTTTGGTACTGACAGAAAGGTAATGTCACAAGGTATACACATGTGAAATATGGTAGCCATACCTATTATGGTTCAAAAGTAGTGGTCAAGGTTAATTTTTTTTTCGTGCAGACAGACAGACAGACAGGCCAAAAACTAGATGCCCACCGAACCGGTGATTCCGGGGGCATAAAAAAGGGCCATAATTCTTACAAAAATCTTGACAGAGTTATGTACTCTTGTCTATAGATGGAGGTCATGATGGTGAACAAGTGTTGTAAGTTTCAAAGCAATATATCTAATGGCTTTGAAAAAAAGTGGGGTGGTACAAAAATCCTTAAGGAAAAATTCTAAGTCGAAAAAGGGCCATAATTCTTACAAAAACCTTGACAGAGTTATGTACTCTTGTCTATTGATGGAGGTAATGATGGTAGATAAGTAGTGTAAGTATATAAGCTATATCTCTAATGGTTTTGAAAAAGTAGGGGTGGTACAAAAAACTTAACCAAAAAAACAAAATTCGAAGTCGAAAAAGGGCCATAATTCTTACAAAAACATTGACAGAGTTATGTACTCTTGTCTGTTAATGAAGGAAATGATGGTGAACAAGTGTTGTAAGTTTCAAAGCAATATATCTAATGGTTTTGAAAAAAAGTGGGGTGGTACAAAAAACTTAACAAAATATTCTAAGTCGAAAAAGGGCCATAATTCTTACAAAAACCTTGACAGAGTTATGTTCTCTCGTCTATTGATGGAGGTAATGATGGTAGATAAGTAGTGTATGTGTATAAGCTATATCTCTAATGGTTTTGAAAAAGAAGGGGTGTTACAAAAAACTTAACCAAAAAAACAAAATTCTAAGTCGAAAAAGGTCCATAATTCTTACAAAAACATTGACAGAGTTATGTACTCTTGTCTGTTGATGTAGGTAATGATGGTGAACAAGTGCTGTAAGTTCCAAAGCAATATATCTAATGGTTTTGAAAAAAAGTGGGTTGGTACGAAAACTTAACTAAAATTCTAAGTCGAAAAAGGGCCATAATTCTTACAAAAACCTTGACAGAGTTATGTACTTTTGTCTGTTTATGGAGGTAATGATGGTGACCTCTATGATGGCCCTATATCGCTCACCTGATTTATTAGAACTTCAATAGTTTTCAAAGTTTTTACTTGTTACATATAAGGGAAACAAGCAAACCTCCTGGTGGCCTTGTTTTTCAACTGATCAGAATAAATTGAACAACCTTGGCAGAGGGTCACACATTGAACATTTGTGCCAAATTATTTTCAAATCTGGCCAGTGATTTAGTACAAGAAGAGTTTTTTAAGTTTTCACCATATTACATATAAGGAAAACAAGCCCCGCCCCCAGGCGGCCATGTTTTTCATCAGATCGAAATAATTTCAACAATCTTGGTAGAGGGTCACCCAAGGAACAATTGTGCCAAATTATTTTTAAATCAGGCAGGTACTTTTGGACAAGAAGATTTTTAAAGTTTTTACAATGCAAATATAAGGTATACAAGCTCCGCCCCCTGGCAGCCATGTTTTTCAACGGATAAGAATAATTTGAACATTCTTGGTAGAGGGTCCCCCAAGGAACATTTGTGAAAATTGATTTTCAAATCTGGCTAGCACTTTTGGACAAGAAGATTTTTAAAGTTTTGGCAATTTTCCCCTTTTCTGATGCCGCTGCAACCAAAGTTCCACTTGGAATTAAATTCTTTGAACAACTTTAAAAGAGGACCATCTAAGGAACATTCCTGTGAAGTTATTTTGAAATCAGTCGATTGGTTTAGTAGGAGAAGTCATTTGTAAAAAATTGTTAACAGACGGACGTACAGACGCCGATGCCGGAGAGTGAGTGATCACAAAAGCTCACTTTGCACTTCGTGCTTAGTGAGCTAAAAAGTGAATTGGTACAAAAAGCTTACCCAAGGTGTGACACCAATGCCGACGCCGAGGCAAGTATTATAGCTAGCCTTTTCTTTGAATAGTCGAGCTAAAAATGTATCAAGATGAAGCAATTTCTCCCTTTACGGCTATGTTTGTTACTGTTATTTGCTTCAAGCACTTTAATCAACCAAACACATTTACCTTTTCTAACATTTTAAAAACCTACTGCTCTAGAATCCTTTTATTGTTCTGTAAAATGAATATAACTATCTTCTTTATTGCTTCTTTTTTAACTATATTTATTAAAAGCTGCTTCATTTGGTTTCAATAGTAATACAATGTGCTATTAAGCCACTTCCCACATATACAAGAAATCTGCAGCAGATTTTGAACAAGAGGGTCAAGATGGCCCTAAATCGATCACCTGAGTGATGGTATAGGAGCAAATGGGTAACTGCTAAATAAGGGGGAAATCAGAATGAAACTGCAAGGAGTGGACACTGTAAATGAAACAACAAGGAGTGCACACTGTAAATGAAACACCAAGAAGTGGACACTGTAAAATGAACAGCAAGGAGTGGACACTGTGAATGAAACAGCAAGGAGTGGACACTGTACATGAAACAGCAAGGAGTGGACACTGTACATGAAACAGCAAGGAGTGGACACTGTAAATGAAACAGCTTGGAATGGACAATGTACATGAAACAGCAAGGAGTGGACACTGTAAATGAAACAGCAAGGAGTGAACACTGTAAATGAAACACCAAGAAGTGCACAATGTAAATGAAACAGCAAGGAGTGGACACTGTAAATGAAACAGCAAGGAGTGCACACTGTAAATGAAACAGCAAGGAGTGCACACTGTACATGAAACAGCAAGGAGTGGACACTGTAAATGAAACAGCAAGGAGTGGACACTGTAAATGAAACAGCAAGGAGTGCACACTGTAAATGAAACAGCAAGGAGTGCACACTGTAAATGAAACAGCAAGGAGTGCACACTGTAAATGAAACAGCAAGGAGTGCACACTGTAAATGAAACAGCAAGGAGTGAACACTGTAAATGAAACAGCAAGGAGTGCACACTGTAAATGAAACAGCAAGGAGTGCACACTGTAAATGAAACAGCAAGGAGTGCACACTGTAAATGAAACAGCAAGGAGTGCACACTGTAAATGAAACAGCAAGGAGTGCACACTGTAAATGAAACAGCAAGGAGTGCACACTGTAAAGGAAACAGCAAGGAGTGGACAATGTAAATAAAACAGCAAGTTGTGGACACTGTAAAGGAAACAGCAAGGACTGGACACTGCAAATGAAACTGCTTATCAGTAAAAGACATTTTGCAATAAGACAATTTGAAAGAGGTAACCACCAAAGAAACATTTCTGTGAAGTTTGGTTGATACTCGAGTCCAATGGTTTGGGAGTTGTCGTTTGAAGCTAACAAACAGTTCATTTTACCCCTTTCCTGATTCCACCTGGCGTCCAATCAATATTGCATGGACAAATAATGTATAGGGTCACAAAAGGAACATTTCTGCTAAATAATCTTGAAACCGGGTACAAGAGCAAATGAAACAGCAAGGAGTGGACACTGTAAATGAAACAGCAAGGACTAGTTTAGTTTAAACTTATTTATTTTACATAGATTGCGAAACAAGCCTTTGGCTTAGATTAATCACTCTCGATGTCTGCTTCCTGGAGACTTAACCAGTACTCGCGCCGTTTGTGTGGAAAAATCCCAAAGTCAGGACCCGCTCATCACGGGACTCGAACCAAGCAAGGACTGGACACTGTAAATGAAAAAGCTTATCAGTAAAGGACATTTTGCAATAAGACAATTTGAAAGAGGTAACCACCAAAGAAACATTCCTGTGAAGTTTGGTTGATACTCGAGTCCAATGGTTCGGGAGTTGTCGTTTGAAGCTAACAAACAGTTCATTTTACCCCTTTCCTGATTCCACCTGGCGTCCAATCAATATTGCATGGACAAATAATGTATTATTATGTATAGGGTCACAAAAGGAACATTTCTGCTAAATAATCTTGAAACCGGGGACAAGAGCTTAAATAATGATGGAATTATAAAGTTTTTTAACTATGCCCCTTTTCTGACGCTGCCTGGCTGCCATGTTTTTCCACCAAACAATATGGCTTGAACTTTGTTTGTAGAGTGCACCCAAGTAACAGTTCTACCAAATTATATTGGAAACCAACTAGCGGCTGCATGAAGTCAACCTGGTTGAGTCACTATTAAGTCAACCTGTGTTCAATCCCTAGTTGAGTCACTATGAAGTCAACCAGTGTTCCATGCCTGGTAGAGTCACTATGAAGTCAACCAGTGTTCAATCCCTGGTTGAGTCACAATGAAGTCAACCAGTGTTCCATGCCTGGTAGAGTCACTATGAAGTCAACCAGTGTTCCATGCCTGGTAGAGTCACTATGAAGTCAACCAGTGTTCAATCCCTGGTTGAGTCACTATGAAGTCAACCATTGTTCAATCCCTGGTTGAGTCACTATGAAGTCAACCAGTGTTCAATCCCTGGTTGAGTCACTATGAAGTCAACCTGTATTTAATCCCTGGTTGAGTCACTATGAAGTCAACCAGTGTTTAATCCCTGGTTGAGTCACTATGAAGTCAACCAGTGTTTAATCCCTTGTTGAGTCACTATGAAGTCAACCAGTGTTTAATCCCTGGTTGAGTCACTATGAAGTCAACCAGTGTTCAATCCCTGGTTGAGTCACTATGAAGTCAACCTGTATTTAATCCCTGGTTGAGTCACTATGAAGTCAACCAGTGTTTAATCCCTGGTTGAGTCACTATGAAGTCAACCAGTGTTTAATCCCTGGTTGAGTCACTATGAAGTCAACCAGTGTTTAATCCCTAGTTGAGTGACTATGAAGTTAACCAGTGTTCAATCCCTGGTTGAGTCACTATGAAGTCAACCAGTGTTCAATCCCTGGTTGAGTCACTATGATGTCAACCAGTGTTCAATCCCTAGTTGAGTCACTATGAAGTCAACCAGTGTTTAATCCCTGGTTGAGTCACTATGAAGTCAACCAGGGATTAAACACTGGTTGAGTCACTATGAAGTCAACCAGTGTTTAATCCCTGGTTGAGTCACTATGAAGTCAACCAGTGTTCAATCCCTGGTAGAGTCAATATGAAGTCAACCAGTGTTCCATGCCTGGTAGAGTCAATATGAAGTCAACCAGTGTTCAATCCCTGGTTGAGTCAATATGAAGTCAACCAGTGTTCCATGCCTGGTAGAGTCAATATGAAGTCAACCAGTGTTCAATCCCTGGTTGAGTCACTATGAAGTCAACCAGTGTTCCATGCCTGGTAGAGTCACTATGAAGTCAACCAGTGTTTAATCCCTGGTTGAGTCACTATGAAGTCAACCAGTGTTCCATGCCTGGTAGAGTCACTATGAAGTCAACCAGTGTTTAATCCCTAGTTGAATCACTATGAAGTCAACCAGTGTTCCATGCCTGGTAGAGTCACTATGAAGTCAACCAGTGTTCAATCCCTGGTTGAGTCACTATGAAGTCAACCAGTGTTCCAAGCCTGGTAGAGTCACTATGAAGTCAACCAGTGTTTAATCCCTGGTTGAGTCACTATGAAGTCAACCAGTGTTCCATGCCTGGTAGAGTCACTATGAAGTCAACCAGTGTTCAATCCCTGGTTGAGTCACTATGAAGTCAACCAGTGTTCAATCCCTGGTAGAGTCACTATGAAGTCAACCAGTGTTTAATCAATCCCTAGTTGAGTCACTATGAAGTCAACCAGTGTTCAATCCCTGGTTGAGTCACTATGAAGTCAACCAGTGTTCCATGCCTGGTAGAGTCACTATGAAGTCAACCAGTGTTCAATCCCTGGTTGAGTCACTATGAAGTCAACCAGTGTTTAATCCCTGGTTGAGTCACTATGAAGTCAACCAGTGTTCCATGTCTGGTAGAGTCAATATGAAGTCAACCAGTGTTTAATCCCTAGTTGAGTCACTATGAAGTCAACCAGTGTTCAATCCCTGGTTGAGTCAATATGAAGTCAACCAGTGTTCAATCCCTGGTTGAGTCACTATGAAGTCAACCTGTATTTAATCCCTAGTTGAGTCACTATGAAGTCAACCAGTGTTCAATCCCTGATTGAGTCACTATATAGTCAACCTGTGTTCAATCCCTGGTTGAGTCACTATGAAGTCAACCAGTGTTCAATCCCTAGTTGAGTCACTATGAAGTCAACCAGTGTTTAATCCCTGGTTGAGTCACTATGAAGTCAACCAGTGTTTAATCCCTAGTTGAGTCACTATGAAGTCAACCAGTGTTCAATCCCTGGTTGAGTCACTATATAGTCAACCTGTGATCAATCCCTGGTTGAGTCAATCAGTGTTCAATCCCTGGTTGAGTCACTATGAAGTCAACCTGTGTTCAATCCCTAGTTTAGTTACAATGAAGTCAACCAGTGTTTAATCCCTAGTTGAGTCACTATGAAGTCAACCAGTGTTCCATGCCTGGTAGAGTCACTATGAAGTCAACCAGTGTTCCATGCCTGGTAGAGTCACTATGAAGTCAACCAGTGTTCAATCCCTGGTTGTGTCACTATGAAGTCAACCAGTGTTTAATCCCTGGTTGAGTCACTATGAAGTCAACCAGTGTTCAATCCCTGGTTGAGTCACTATGAAGTCAACCTGTATTTAATCCCTGGTTGAATCACTATGAAGTCAACCAGTGTTTAATCCCTGGTTGAGTCACTATGAAGTCAACCAGTGTTTAATCCCTGGTTGAGTCACTATGAAGTCAACCAGTGTTTAATCCCTGGTTGAGTCACTATGAAGTCAACCAGTGTTCAATCCCTAGTTGAGTCACTATGAAGTCAACCAGTGTTCAATCCCTAGTTGAGTCACTATGAAGTCAACCAGTGTTCAATCCCTAGTTGAGTCAATATGAAGTCAACCAGTGTTCAATCCCTGGTTGAGTTACTATGAAGTCAACCTGTGTTCAATCCCTGGTTGAGTCAATATGAAGTCAACCAGTGTTCAATCCCTGGTTGAGTCAATATGAAGTCAACCAGTGTTCAATCCCTAGTTGAGTCAATATGAAGTCAACCAGTGTTCAATCCCTGGTTGAGTCAATATGAAGTCAACCAGTGTTCAATCCCTGGTTGAGTTACTATGAAGTCAACCTGTGTTCAATCCCTGGTTGAGTCAATATGAAGTCAACCAGTGTTCAATCCCTGGTTGAGTTACTATGAAGTCAACCTGTGTTCAATCCCTGGTTGAGTTACTATGAAAGACTTTTAAAATGGTATAAATGGCTTGACACTCACAAGTGGGTTGTATAGCGTAACAACTGATGCATCAGTGTCAGGGTAATTAACCAATAGTGCTGATAGTTTACAAGGGAAACCAGATGATATAACTGAAATACAGTTGAAAGCAGACTAGGGATTCAAACAAGATGATATAACTGAAATACAGTTGAAAGCAGAGTAGCAATTCAAACAAGATGATATAACTGAAATACAGTTCAAAGCAGAGTAGCGATTCAAAAAAGATATCAGTGGAACAGATGGATGCTCCCCGAAGTATAGCAAGGCCACCCTGACACAAATTGTCCTGTATTATACTATATAGAATTTGAAAGGGCCATAATTCTGTGAAAAATCATTCAATCGAAACAGGGTGATAATTAATATGGTGAAAAATCATTCAGCTGGAACATGGTGATAATACGCACATCTCCTCTTGTTAGTGAAGCTTCAGGGGGTATAATTAATTAGTGAAGCTTCCCATTTATTATCATTTAGTATCACTGAATTCCGACTAGTGGTTGCTGAGAAATAGTCCGGACCCAAATGGTCCAATATCATACAACATCTATATAGAAATTCAAAGGGCACTAATTCTGTGAAAAATCATTCAGCCGGGACATGGTGATAATATACACAACTTCTTTTGAGAGTCAAACCTCCCATTTAGTATCATTGAATTCCGACTGGTGGTTGCTGGGATCAAGCCCGGACACAAATGGTCCTATAACATACTATATTGTAATTGAAAGGGCCATAATTCTGTGAAAAATCATTCAGCCAGAACATGGTGATAATATACACAACTTCTTTTGAGAGTCAAACCTCCCATTTAGTATCATTGAATTCCGACTAGTGGTTGCTGAGAAATAGACCGGACCCAAATGGTCCTATAACATAGTTTACAGAAATATATAGAAATACAAAGGGCAATCAATAACTGTAAAAATCATCAAACCGGAACAAAGTGATAATATGCACATCTCCTCCTGTTAGTAAAGCTTTTAAAAAAATATCATTGAATTCAAGTCAGTGGTTATTGAGAAATAGCATGGACACCAATTTTCCTATGTCATGTTATATAGAAATTAAACGGTCAATAACTCAAACCGGATCATAGTGATAATATGCACATATCCTCTTGTTAGTAAAGCTTCCCTTTAAGATAACTTTGAATTCAAGTCACTGGTTGCAGAGAAATAACTTAGACAAGGATTCTCCTATGTCATATTATATAGAATTACATGGGCAATAACTCATCGAACCAGAACATTATCATCTGGTGATAACATGCACATATCCTCTTATTAGTGAAATTTCCCATTATGTTCATTGAGTCCGAAGACAGTGACCAGTCAAGCAATGGAATCCTGTAGAGTCCCAAATATTGAGCCTCAGTGACCGGTGGCAGATAATGTAGTTTAGTAGGAGGTGAGAGATTGCTCTGCACACCACTATCTCTACCCGGTGTGTCCAGTCCGAAGACCAGTCGTTTACCGGGAGAATAACGCACACCCGAAGCTACCGACTGTCCCGCTTAACCCATCGCAGGGCCAGCCGAAGCTGAAAGCTGGGCAGCTGTGAAGGGCGAAGTGTGAACAGCTCTATCACTCTGTCAAAAATCATCGAACCAGAACATGGTGATAATATGCACATATCCTCTGTTTAGTGAACTTTCCCATAATGTTCATTGAGTTTAAGTCCAGGATTACAAGAATTTTCCTATGTCATATTATATAGAAACAAAAAGGGCAATTACTCTGTGAAAAATTATCGAACCAGTATAATATGCAGATATTCTCTTGTTAGTGAGGCTTCTCATAAAGTTTCATTAAATTCAAGTCAGTAGTTGCTGAGAAATAGCCCGCGCAAAAGCAGGATGGACAAGCGAACTGACGGATGGACAAAGCGATGACTACATAATTATGCTCTCATGGTATTTTTTCAAAATTGTATGGTTGATTTCTTAATTTGTTACCTTTTTTCTCTCCTGTGTGTATCAATAATTTAAACGACTGTAATTACATCTACACAGTTTGAGTTAGACTGGTTCCACATGTTTTAATTGTGTCTACGATGGTCAGACTGATTTACAGCTGTCTGTATGAATCCATCATCACCTCAATCTGCCTGTGTTTAACCCCGCCCCCTGCCATGATTAGTCGATCAACATCTGTAAGTAACATACACAAAACAAATTCAATTAGCAAATGGTAAATAAGTTCAACACTTTCATAATAAACAAAATGGGAAAGGGAATATTTACTCAAAATGAGCAATTTATCCTTTTCTTGCAATGCTTTAATTAAACTAACAAATTATATTATCTCTTTTTTAAAATCTTGAGACTCTTGTAATACCATATAAAATGTAAAATGGTAAACATTTTAACCCTTTCCCACATACAGCAAATTTGCAGCAGACGACTTTGAAAACATAGTGTCAATTAAATACCTGAAAAAACTCCCTAAAAGATAGCTTAACCCTTTCCCTCATATAGACGCTTTCTGACGCCTCTGCAGCAGACGGCTTTTTCATATTCGTATCTATATGTTTTATTAAAATTGTCTGCTGCAGATTTCTTGTTTGTGGGAATGAGTTAACCCTTTCCCTCATATATAGACGCTTTCTGACGCCTCTGCAGCAGAAGGCTTTTTGAAAACATAGTGACAAAAGAAGAAATTGCACAAAACGTGCAATTTCTCCTTTTACCACAATGTTTTCCACTTTTTGTCATAGGTTATCCATTCAATTATGGAGATTTTCTATGTTTTGATCAAATACGTTCAAAGTCGTCTGCTGCAGAATTGTCGTATGAGGGAAAGGGTTAATTGTTAAATAAAGTTGAAACATTATGCCCAAAGGAAAAATTGCTCATGATGAGCATTTTCGCCTTTGGCCACAATGTTTTCAAAGTCGTCTGCTGCTTTTGCGTCAAAATGCGTCTACAGGTGGAAAAAATTGTTAGAAACTCTGAGGCCTAAAGGTAAACCACAGTTTCTTCTTTCCATAGAATGTAGAGTCACTGGTCTTGGCTGAACTTTTAGCTTGTTAAAGGCTTTTGCTCTGGTGAGCTAATATTGTTAACAGACATACAGACATACAGACAAACAGACATACAGACATACAGACAAACAGACATACAGACATACAGACAAACAGACATACAGACATACAGATAAACATACAATGGATGATGAGTGGTGCTGTGGGGAGCTTAAACCTTTCCCTCATACGACAATTTTGCAGCAGACGACTTTGAACGTATTTTGTCAAAACATAGAAAATCTCCATAATTGAATGGATAACCTATGACAAAAAGTGGAAAACATTGTGGCAAAAGTGCAATTTCTTCTTCTGTCACTATGTTTTCAATAAGCCGTCTGCTGCAGAGGTGTCAGAAAGCGTCTATATGAGGGAAAGGGTTAAAGAATAATTTCTCCTTTTTCATAAATATTCTCCACTCTGTTCTCCAATTATTTTTTGACTTACAAGTAGAAATACCTTAAATTATGGAATTTGTTAACCCTTTCCCTCATATAGACACTTTGATGCTTCTGCATTTTTTTTTTTAAAAACATAGTGACAAAAGAAGAGATTGCTTAAAACGAGCAATTTCTCCATTTGCCACAATGTTTTCCAGTTTTAGTCATAATTTTAGTCCATTCAATTATAGAGATTTTCTATTTATGGACAAAATATGTTCAAAGTCGTCTGCTGCATAATTGTCGTATGAGTGAAAGGGTTAAGCGCATTTCCTGATACAAACCGCTTGTGATGACTGAATTCAGTTTCAATATGCTTTAGACAATGTAGTCAATCAGGTTCCTAAAACTTTCTGCATCAGCAAAACGGATTTTAAAACATGGTAATTGCATAAAAAAGAATGTTCTCTATCTATTTCGGAAATCTTGCAACTATTTAAGTCCGTCCATGGGACAAAGGTACAAGTTGACTTTAGTGTACAGTGTATAACCTGACTCTTCAGCCATTACTTACATAAGCTTCTCAGAGGAGTCAGTGAACTTCATTATTGTGTAGTTTAATTCTGATAAGGCAGCGCAGATGTACAGGCCAATCTAAACCTACACTGTTCAGAATTGCCAACTTTTGCCTTTTCCAATGGAGGGGCACTTTAAATTTTCATAATTATGAAACCACTGAGTAATCGTGAGACAAGCACATGATTATAAATGATAATCATCCCCTGTGTGCCAACTTTTTTACCAATTTTTTCTCTGGGTAGATCATTTTTGCTATGGAATAAACCCTTATCTAACCCCGTCTCATTTGCATGCAGACAAATTTTGACACTATTTGAATTCTTTTCTAAAATGATACCTTCATTGATAGAGATTTTCCAAAATGTTTGGTTTGAAGTTTTCATTGTTCTATTACAGATTTGTTGTATGTGGGAGAGGGTTAATATCTTGCACAAATATCAAATTTCTCTTTTGAACCAAACAATGTAACAATAAAACTATTATACCTTTCCCACATACAATAATTCTGCAGCACAGTTTACATTTAAAACATCTGGGCATGATAAATCTCTATAATGGAAAGTACTTTTATAATAGGTTAAAGAATTGAAATGATTGCTTCAATAGGAAAAATTGTTCATCATGATCATTTTTAGTCTGGTTCAATTGCGGAGCAATTCATCCTGACTATTGTGGTCCAAACGATTTTACGGATGTTGACCATACAGTTGCCAAATAAAGGTGTGCACACTGTAAAATAATTCATCAAATTCTTATTACATGCTCTAAATAGGCAAAAGTCATGTGTGAATAACTTCATATGTATGCAGTTACTGTTAAAAACATGCATCTGAAAACACAAATATTTATGGTTTTGATTCAGTAGATCATTTTGCATGTTAAACAAAATTTGGTTACTTCCGTGAGATGTCCGGATACACCCGAGTTACATACATGTAAACATGCACAGTATT
The DNA here is from genome assembly GCA_031761405.1 of Serripes groenlandicus. Classification (NCBI taxonomy): domain Eukaryota; kingdom Metazoa; phylum Mollusca; class Bivalvia; order Cardiida; family Cardiidae; genus Serripes; species Serripes groenlandicus. Next base: position 4,757,765 of record JASEVX010000006.1, read on the forward strand.
GGCAGAAGGATACTTTGCTTTCCCTCTCGTATAAATAAATAAATATCCCGCCAAACAAATATCCAATATTTTGGGGTTTTACAAAACAAGAGCTGTCGGAGGACAGCGTGCTTGACTATTCCTCTGCTTATTAGTTACTGAAATATGGACTGTAATGTAGTTGCATGCAAATCATTAACCACAATTTATTAAAGAGTGATAATTTGCATCAAATGCAGGATAGAGTTATCTCACTTGATAATCTACATATGTGTGATAGCTGGGATGGGTTGTAATTTAGTTTAAATGCAATGCATTAAGTAAATCCTGAGATATGGACTCTTAATTTATAAGTTGCTTACAAAAATTTAACCAGAATTTCTAAGTAAAAAAAGGGCCATAACTTGCATAAAATGCAGGATGGAGTTATCTAACTTGACAATCTACATAGGTGTCATAGTTGGGTAGGGTTGTATAGAGTTTCAATGCAATACATGTAGTATATAAGTACTTGCATGCAAAACCTTAACCAAGGTGTGACGTGGGTGCGTAGTCAAGCTCTCATATTCTTCAAAAAGTCCAGCTAAAAATGTAAGTTACATTTATGCAGGCACTCCAACTGTGACATATGAATTTGCAATATTGACTTTCTTCTATGCAAGGTTTAACCCTTTCCCTCATACGACAATTCTGCAGCAGACGACTTTGAACATATTTTGTCAAAAAATAGAAAGTCTCTATAATTGAATGGATAACCTAAGACAAAAAGTGGAAAACATTGTGGCAGAAGGAGAAATTGCACGTTTTGTGCAATTTCTTCTTTTGTCACTTTGTTTTCAAAAAGCCATCTGCTGCAGAGGCGTCAGAAAGCGTCTATATGAGGGAAAGGGTTAACATTAAATGTAAGTGTCCAGGTTAGGACCCTTCACATACATACATACATGTACCACTATCCATGTTTTCTTTGTACTTTCAACATCTTTGAATTTATTCAATCTCTGATCAAGGTTTTCATGCGAACCTGTCAAGACTTTCAGTACTCCTGAGAACTTTGATTTCCATTTGGCACAATGTTTTAAGAAGTTGTCAGCTGCAGATGTGCCACAATGTGTCTAAGAGTGGAAAATGAACTTTCATTCTCTCCAAAATATTAACAAAACAAATTGCCAATTCCCTTGGCAAATTCATGATCAAGAGCACTTGTCCTATAATAAACAATTTTTACCAAAAAGAGAAATTGCTCATAAAGAACAATCTCTTTTTGCCACAATGTTTTAAAAAGTTGTCTGCTCCAGATGCATAAGAGTCTGTAGGTGGGATAGGGATAAAGCCAGAAACAGAACAGATAGGTGATCTCACTGATCTGGCTGTCATGATATAGCCGAAGTATTAACTGTCGATAAAGGTGTAACACCTGTAATAAACGTCTTCTAAAGCATTTGCATTAGATCAGTTTTAACCTATATTGCCTGTTCAAATGTTTTCTTTTGTAAGAATCTTACTGTTACAATACAATAGCACAGTGTTCTGTTGAGACATTCAAACTTATTTTAACCTTGGTTAAGACATTATGCCTTTAATCCTTTCCAACATACAACAAATCTGCAACAAACGACTGAGATTTCTTGGCAAAAGTATTAAAAATCTCTATAAATGAAATTTTATTGATAAATAGAGTTGAAAACAAACATTGTGACAAATTAAAGGGGAAATTGCACATTACAATCAATTTCTCCTTATGCCACAATGTTTGCAAAAGTTGTGTTCTGCAGAGGTGCCAGAAAGAGTCTGTATGTGAAAAAGGGTTAAATCAGCAATTAATGATGTTTGGAGATGTATAACATTAAAAAGATGGGAAAGGGCTTTAAAGTTTGGTTATACTTACAAGCAACAGAGCATATTCCAGTTATGTCCATAAAGAATTCACAGTAAATTAACCCTTTCCCTCATATAGACGCTTTCTGACGCCTCTGCAGCAGACAGCTTTTTGAAAACATAGTGACAAAAGAAGAAATTGCTCAAAACGAGCAAATTCTCCTTTTGACACAATGTTTTCCACTTTTAGTCATAGGTTATACATTCAATTATGGAGATTTTCTATGTTTGGACAAAATACTTTCAACGTCGTCTGCTGCAGAATTGTCGTATGAGGGAAAGGGTTAAAGTTTGGTTATACTTATATAAGCAACAGAGCATATTCCAGTTATGTCCATAAAGAATTCACAGTAAATTAACCCTTTCCCTCATATAGACGCTTTCTGACGCCTCTGCAGCAGACAGCTTTTTGAAAACATAGTGACAAAAGAAGAAATTGCTCAAAACGAGCAAATTCTCCTTTTGACACAATGTTTTCCACTTTTAGTCATAGGTTATACATTCAATTATGGAGATTTTCTATGTTTGGACAAAATACTTTCAACGTCGTCTGCTGCAGAATTGTCGTATGAGGGAAAGGGTTAAAGTTTGGTTATACTTATATAAGCAACAGAGCATATTCCAGTTATGTCCATAAAGAATTCACAGTAAATTAAGGATGAATGGAACAGAGCTGTTTTACCCTTTCCAAGATGCTGATTTCAATTTAATGGATCTGCAGCAGACAACTTTTGAAACTATTAACCCGTTCCCTCATACGATAATTCTGCAGCAGACGACTTTCAACGTTGTTTGTCAACAACCATCTTGTCACAGCAGTTTTTGGGTCATCTCGGGCAACATCATTTATATAAGGTAAAGAAAACCTGACTACCGTTCTTAGCTATGTGATATGTTGCGCTGCCAAACTAGTACCGATTGCAGAAAATCTCTTAATTTGTGCTCTGGTATAGCTCCGGCGAGCCATATCGGCGACAGGCCCTTAAGGCAAAAGGAAAAATTGCTCACAATAACAACATTCATTTGTCAAAGTATTTTCAGTTTTATTTAATAATTCTACTTTCATAGAGACTTTCCTAGATGTTTTCAATTGGTCTGCTGCAGATCTATTGTATGTGGGAGAGGGTTATACTGGCATTGATTGCTCATACATGTTACCAGTTTAACCCTTTCCTACATACAACAAATCTAAAGAGAACAACTTTGGCAAAAAATTGAAAAATCTCCAAATATGAGTGTTCAATAAAGTGGAAAACAATGTGGCAAATGGAGAAATTGATCATCATGAGAAATTTCTCCTTTTGGCAACAATGTTTCAAAAAGTCGTCTGATGTAGAGGTGTCAAAAAGCATCTCTTTGAGGGAAAGGATTAAAGTTTTGTAATACAAATTGTTTGTATACCTCTAGCAACATAGGACCTCCAACAGCAATGTAACAAACTTCATATCACATTGGATAAGAAATGACTGACAACAAAAAACATAAAATGGTTGTTTAATTAAAGTAGCTGTAGGCCGAGACACTTTCATCTTTTTGTATAATTAATAACCATTCAACTGTTTTATAGTGAACCTCCTCGAGAGGTGTTGTTATGTACTTGTTTGGGTGCAAGCCAATCAAATATAGTTAGTACAAATCAGACCTTCTAACTTATAGTTCAAGAACCTTAAGGTCATCTGAGCTACGATATGCCCTGTATAATTATCAGGGGGCGACTTGAGCGAAGTGGTCTCCTTAAATTGTCAGACTTCGCCCATTCACTCAATCAAAGCGAAGTTGATATAATATAATTTATAGTCAAACCTGTGGTAAAGACCACCTTTATTTAGCAATTCCCTGTTCATAGAAACCACACTTTTAATTTCCAAATTACTCATTTTCTACATAAATGACCCTGTAATTAAAGACCACCTGTGGATAAAGACCAGATTGTACTCTTCCCATGGGTGGTTTTAAAACACAGGTCACACTGTAGTTCCTATTACATGATCTTACTTTACAAATATATCACGATCTTTGAAAGCAATTGTATATATATAATCTTATTGCACACTTAGAAAATCATTTTGTAAATAAGCTGTAAGTGTTTCACAAAATTGAACACCGAGTAATTGAAAGATGAATCCACTGACTCACTGCTACTTGCTTTTATAATCTACTTTGAGGTAATTGTCATATAATATAATCGTATTATTAACCATAAATGGACTTGTCCAGGTTTGAATTTAGAAGAGTCAAAGCCAATTAAATGTTATTGAGTTGAGCAGCCAATTAAGAACAGTATAGAGCTTGATGAGACAGCGTGGATGTGCTAGGAGCTGGCCTAGTGAGACAGCGTGGATGTACTAAGACTAAGGAGCTGGCCTAGATCTATAATGATATAAAATCAGTTCCAGCAGTCCAAGAGTTCATGTTAAACCTGAAATATAAAGGGAAGGCTGAAGGAGACATCAATGGTCAAGGATCTTGACAAATCAATCCATGACTGTGATACAGTGCTTTTAATGGGTTGATGCTTTGGAAAAGGCAGAAGATTATAATTGTAAGAAAATCTCTTTTTCCTCTAAAAAAACTACCAAGAGTTTTCTACACATGTAACAATAGTAAAACAGCTTGCCTTTCAAAGTAAAGTTTGCTAGCTCACAAATTGTAATTTTTCATAACAGAAGAGATTTAAGCTATAATTATATAACTTGATTGGTGGATTGACTTACCATTTGCTACCATCAAATTTATTCAAATGCAGGGCTTATGTTACGAAATATAGTTATAATGGGCCCAGCATAACAATATTCCCGTCAAAACCTGGAATAATCGTATTTTATAGGGGTGGTTTATCACTTATTTAAAGGCTGACTGATCACTAATTTATGTTATATTCAATACTTCTTAGCACTTGACCTATTGTTTTGGCTTGGACAACACACCGGCTGGTCAATGTTGGTAAACAGCAACTTATCCTGGGCACATTATAAAGGGTATATGTATACTGCAAGACATCTCAAACTTGTTAGTTGTTGATGTGGCTAATTTGCATGCATAATACCAGCAGTTGATGACTCTAGCATACAAACCTCTTCCACAATATTTTCTTTCTTAACCCTTTCCCTCATACAACAATTCTGCAGCAGACGACTTTGAACATATTTTGTCCAAAAATAGAAAATCTCTATAATTGAATGGATAACCTATGACTAAAAGTGGAAAACATTGTGGCAAAAGGAGAAATTGCTCGTTTTGAGCAATTCTTCTTTTGTCACTATGTTTTCAAAAAGCCGTCTGCTGCAGAGGCGTCAGAAAGCGTCTATATGAGGGAAAGGGTTCATTATATACTTTCACATGCCAGATTTGTAGATTATTTATCAATGTTAGAGATTTGTAACCATATCCAGTGAAACATAACTTCTTTTCCTCTTGCAAACACATTATGGAGCATTTGCAGCAGATGACGTTTGAAACCATTGCTCATAATGAGTATTTGCTCCTTTAGGAAAAATGTTTTCAATCTATATTTTATGGTCATACTTCCATTTATAGAGATTTTCCATAGCTATCTGCTGCAGCTTTCGTTTATTTTAGAAATGGTAAATAAACAAACAAAATTTCATTGTTCTGGCTTTATACATTTTTCTATTGTTTACCATTGATATGATATTAATTGTTTGCATGTTTATTCATTTTTGTATTTAAAACCATTGATATAGTAGTTTTTGTAAACTTCTAGAAAACATTGAACAGCCATGAAGGAATGGAATAGCATAAAATGTCACAGATTCCTATCAACAAAAGTGGCAAACACTGTTTATTCATGAGATCTATACATCGATGGCTTCATGCTAAATGGTGGGAACTATATATTGTAATGTGATGTGGTTACAACTGTTTACATTAAGTTAACAAATGTTATCACTTTCATGGACAAGTTTACGAGTATAGAAAGGAAGAGTGGTTTCGGAATAGATGACTATCATCCGAATTGGAGTGTTCAGTGGGTTTATTGTCCTTTATCATATTTTACTAAGTTCCAAAGGTTTTAACAGTATGTATCATGTATTTTTTTTAAAATATGATATTTACATGTACCATAGCTATATATAGATACATAGATGCATGGTATTGTAGACCTCATTACTGATGCACGGAATGAAAAATATATTAGGGAAAGAGAAACTAACTATTGGGAAATATTTAATTGTCTAACTGTATTGGAAACGTGCCATTGGAAAGGGAAAAATACAATTTGTCGGGTCAGTTTTATTCTGTATGGGTTGATGCCATGATGGTTATATAGGTTAACCAGATCAAGATGAAATTTGGCAGTGATAGTTCCTGTGATGCATAATGTGGGGTGGCCGCAGCAATAGGATGCCACATGGTCGACAACTACAAAGAGGCTTTGAGACCTTGGTAATTTTGATGCTGAATGATGGACACAAATGTTTTGATAAACTTTCATGAAGATTAAATGAAAAATGTAGGATCTACAGTTAAAGTTAACCAAGGTTAAGTTACCTAACCAAGTTATGCCAAATTATGACCTTGACCTTGAAAATGTTGATGTTTAATGATGTCCCATGACACAACAATACATCTGACAAAGTTTAAGAAATATTCCAGCAGGGGTTGCTGAGATATAACCAAGGTTAAGTTTTGAGGTTGAGTTACCTAAACAAGGTCAAGTTCTGGCAAATTATGACCTTGACCATGATAATGTTGACGTTGAATTATGTTCCATGACCCAATAATACATCTTACAAAGTTCTAGAAAAAATTCCAGCAGGGGTTTCTGAGATATACGGTTAAGTTACCTAACCAAGGTCAAGTTCTGCCAAACTATGACCTTAACCCATGACCAAACAATACATCTAACAAAGTTTCAGAAAAATTCCAACAGGGGTTGCTGAAATATAACCAAGATTAAGTTTTGAGGTTAAGTTCTGCCAAATTATGACCTTGACCTAAGAATTTTGACGTTGAATGATGTCCCATGACCAAACAATGCATCTGACAAAGTTTCAGAAATATTCCAGCAGGGGCTGCTGAGATATAACCAAGGTTAAGTTTTGAGGTTAAGTTACCTAGCTAAGGTTAAGTTCTGCCAAATTATGACGTTGACCTTGAAAATGTTGACGTTGAATGATGTCCCATGACCAAACAATACTTCTGACAAAGTTTCAGAAAAATTCAATCAGGGAATGCTGAAATATAGTTATTTGTAAAAGTGGCCGCAGCCGCTGCCGTTGCTGGAAAAGTGACTGCTAATTGTCTCACTCCACTATCGTGGGCGGGACAAAAAGACAGTCGTCTTCTGCAGAAACGTCAGAAAGTGTGGGTGTATCTAGGAAAGGGATTAAATGAGTATCATGTAGTCTATCATTAAAAAAGAACTTGTTTACACAAATACCAGGGTTAAATATAACTGTTTGGCATTTGGCATGAACTGTCACAATGCTAACAAGAACTCCAGGCATGGTAAATTCTTCACAATCATGTAGAAAAGAAAGTTGTTTCACAAAAGTTACAATGAAAGCATCTATTAGATCCTAACATAAACCCAATAAATCACCACCAATGGGTAAAGATTTAGTCTGCCGTATTTGGTTTACAACAACCAAAGGCAAACAGCCAGAAGCAACATAATGAAAATGAAATCAATTCTACTTGTAACAGCATGAGGTACAAAACCTTAATCTTTGTTACAAGAATGAGGGAGGGTGGGATAACAGTTTTCAAGATATGCTGATAAACACATTGATAAGATGGTAATACAAAAACAATTCTCTTGGTCTATTTCCAGAGATCAAAAAGGAAATACAACAAAAAGAACAAACTCCTGCCAAAAGAATGTGATTTGATTTAGAAAAGAAGGTGTTTTATTCCAACGTTCATACACATCTGCGGTATATATAGTCCGACTATTGATTACATTGTGACAAAAGGAGAAATAGCTTATGATAAGCAATTTCTCCTTTCTTCACAATTTGTTCTTAATTCGGTTCAAGGATTAAACTAATAAACTATCATTTATAAAGGTTCACCATATTTATGTTTAACAGTATGTTTACAAAGTCGTCTGCTGAAGATTTGTCGTATATTGGAAAGGGTTTTTAACAAATGGGGCATCATTTTGGATTATATGCACATTAGAAAGCAAATCTTTGGACCCCAAAGACATGTGCAAAGTAACAATACATTTCCGAGAAAGGTACTGACATATCCAAATTGTCCCTTAAAAGTTATCCAAAGCTGAAGGCACCAAACAACACCACAACCGGAGTACAGTACCTCTCCATTCTTTGAATAGTAGTGTTAATTAACATGTAAAAATTGCCCACTCTGAAATGAACTGACCCCAGTTTGCACATTTAGCAGTCAGAGCAATTAACCCTTTCCCTCATATAGACACTTTCTGACGCCTCTGCAGCAGACGGCTTTTTGAAAACATAGTGACAAAAGAAGAAATTGCACAAAACGTGCAATTTCTCCTTTTGTCACAATGTTTTCCACTTTAGTCATAGGTTATCCATTCAATTATAGAGATTTTCCATTATTTGACAAAATATGTTCAAAGTCGTCTGCTGCAGAATTGTCGTATGAGGGAAAGAGTTACATTGCTAATACTTGGGTGTTAAATTCCAGCTTAGTGGAACAGCAAGTCATTATTAAGTTAATAGACAGGGCCGGGTTTAAGTGGTCATTAGAGAAAGCTGTCAAATTAAGGCTTTAACAAGGTTCCATAAGTGATTGATATCACATTTCCTCACCTTGGTCAATAGGAAGCTGAAACGTTCCTCCGACCATTGTTGTACTCTTCAGCTGACCAACATTGTTGGAAAAGGGGATGATAGCTCACAAGGCTCAATGTCTCCTTCAGACAAATGTTACATAATCTCCTGTTCTCACAATGTTTCCCAAAGTTGTTTGTACCCAGAGGTGGCATCTGATGATGGTGTCAGGGAAAGGGTTAATACATTAATCACTCATGTGCCAATTCTGCAGCAGATGACTTTGAACATATTTTGTGAAAAAAATGGAAAATCTCTATAATTGAATGGAATGTATATTGTTTTATGGCGCATCGACAGCTAAGATCATTTATCGCGCGATTAAATTTAATTATTCATGATCCCTGGGTAAACAAACCAGTACTAGGCTAGAATATGTGCCTTGCCCAAGGGCACTCCACCATGACCGTAATGCCGGGACTGGGGATCGAACCCGGGACACCCGGTTTCGAAATCCCCGACGCTAACCACTCAACCACAGCGGATTCCTCTATAATTGAATGGATAACCTATGACTGAAAGTGAAAAACATTGTGGCAAAAGGATAAATTGCTCGTTTTCAGCAATTTCTTCTTTAGTCACTATGTTTTCAAAAAGTCCTCTGCTGCAGAAGCGTCAGAAAGCGTCTATATGAGGGAAAGGGTTAACCTTTCCCACATAATTATGACAAATCTGCACAGACGAATTTGAAAACATCTTGGCAAATATATCCAAAAGCGAAATTGTATAATATTAGCGAGTTGAAAGCGTTTTGGCAAAGGAGAAATAGCACATTATGTAATGTAATGTAACGTAAGGTAATTATTAGTCGCCGGGCAGAAGCCCGCGACTTCTATTTTTAATAGCTTTTCGGAAATCACATGGGAGGGCGGCTTATTATTAGAAAGAAACAAATCTAGATGATTTGAACATATTACAATTGTGGTTGTTTACGAACACTAATAAATGACACATCTAAAATGAAATAAATATTCCGATTTTTTAATGTTTGCAGTTTTTTTTTATTTCACTCGCATTTAAGTTTTTTGTCTTATTTACGAAGACAAAAGAGGTCCCTTCAAGACGTGAACCAACACCCCCTAATGCAGACTCTTATGTGTCATCATTGAGGTCAATTTCGGATTCTCCTTTTAATAGCAATTTTAACTTACTAAATGTTGTTTTCATGTTCAAAGAGATGTCTTGATTTGTGTAGAATTCATTTAATAATGTTAATCCATGAATATCTAAAGTAGGAACTGTTTCTAAGCTAAATATAGACCCTATTCTGTTGTGTAGGTTCGTGACCTTTAACATCGATTTTCGCGCATGCGCATTTCGATATGAAAAAGCGAGTGATATTATTTTATTTTAGACAAGTACAAGACGAATGTTTGACGCAAAGCGTCAAAGAGAAGCCGCAATATTTCGTTGTACATGTAGAAATAAGAAAAAAAGAACATTTTTAAATCCACAAACAATAGAACAATTTAAACTGTAGACGGTAATGCTGATATATTTCTCCTTTTGAAGACTTTTGTTTTCTTCAAATTACCTCCCTTTAAAGCAATACCAGGATATTTTCCTTGTGATTCGAATAAGATTGACAAACATTGAAATTATATGAATGAATACTATTATTTAAATAAGTAACAACAGCAAAATTAAATTTAAGCCAAGATAAATGTGTACACATTTCGTTTTTTTTATAGATACCCTAATGTATAGGTGAATATAAAATTTATAAGTAAATGTTTTCATTTCAACGTTCCTGATGTTTGAATAGACTAAGAAAAGTCAAGAATACATAAATAAATCAATGCAGTCTTTTCCGGCGACATTGATGCCTTGCATCAACTTTCTCTTGTAGAGAACAATTTGAGGGCTTGGCATGAAACGGTTGTAACTAAAATTGGTATTTGTTTACCAAGTTTAATCACCTCTCCATCAATTCTTTATAAGCGTTAAATAAATTTTCTTGGTAAACAATGGAAATTTAGGTGCCATTGCTTGTTCTGAGCAATGGCACCTAATTAATTTGCATTGTTTACAAAGGGGTCAAAATTGTCCCTAAACCAGGGTTTTCAAAATAAGTTTTTAGTTACAACCGTTTCACTCCAAGCCCTCGAATTGCTCTGATCGAGCATAAGTTTCGAGCTTCTATAGGCCCATTTCTTAGTGTTCTTAGTGTTTCACGCCAAGCCCTTGAATTGCTCTGATCGAGCATAAGCTTTCGAGCTTCAATAGGCCCATTTCTTAGTGTACACTTTATAGTGTACAAACATCTGACAGGTGCAGATACATTCAAGAGACAGAGTTAGATACAAGGGAGTCCGGGTGCGCTACCCTAGCTCTTTCCGAAAAGACCCCTTGGTTCTTTAACGTGCTCAGTGTAAAGCAACAATACATTTGAGGCACTTTTTCCTGGAATGGACCAGTACTTGACCACTAGTTGAGTGGGAAACACTTAAAGCACCTAAGAAAAATCCAGAACCCGGACCGGGATCTGAACCCTAGACCTCTTGATTGACAGTCCAGCGTGTTAATCACTAGACCACCGTGCCACTCTAATATTATGAGCAATTTCTCCTTTTCCCACAACATTTTCCAAAGTCATCAGCTGCAGATATGTCAAAAAGCATCTACAAGTTGACACGGTAAATATAGGAAAAAAGTTATAAGATTACCTTATATCCCAGCAGAATTATATATTCAGTAAGTCAATATGATATAGTTTTATCAGTGTTGATAATAAATTAGCTGTTGGCCTAATCAATTGGTGTTCGGATATGCTGTCATGTCATTTATTGATAATTAATTGTCCTTCTTGCCGGTGTGTTTTGACACATCTATAGCACATCTATAGCGGATGACTGGTGAAAATATTGTGGCAAAAAGAGAAATTGCTCGTAATGAAAGGGTTAAATGATTAAAATTCCATTTACATCTTTTAATATTGTTACCTAGTTGTGTTTAAAGATGTTTGGCACTGCAGATTGGCTTATGTAGGCATATGTCAAGATGGTGCAATGTGGTGTAAATTTTGTGTCAGAAAAAGCCGAAAATAGACAACTAGACACTGCATCTAATGATTGAAAACAGTTGAAAAACAAAAATATGTAAAATGAAAGTGATTATTGAAGATAATTGAAGATAATTGAAGATAATTGAAAACAAGTGATCATTATGAGTTATTTCTGCTTTTGTCACAATGTTTTCAAAGGCTGTCTGCTGTAGATACACCGAAATGCGTCTGCATGTTGGAAAAGGTTTAAGGTATATCTGATGTTATAACATGAGAGCTAAAAACTAGAAGAGTTAACCCTTTCCCTCATATAGACGCTTTCTGACGCCTCTGCAGCAGATGGCTTTTTGAAAACATAGTGACAAAAGAAGAAATTGCTCAAAACGAGCAATTTCTCCTTTTGCCACAATGTTTTCCACTTTTAGTCATAGGTTATCCATTCAATTATAGAGATTTTCTATTTTTTGACAAAATATGTTCAAAGTCGTCTGCTGCAGAATTGTCGTATGAGGGAAAGGGTTAAAGAACAACAAGGAGAAAGGAAAAGGAGAATTGGTTGTTTTAATACATTAATTTTTCTACTTTGTCTAAAATAATGTTTGAAAGTTGTTTGCTAAGACATCAAACGTCACCTGTAGCAGTGCTAATGAAAAAGATTATAATAAATGATCTGTTGATAAAAGATGGAGGCATAAAGGTGGTGCATGTTAGTCATGCCTTATCGTTCCATCATTTAACAACTGTCAAAATAGCGGTAAACTTGATAGATATTCCACCATGTATAATCATTGACATAACCTCTAAAACATATGTGCTTTATGTCAGGGGAAAAAAGGCTCCTCCTTTCCTAATATACAATTAAACAGCTGTTAACTCTTTCCCCACATATAGGTTGCTTTCTGACACATCTGCCGTAGACTATAACTTTTGAAAACATTAATAATGTGACAAAAAGCAGAAATTGCTCAAAACGAGTAATTTCGCCTTTTGCCACAACATTTTCATAATTATTTTGTCAGTAAATGTACCTTCATTTGTAGAGATTTTCCATGATTTTGCCTAGCTATTTTTAAATCTGTCTGCTTCTGATTTGTTGTATGTGGAAAAGGGTTACAACACTCTGTAGCAGAATAATAACGAAACAATATGAGCTGTCGGTGTAAAACATCGAACCGGATCAGCCTAAACATGCCGCGCAGGCGAACCCGGAGAGACACTTTTCGTCTCCTGTGGATTTTCATGAATCATTACTCTATACCTCTATCCCCCTGAGACGGAATGTGTCGGCCCGGATGAGTCTGTGCGGACTGTACATGCTGATCTGGGTCGATACATTACGAAGAGGCCATAATTTTGATTTTCTCACGAGATGGCTCATATATTATTGGGAAAAGAAAATTGCGCCTATGTTTTCACCTCGAATCTGTAATCAATAATTATACTTCCAGTCATAATGATTTCCCCCCTAATGGCGTTTCAAAGGTCTTGCTGCAGGTAAATTGTTCTATTTTGGGAAAGGGTTAGCCAAGATACCAAGATACATCAATTACTGACATCCTCAAATCTCCAGGTGTCCAACTTGACTTCTTTGGGGATTGTTGCATTACAGATTTTACAGGAGAATACATAGATTTTTTCACTAACTGACTCTTCCTAATTAAACACATTCAGCAGAAATGGACAAGGCATAGAAACCATTGTGAGGAAAGGAGCAATTGCTTAATTTGAAATTATACAAGGTAGAACGTTTCTGGTAAAAGGGTTATAAATAAGGGCTACTGCAAATAAGTTTTGTTTGTTTGTTTTTTTACATTGCTTTCTGCAATATTTCAGCTATATATCACATCATCTGATGGTTAAGTTACAAGTACTACTGGTCCATTTATCCGGACACCAGCGAGTCAGTTGTAATACTAACCCCACAATCCTGTTCACAAAGGAGGGAAAACAATTGCTATCCTTTTAAAAGTCTTTGGTATGACCCAGTCAGGATCAAACCCATAAAGTCCTGCATCCACGGTGGACACCTACCGCTTCACCTCCGAGGCGGTCGGTGAGAGTTAACCTTGCCCCTAATCATGTCATTTTTTTAGATTTTTTTTTTTTTTTTCACACAAACACAAAAGAGATATGCATTCTAATCTTTAGTTCCTTTTTTAAAGAAATCTCACTTTAACCCTTTCCTTCATTCAACAATTCTGCAACATACGACTTTGACCATATTTTGTCAAAAAATAGAAAATCTCTATAATTGAATGGATAACCTTATTATAATAATGAATAAAAATGGTACGAGCAATTTCTCCTTTTGTCACAATGTTTCAAAAAGTCGTCTGCTGCAGAGGCGTCTATATGAGGGGAAGGGTTAATGATCATACTAAGACAACGCAGCCAAAAGTTAAAATTGTAATTACATCATTATCACAACGATTTCATGCTCAGTAATATCATTTCTTCGACTCAATGTAGTCAAACATCATCTGTAGAAGTTTGTCTTAAATAATGTGACTGCATGTGGGAAAGGCTAAAACACAATACTCCTAAGTCTGGTGCACGAAGAATTTGGCACGAGTAATGATATTTCTATTAACCCTTTCCCTCATACGACAAATCTTTTTTTTTTTTCAATAATATATTTTATTCGCACCAAATATTTACATAGCTTTTTCATGTATGATTTACAAACAGGTACATATTATACATTAAAACAGTAAATGCATTATTTTCGTTTGTTACGTTTTATACATTTTTCTTTTTTTTCCTTTTCTTCAAAAAAACAAATCATTATAAATTATTTGTTTTTGTGTTTTACAAACATTCAATAATTTGTTATTTGTGCATTTCCTTTTTAAATACGATTCTTTAAAAAATAAACAAGAAGAAAAAATAGAGAAAAAACAAGATAAAGGACAGAAAACAAAACATCAAAAAAACTAACATAATTATTTGGCGCAAACATTTTTTTAAGGAATAGAAGGCTGACAGTTTTGAGAAGTAGAAAAAAGATAGAAAGTATAGAAGATCGATAGATAAAAAGTAAAAGCTCGAGTAGAAGATGGAAAAAATACGACAATTCTGCAGCAGACGACTTTGAACATATTTTGTCAAAAGATAGAAAATCTCTATAATTGAATGGATAACCTATGACTAAAAGTGGAAAACATTGTGTCAAAAGGAGAAATTGCTCGTTTAGAGCAACTTCTTCTTTTGTCACTATGTTTTTAAAAAGCTGTCTGTTGCAGAAGCGTCAGAAAGCGTCTGTATGAGGGAATGGGTTAATGATCATACTGAGTCAATGCAGCCAAAAGTTAAAATTGTAATGACATCATCATATCACAACAATTTCACGCTCAGTAATATAATTTCTTCTTTTGCCTCAATGTTTTCAAACATCATCAGTCTATGGTAGTTTGTCTTAAATAATGTGACTGAATGTGAGAAAGGCTAAAACACAATACTCCTAAGTTCCAGTCTGGTGCACCAAGAAATCAGCCCGAGTAATGATAATTCTATTAGCCCTTGCTACCAGACGGACAACAGTTCTACACCTTTGCAATAATTTGTTTGTTTGTATGGTGTGCTATGCCATATGGCGCTTTCAGGTTTTCTTCAGTTATATCACTGCACTTCCTGGGTAAGTTACCGGAGTACTTCTGGTCATTTGACCCGACACCAGCTTGTCAGTCGTATTTACACTTGATTGCCACTATACTTAGTGCAAGGAAAGGAAAGCCATTTTTTCAGTCTTTGATATGACCCGGTAGGGGATCAAACCCACAACCTCCTGCACCCATGGCAGAGATGCTCTACCACAGAGGGGGTCATCTCTGAAGCAAACAACTCAATATCAATTCATTGCAGAAAAAGGAGAAACTGCTCTAGATCCGTAACTCCTTAATTGTTTCTCAGACAATTTTCTCAACACAGTTTTAAAATTATATCCAATTGGAGACATCGGTCAGTTATCTCCCTTTAATACTCTCTACATCTAGCTAGGTCCTATCATTTGGTTTTCTCTGTTTTTATCATTGGTTTCTTTGCACTGCATGGATGGTGCACTTATAATTGCATTTTCTTGGCCAACTGTTATTAGATTGATTAGTAATTCCACATTTGTATTCTTTAAACACTGCACTTTAATTAACACATTTATGATTAAAGTGTACAGAGTAATTGCAATATCTCATTGCGAAATAGCGATAAAGACAAAGGATTCCAACTAAAAGGACCTACCAACTATTTGGTCTTGCTTGGTCTTTATCTGACAAGGGAGATAATATAATTATCACTAATGTCCCTCATTCTCCAGATATTCAAAGCAGCTGTCTCTAAAATGTCATACAATTTAAACCTTGAACAATTTGCAGCAGACAACATTTGAAACTTCCATCCAAACCTATGAAAAATCTGAAAAATTGAGAGTAAATTTGATAACATTCACGCAAAACAAGAGAATTGCTCATAAGGATCAATTTCTCCTAATGCAACAAAAGTTGTCTGCTGCACATGTTGTAAAGGTTTAAGATATTTAATGCTTGCAAATGATAACTGTTTAAAACAGGAAGCATATGTTTCTGACCCTTTATCTGATAGAAACATATGTTGTAGAAAATAATATTCTTTCAAATCCAACAATCAGTTTTTATGCAAAGTGTTTTTTTCACTTAAAATTTTAATAGAGATATAAACAAAACACCAAAAGAAATACTCAACAAACAGTTCTTGTTAACTCACAAAATTTAACACACTATTGTCATACAGATCTTTCCTATCTTTTAATGAAAATATCAATTTGTCAAATTTCTCCTTATGCCACAATATTTTCAGCTCTATTCTAAAATTTAACTTTTCATTCATAAAGTGCCAGTCACACATAACAATTTTGGCCAGTGCGTTGTCGTTCGCTAAGTGTGCCTCAGCATTCATTACTCATTCATTGAGCGCGCTAGACCAACACTATGCATTCGTTTTCATTCGCTGTGTGAGTCTGGATTTTCGTGCATGCACAAAAATGTTCGCGAAGCTCGACGCATGAATGTACATGCCTGAAGGTGCCAGATAGGTGCAGATCGCGCTCGACCAAAGACAAACACACGCGGAACAAACTCTAGGTATTCGTTGTTATTTCGTCGGTTGAGGTCTACTGAACACATAGCGCAACCTAGCATGCTTCTAACTCATTATTAGCGAATATGCAACGAATATGGGCTTGCTTAACGTGTCTTTAGTGAGCCCAGCGTTTTTCTAGCATGCTCCTAGCGTGTACATGGCATGTACGCAGCATGTAGCCATGGTGTATATAAACAGGTGCCGCCCAACCTTCTCACCATGTCTGTCATTGGTGATAACAGGGGTTCCTGCTGATCAAGTCAAGAAGAACCCAGGCGAAATGAACACCATGGTTGACCATGGATACCATGGTATTTTACTGTTGACCATGAACTACCATGAACAGCCATGTTTATCAATGGTTTTACGAGTCAATTACCATGGTTGACCATGGTCAACCATTGACACAAATATTAACCATGGTCATAAATTATTTACCATGGTCGTGATCAAGGTTAACCATGGTCAACCATGTAATAAATGGTTTTACGAGTCAATTACCATGGTTGACCATGGTCAACCATTGACACAAATATTAACCATGGTCAACCATGGTTATCAATTCTAGCGATGTCCTTAAGCTTGATCATGGTCAACCATGGTCTACCATGGTAGATAATTGCAACAACAACAACAGGAAGTTTAGATTTTAAATTTTCAAAATGGATGACAATGTGACATGTTAAAATTCAGGCAATGTTTTCACAAAACACTAGGTTATAATGGATTGTCATCAAATATTATGTACATAATGATTTGTAAATAACTTTTCTTCTCATTTAATGATAATTTAAAAGTAGATAGAAAAAACATAAAATGAAGATTTACAAGCACAGAATTTATTCAGAAATGGCAATGTATTCAACTTGGCTTGGAAACACTTGACAGGTAAAACTTATGTTAATGAATGTTTATTCAGTGATTTAAAGTAAAATTCATCATCTTGGGTGATAACTCTTGTAACATGATTATTTTCTGGAATACTTTTAGGCCTTTAATATAAGGCAGTTCCAGGCCCTGGCATTTTCAGTTAATTTTGTAATTGTGAACAGTTTATAAATTGTATGTCTAACTGATATTTTTAGATTTTTATTTAACAGCTATCCAGTTGATATTTGGTGTGTATTCTCCACAGACAAACATGATCATTCATGGTAAACCATGGTCTTTCATGGTCAACCATGTTCTACCATTGTATTCAGCCATGTCATTACAGGCAATGAAAAAACATGGTATCTCATGGTCAACCATGGTATTTCATGGGTTACCATGGGTATCAGTGACCTCCCAAGCGAAAAACCATGGTATCCTTCAATGAAAAACCATGGTATTCCATGATATACCATCACTGTACAACCATGGTCTACCATTGAAAACCATGTTATGTTAAATGGCACCATAGTTTATAACCATGGTTGACCATGGTTAACCATTGAATACCATGGTTGACAATGGTCACTGATACCCATGAAATACCATGGTATTCCATGATTTACCATCCCTATACAACCATGGTCTACCATTGAAAACCATGTTATGTTAAATGGCACCATAGTTTATAACCATGGTTGACCATGGTCATCAATATCCATGGTTAACCATTGAATACCATGGTTGACAATGGTCACTGATACCCATGGTAACCCATGAAATACCATGGTTGACCATGAGATACCATGTTTTTTCATTGCCTGTAATGACATGGCTGAATACAATGGTAGAACATGGTTGACCATGAAAGACCATGGTTTACCATGAATGATCATATTTGTCTGTGGAGAATACACACCAAATATCAACTGGATAGCTGTTAAATAAAAATCTAAAAATATCAGTTAGACATACAATTTATAAACTGTTCACAATTACAAAATTAACTGAAAATGCCAGGGCCTGGAACTGCCTTATATTAAAGGCCTAAAAGTATTCCAGAAAATAATCATGTTACAAGAGTTATCACCCAAGATGATGAATTTTACTTTAAATCACTGAATAAACATTCATTAACATAAGTTTTACCTGTCAAGTGTTTCCAAGCCAAGTTGAATACATTGCCATTTCTGAATAAATTCTGTGCTTGTAAATCTTCATTTTATGTTTTTTCTATCTACTTTTAAATTATCATTAAATGAGAAGAAAAGTTATTTACAAATCAGTATGTACATAATATTTGATGACAATCCATTATAACCTAGTATTTTGTGAAAACATTGCCTGAATTTTAACATGTCACATTGTCATCCATTTTGAAAATTTAAAATCTAAACTTCCTGTTGTTGTTGTTGCAATTATCTACCATGGTAGACCATGGTTGACCATGATCGAGCTTAAGGACATCGCTAGAATTTAAACTTGATCATGACCATGGTTAATCATGGTCAACCATGGTAATTGACTCGTAAAACCATTTATTACATGGTTGACCATGGTTAACCTTGACCACGACCATGGTAAATAATTTATGACCATGGTTGACGATGGTTAATATTTGTGTCAATGGTTGACCATGGTCAACCATGGTAATTGACTCGTAAAACCATTGATAAACATGGCTGTTCATGGTAGTTCATGGTCAACAGTAAAATACCATGGTATCCAATATATTCAACCATGGTGTTCATTTCGCCTGGGCATGATGATTGTCAACCATGGTATTCAATGGTTAACCATGGATATTGATGACCATGGTCAACCATGGTTATAAACTATGGTGCCATTTAACATAACATGGTTTTCAATGGTAGACCATGGTTGTATAGGGATGGTAAATCATGGAATACCATGGTATTTCATGGGTATCAGTGACCATTGTCAACCATGGTATTCAATGGTTAACCATGGTCAACCATGGTTATAAACTATGGTGCCATTTAACATAACATGGTTTTCAATGGTAGACCATGGTTGTACAGTGATGGTATATCATGGAATACCATGGTTTTTCATTGAAGGATACCATGGTTTTTCGCCTGGGAACGATCTCAGAAAATAGAGGATCCCGACAGGCTGCGACTACAATTTGCGGTTCTTCATCATCAGCAGGATTTATGGAAGTGGCACTTCACCAAGTCCATGTTATCAGGCGAAGAAGAAAGAGAAGAGGTCAACGGAGGTTCTGGGTCCGACCAAGGATCGTTATGCGACAACAGTTTGGCCTGTATGATCAGCTACTTGTGGAGCTCTGTAACAAAGACCAGGCAGCCTTCAATAACTTCATGCGGATGCCCGCCAAGATGTTCGACGAGCTGCTAAACAGAGTCGGTCCGAATATCACGAAGAAAAATATAACAATCAGAGGCCCTGAACCCTGGCCTAAAGCTTGCCCTCAATCTGCGGCATATTGCCTCCGAGACCAAAGATTACTCAATGTCCTATGGGCCACACCACCATATCCCTGTTCATCCCAGAAGTGTGCCAGGCCATCATCGATGAGTACAAGGATGAGGAGCGTGAGTGAGTAGGGGAGCTACGAGGGGATGAGGATGGAGAGCTTGTAGCAGGAGGGTCAAATCTGGGCAGCTCTTTGCCTCTGTTTCTGCCTCCATGACCGCGGTCAATAACAAAAGGAACTAGAACTATCACTGAAGATGATAAATACCCCCAAAACAGCACCTTGACTCAAAATATGGCTTCCGACCGACCAACAAAATACACCGCACTTCCTCTCAATGTGTTGTATCATCCTATGAAGTTTTATTAAATTCCAACAATTTGTTTTAAAGTTATGCTCTGGACAAGACTCTACGAATAAGAAAAAGTAACAAAGGGCAATAAGTCTGTAATTATGTAAATTAGAGTTATGGTTCTTATACACTGCACTTCCTCTCATTATGCTCTACCATTGTATGCAGTTTTATTTGATTCCATCTGATAGTTATTAAGTAATTCTCCGGACAAGAAAAAGTAACAAAGGGCAATAACTCTGTATTTATATAAAATAGAATTATGGTTCCTGTACACCGCACTTCCTCTCAATGTGTTGTATCATCCTATGAAGTTTAAATAAAATCCAAGAATTAGTTTTAAAGTTATGCTCCGGACAAGACTCTACGAACAAGAAAAAGTAACAAAGGGCAATAACTCTGTAAAGATTTAAATTAGAGTTATGGTTCTTGTACACTGCACTTCCTCTGATTATGCTCTACCATTGTATGCAGTTTTATTAGATTCCATCTGTTAGTTATTAAGTAATTCTCCGGACAAGAAAAAGTAACAAAGGGCAATAACTCTTTATTTAGATAAAATAGAGTTATGGTTCCTGTACACCGCACTTCCTCTCAATGTGTTGTATCATCCTATGAAGTTTTATTAAATTCCAACAATTTGTTTTAAAGTTATGCTCTGGACAAGACTCTACGAATAAGAAAAAGTAACAAAGGGCAATAACTATGTAATTATGTAAATTAGAGTTATGGTTCTTGTACACTGCACTTTCTCTGAGTATGCTCTACCATTGTATGCAGTTTTATTGGATTCCATCTGTTAGTTATTAAGTAATTCTCCGGACAAGAAAAAGTAACAAAGGGCAATAACTCTGTATTTAGATAAAATAGAGTTATGGTTCCTGTACACCGCACTTCCTCTCAATGTGTTGTATCATCCTGTGAAGTTTTATTAAATTCCAACAATTTGTTTTAAAGTTATGCTCTGGACAAGACTCTACGAATAAGAAAAAGTAACAAAGGGCAATAACTATGTAATTATGTAAATTAGAGTTATGGTTCTTGTACACTGCACTTCCTCTCATTATGCTCTACCATTGTATGTAGTTTTATTAGATTCCATCTGTTAGTTGTTAAGTAATTCTCCGGACAAGAAAAAGTAACAAAGGGCAATAACTCTGTATTTAGATAAAATAGAGTTATGGTTCCTGTACACCGCACTTCCTCTCAATGTGTTGTATCATCCTATGAAGTTTCGTTCAAATCCTATGTTGCATTGTTAAGATATGGTCCGGACAAGATATGGCTTCCGACCGACCGACCGACCGACCGACCGACCGACACAGTGACTCCTATATACCCCCCCAAAACTTTGTTTTTTGGGGGTATAACAAGGAGTCAACTTATTGGGATTTGGGGACGTCATGTTCTTTCTCTTGGGTGGCATCTTTAGAAGCTCAGTCGTGCACTTGTCAGTGTACTACTTTGATATAACAGCAAGCAAGATGAGCAGCTGCTTTTTATTTAAGGCAAAGTCTCATCACAATCTTGTGACCGCTGCCGTTTGATGGCTGTACATTGAGTACCAATGCATGCGCTGTGCATGGGCGGGGTATTCGTTCCGCCCGCTAGCAACACACTGTGCATTCGTTGGATTTTTTAACATGTGCATTCTGTATACACTCTGTATGCACCATGTACATGCACAGCGCGCTAGCACCATGCTGTGCATTCGTTGTCAACTCGCTAGCTTCTTCTTAATCCTGGCAAAAGTTTGGCGCACAACGACACACTGATAGTATTTTCCATTTTTTCATTCATTTTCAATGCGCGGGCCGGGCATCGTCTTAGTGTGACTGAGCATTAAAAAACTTCCATATTTCTGCCAAGATGTCTGCTGCGGATTTGCTGCATGTGGGAAAGGCGTTAATATGTATGTGTCGTTCACTGGTCAGGAAAATACAGTCTTACATAATCGTATTATTTGTATTACATGTTTAGAGTGGAAAACAACATATCAGGTAATGGGTTAGCCCTTTCCTACATACAAAAAATATGATGCAGACAACTTTGAAAACAACTTCATATTTTTTTTGAAAATGTTGTTTAAATCAAAGTACAGTTATTGAATAGAGTTTGAAAACATGATGGCATGAGAAATTGCTTGTCATGATCAAATTTTCCATTTTCTGCAATGTTTTCAAAATGTGTCTGTGGCAGAGTAGACAGAATTTCGTCTGTATGACGAGAAGCATTAAATGATTCCCCTGGGGCTTCATTTCTCAAATTGAATCATATATAACCCTTCCCAATAATACAACAAATCAGCTGCATACAACTTAAAATACTACATGGAAATTATATAATACGGAAAATCTCTTAAAATGAAAGTATAATAATTGAAAATATTCTGGCAAAAGGATTGATTGATTGATTGATTGGGGTTTAACACCGTTTTTAACATTTTATCAGGCATATCACAGCGGCCAGTTCACCTACTCATATGTTTCCTCCCACCAGTATACCACACAACAATCTTCCGAAGCAACTGGCTGCTTTTCCACATAGACTTAGCCCATTGGTGGAAGACGAATGTCACACTGACTTTTGTCAAACATCGAAAAGAAAGTTGGCCGAGCCGGGATTCAAACTCATAACCCCTGGATTGACAGCCCACGTGGCTACAGACTGAGCTACCGGGGCTCGGCCTGGCAAAAGGAAGAATTGCTCATTATTAATAATTTCTACTTTTACAATAATGTTTTCAAAAGTTGTCTTCTATAGAAGCGTCAAAATGAATCTACATGTAAGAAAGGATCTTTCCTGTTCCTTCTGAAGCCTCCAAATGTTCGGCAGGAGATAAAAACAAATCACAGGAAAAGGAGTTGTTCTCTGTAAGAGTAACAGCCTTTATTCCCCTAATGATACTTTGATCTTTGTTTATGTAGTTACAAACAGACATCAACTAAAATATAAATTGCATGCAGAGCTCTAATAAAGAGGCGTTTTTCGATTGTAATTCTTAAATGCCAAACCCTATATTTTGAGTACCAAAACATTGCATTTAATTGAATCATAAGAGAGATATTATTGGACATTTTAAGACCTGTTAACCCTTTCTCTCATACAGAAGCTTTCTGACGCCTCTACAGCAGACGGCTTTTTGAAAACATAGTGACAAAAGAAGAAACTGCACAAAACGTGCAATTTCTCCTTTTGCCACAATATTTTCCACTTTTAGTCATAGGTTATCCATTCAATTAAAGAGATTTTCTATGTTTTGACAAAATATGTTCAAAGTTGTCTGCTGCAGAATTGTCCAAGCATGTGGAAACCCTATGCTGAAACTATTCTTCTGGCGCTGGGGCGATTTTACTAAAGAAGACAAGTACTGACATTGTGAGGGATGTCCTTCGACAACCATGCTAATTATCCTGCAATGTCCATGGAAAGGATAGAAAGTATCAATGGACATTATCCATGGAATTTGGTTCCAATACTCCATGGAAAAAAAAATAAATGCAGGTTTTCCCATGATGAGTGGAACGTGTCCATGGAAAGTGTCCTGATGGAATTCGGTTCCAATACTCCATGAAAAAAAATTCCATGCAGGTTTCGGAAAAGTGTCCATGGAAAGAGAAGACAATATCCATGAACAAATCTGGATTTATTTCAATACTCCATGGATGTTTTTCCCATGCTTTGTAGTAAAGTTTTCTGTGCAAAAATGATCCAAATTGAAAAAGTTTTAAAGTAAAATGTTATGGGGGAATGAATAATCAATCATTAGCTATGACTAATCACATATATATAAAATGTTTAAACAAACTTACTGTTTTACTTCCTTATGTAAATATGTATACAGAGGACTAGATCAAAGGAAGTTAACTGGTCTTTTTTCCACAATATCTCTCAAATTAACCCTTTCCCTCATATAGACGCTTTCTGACGCCTCTGCAGCAAACAGCTTTTTGAAAACATAGTGACAAAGGAAGAAATTGCTCAAAACGAGCAATTTCTCCTTTTAACACAATGTTTTCCGCTTTTAGTCATAGGTTATCCAATCAATTATAGAGATTTTCTATGTTTTGACAAAATATGTTCAAATTCGTTTACTGCAGAATTGTCGTATGAGGGAAAGGGTTATTCAACCAAACCCTTTCTTAATTTTGTTTGCATAGTGTTAAATTCTGCTTTGAATGATTTTTCAGTTATATCGCAGTATTTCCTAGGTAAGTTAAAAGTACTACATCATACTGGTCCATTTATCCTGACACCTGGAGTTAGTTAGGCGTAATGCTATAATCCCACAACCATGAATGCTAAAGAGGGAAATGTCATTTCATCCATTTTTAAAGTCTTTGGTATGACCTGGCCAGGTATTGAACCCGCCACATCACACACCCAAAGCAGACGCTCTACCACTACACCAGTGACTGAGGCGGTATTCCCTTTGTTGAGGGTACTAAAAAGAAAGGATCGTCTCTCAATTATTTTGAGACCCACAACATCGGGTTTGAGAGTCAAATAAGGATTTAAGAAAATGAAAAATGATAATATAAGGCTTATTTAGAGTTCTGATATATATGTTTAACCCTCCCTCATACGACAATTCTGCAGCAGACGACTTTGAACATATTTTGTCAAAAATAATAAATCTCTATAATCGAATGGATAACCTATGACTAAAAGAGGAAAACATTGTTGCAAAAGGAGAAATTGCTCGTTTTGAGCAATTTCTTCTTTTGTCACTATGTTTTTAAAAAGCCGTCTGCTGCAGAGGAGTCAGAAAGCGTCTATATGAGGGAAAGGCTTAAACTGATTTTTAAAATGATTTATATTGAGTAATTGTTTGGGTGTCACTCAATTTTCAACAATATTATACTTTATCAAGGGGTTAATCATTATAGTATAATTGGTGTTTCCTAACATCTGAGTTCACCACACAAAAAAAAAATCTATCCAAGGAAACTGGCTGTCGTCACACATGAATTTTTACCCATCATTGGCCAGACAAGACTTTTCTTTAAAATAAGGTCAAAGGTAAAGGTCACAACATTATTTCATTTGTGACATAATACCTTCGTCTCAAGATGCATCTTCATACCCAATTTGGAAACTCCATGAGTGATAGGATAGGAGATAGGGCCAGGATAAGCCTTTTTCTTTAAATAGTGTCATTGAGTTCAAAATCACACTGACTCAACTTTAGAAAGTGACACACTGTCTTACCAAAATGCATCTTTATACTGAATTGGGTAACTCCAGGTGCAATAGCATAATTAAAGAGCTATGGCACGGACAAGTTTACTCTCACTTTTAAAAGCAAAATTAATGATTCTTACTTTTTAATATCGGGTAAATAGTTAAATATTGGAAGGATATATAAGTGGGAATTCGTGTTTAGTTCAATGAATGATCAATAACAAACAGGAAGCTGAAACTTGAACAACAAGGCACCTCCCTTCCTGTTCATGTTTAATTCAGAGCTGACTAAATAAGGGGCCGTTTATTGCCTGTTCTAAAATCCTTATTTGACCAACCCTATGTTGTGGGTACTCAAAAGAATCGTCTCACTGAGACGATTCTTTTTAGTATGCACAACATACGGTTTGGTTTAATAATAAGAGAAAAAATGTGGGAAAAAGAACTGAATACCCCTTCTTATCTGGACATCTGTTAAATTATTTGTGTAATTTGTTTGTTTGAATGGTGTTTTACACCAGTAGAGCTAAATATCAACATGGCTTGAAGGAATTTGATAGAGGGTCACAAAATTATGTTAACCAGAATTTTGTATGGGTCCAAAATATTTGAAAGAGAGGACATTTTGAGAGTGCTACCAATGAAGTTTCATCCCAGTTGGCCCAGTGGTTACAGAGGAGAAGGCATTTGAAGCCAAAAGTTCACACACCCCAGATAATTTGCCATGGTATAAGCTCGCCAGTGGAGCTAAACACTAGAGCACCACAAGCTGATGCTATTACTTATAAATCTCATTTGTGAAATTGCAAAATGGCAATGATTTATTCAAAATATATGGTAAATTTATGAACCTTGTTGAAACAAATCCCCTGCCAATAAATCTTCTTTAACCCTTTCCCTCATATAGATGCTTTCTGACGCCTCTGCAGCAGACGGCTTTTTGAAAACATAGTGACAAAAGAAGAAATTGCTCAAAACGAGCAATTTCTCCTTTTGCCACAATATTTTCCACTTTTAGTCATAGGTTATCCATTCAATTATAGAGATTTACCATTTTTTAACAAAATATGTACAAAGTCGTCTGCTGCAGAATTGTCATATGAGGGAAAGGGTTAAGCAATATAATAGCTTGCACCATCTGTCTGTCCTATAATAATAATAATAATATATGTAATTCAGGTTCAAATCCCACCCCAACTCCAAAGCTCATTCAATCTACAATAACACTTGTTCCCATAGAAACCTTCAAATATTGTTGTTTTTTCTTTCCTCCTTTTCTACGTCATATTCATCCATTTACTCTATATGATATAGTCTCGTTTTTTTTTTTGCAAATACAATGTAGGTTGCAGATTGCTTTTTGAAAACGTGCAATTTCTCCTTTTGCCACAATGATTTCCACTTTTTGTCATAGGTTATCCATTCAATTATGGAGATTTTCTGACAAAATACGTTCAAAGTCGTCTGCTGCAGAATTGTCGTATGAGGGAAAGGGTTAAATAAATGCAATATCTTAAATATTAGCACAATAATTATTGTACAAAATTTAAAACAATGTGACCCTGTTTGCCTCTTTATGTCAGGAAAAGGGTCTATAGTGAAAACAAATCAACTTCTCATTCAAAAGCACAATTAACTATTATCCATGCTAATATGCTTTTTTAAATCTTGTAATCTGATCGTTAACCTTTCCAAAATACAACAAATCTGCAGAATTTTGATAACATCCCCTTTCCAAAATACAACAAATCCAGAATTTTGATAACATCCCCTTTCCAAAATACAACAAATCTGCAGAAGACGCTTTCGAAAACATGACCCCCTTTCCAAAATACAACAAATCTGCAGAAGACGATTTCGAAAACATGACCCCTTTCCAAAATACAACAAATCTGCAGAAGATGATTTCGAAAAACATCCCCTTTCCAAAATACAAGAAATCTGCAGCAGACGTCTTTGAAATGATCTGGACAAAAATCTGAAAAATCTTCATTAAAATTATTTTAAAAGAGTTGAAAACAAAAGGAGCAATTTGTCACAATGTTTTAAAAAGAAGTCTGCTGCAGGGGCATCAGAAAGCGTCTAGCTGTGTGTGGGAAAGGGTTAAAGCAAATATGTTGAAAATCACTGTAAATGCAAGTACATATGATTGAATAAAATTGTTAACATTGTGGCAAAAGGAGAAATTGCTCAACATGAGCAATTTCTCCTTTTGCAACACAATTGGCCAATGTTTTTAAAAGTTGACTGCTGCAGATACATCAAAATTCGTCTTCATGTGTTAATGGGTTCAAGGCTTTCATTGCATATATATTTGCAGTCAAGACCGAAGTTGCAATAATTCACAAACCATAAGCATAAGTTTGCTGCTGGGGGATCAAATGTGTCTTTATCCAGGAGAATTTCAACAGGAAGTCAAACTGTTAGCTGGGAAGGCATTTGAATTATGACAGATCATGCAGCACATTGCTGGCAGATTTCCACATTAAATTGCCTTCTTAATTGAATGTTAATTATTCTCACATGCAGACGGAAAAGAGGGACCCTTATCAAATATTTTTACTTCAACTGGGCAAATTGAGAATATTCAAACATTTCTCCAGAAAATTTTCATAATTTATCCGATTTAAAAAAAAAGCTAGCTACAAAAGTCAGCAAGAACATAATGTGACAAAATATGAAATTTCCCAAAAGCATGGGTTAAGTAAAGAAAAGGATTAAGTTCTGCTATAAAATACAATTTCAAAAACATAAATTCAGTAAATTTGAGAAGCTGATAGAATCCTCATTTCTTTTCTTTCCTAGTTCTTTTGGCAATGTGCCCAAACATTTTTTACATCAGAATTTTGCTTTCTCTTAAACATATTTCTTTGATATTTTTTTACCAAGAACAGCATATCTGAATTCTTCACTTTGTAAGTTCTACCTGATACTTGGAGAAGAAGAATTTTAAAACTCTTAGCTCTTTTCTATACCACCTGGTGATTTTGTTTTTCAACCAATCAATTTTGAACAAATTATGAAGTGGTTCACTTAAAGAAACAATTTTGTCACATTATCTTAAAATCAAACAGTTTCCCCTCTTTTCTGATACCACCTGGTGGCTTTGTTTTTCATCTAGGTAAAATTAGGAGCATTTCTGCAATGCAAATCCCCTCCCAGGGTCATTTGGTACAGATGAATTATAGTCACTGTGACCTTAATCTTTGACCTCAGTCTGTAAAATAGGACCCGCAAGCTTACTTGACACTGAACATGTGTATGAATTACGAAGGAATTCCAGCAACAAATGAAAGTGCTACAGTGATGACACATTTTTGACACACATATCATAGTATCTGTGACCTTGACCTTTGACCTAGCTCTCTTGAACCTGTACCTATGTAAGAAGTATAAAGGAATTCCTTTCACAAATAAAGGGCTAGAGTGATGGCGCCATTACGACAGACATATTTTAGTAGTTGTGATCTTGACCTTTTAACTAGTTTAGTGAAATGCTAGCCCATCTAAGCTCTCTCTTGACACTGAACCTGTGAATGAAGTATGACAAAATTCCGTCTACAACTGAAAGTGCTAGAGTGAGGATGTATTTTCATATCAATATATTATAGTTGCTGTGACCTTGACCTTTGACCTAGGTTGGTAAAACGAGAACCTGTCCAAGCTCTCTTGACAAGTATAAAGGTAGTCCGTCTACAAATGAAAGTGCTCTAGAGTGATGTACAGACATATTACAATCACTGAATTCTACCTTTGACCTAGGTTGTTCAATTACAACTAGTACAAGAGGCAATGCCTAGCTGTGATTATATGTGTTCAGTTTCATAACAATCGGATAATAAGTGATTCTAGAATGCTGACTTTGTTGGAACACTAATATTGTGACCTTGGGCTTTGATCTAGGTTGGTGAAATGGGAATTTTTACAAGAATTTTTACAAGAAGCAATACTTGTAAATTTGTGTATGAAGTTTCATACCAATCGGATAAGTAATGAAGTCTCTAGAGCTATGACCTTGTTGGGACATGTACATACGGATGGATCCCTATATACCCTCAACAACCTTGTTACGAGGATATGATAAGGGAAATCTAAACAAGAGGGCCATGATGGCCCTGGATCGTTCACCTGAAATATTTATACCTATCATTTTGTTAGAGAATGAACAAGTTTGGTTTACTGGCACTGCAACACAAAGAGCTCAATTAGGACCGGAGTGAGAAATGGAGGTGAGCAAAAATGACAATACTGAAGATGATGATGAATACTGGAATGGAATATTATATTCTTGCATCCTACTCAAGTCAAAACCACAAAAGTGAATTTTAGTTTTCATTTGGGGACTCCAACCTCCTGCACGGGATGTGGACATAGCTATTTTTACTCACTGCCACGAGGGCCTATTTCGTTCAAGAAGATTTTAAACATTTCCACTATATTTAAGAATGTAGTGATTGATTGATTGATTTGGGTTTAACGCCGTTTTTAACAATTTCTCAGTTATATCACAGCGGCCATGCAGTTCACCTACTCATGCATTTCCTGGTTTTCTCACACCAGTACTCCACACAACAATCTTCCCAAGCAACTGGCTGCTTTTCCACATAGTCATTAGCCCATTGGTGGAAGATAAGAATATAGTGAAAACTAACCCTGCACTTTATGGTAATGTGTGGGTTTTTTATGCAAATGCCAGTGTGAACTACTTTTCCCCTATATAATTCTATGTAAAATAAGTGACTCGAATTTTGAACGCAGGGGCATAATTTGAATAATCTTGGTAGAGGACCATGAGACAATGGTACACACCAATTATCTAAGCTCAGAGAAGGCCGGTCTGTTTTAGAAAAGAAGATTTTCAAAAATAAATTCTCTATATATCTCTGTGTAAAACAGGTAACCCCTGGGCAGGGGCCAATTTTGACCCCAGGGCAAAAATTGAACATTCTTCATAGAGAACCATGAGACAATACTACACACCAAATATCTAAGCTCTAAGCCTTTCTGTTTCAGACAAGAAGATTTTAAAGTTTTTTTTGTTTTTTTTTGGTTACCATGGCAATCAGAGTTCTACATGGAATTTAATTTCATTGAAAAACTTTGAAAGAGGATCACCCAAGGATCATTCCTACCAAGTTTAGTGAAAATCTAAACAGCGGTTTAGGAGATGTTATTTGAAGACATTGATGGACATCACAATAGCTCACCTGATGAGCACTAAGTCTTTCTGAGAAAAAATGAAACACTAATTATTTAATAGAGTTGAAAGCATTGTGGCAATAGTATATACAAGTATTGCTTATAAAGAGATTTTTTCTTTCGCCTATTTGTCAGCTGCAAATGAGTCAAAAAATCTTTATATAGGAAAAGGTTGAAGCAGATTTCAAACTCATAACCATTCTACTGAAATCCTTTCATGTTGAGAATGAGCTCTTTCGAGGCAAATCACGCACTATCTGATTGTAAATATTTTAGCCTTCATGTTTTCAAATTTGTCTGCTGCAGATTTGCTGAGTAAGGGAAAGGGTTGAATTACACAAATCAGACCAGACCTCTATTTTGGTAAACATTCTGTTCATTATGAAACACAAACTTCCTCTGTATATATCATTAGTTTAGCCTCACAGCAGTGACTGGATGCTTTTGAATCATCACACATCTGAATAAGTTATTTTACCTTAATTCTCATATCAGCAGTATGTATCCTTCACACATGCAGATGCTTTCTGAAGCATCTGCAGCAGGAGACTTTTGAAAACATTGTGGCAAATGGAGAACTTGATCATAATGAGCAACTTCTCCTTTAATGTTTTCCGATCTATAAATTAATCATATTTTCATTTTTAGAGATTCAAATTTCACATGTTTGCCTGTCATATGCTACAGATTTGTTGTTTTTGAGAAAAGATAAACCCCTTACAGATGTTCCCCTGTTTGATGCATCTGCAACTTCTCCTTTTGCTATAATTTGTTCAACCTTATCAAATAATTACACTTAAATTTACAGATATTTCAGAATTTTCAAAGTAGTCTGCTGCATATTTTGTTGTATATGGGAAAGGCTTAAGACCACTTAAACTAGAACTATCACTGAAGATGATAAATACCCCCTAAACAGCACCTTGACCTACACCATAACTTAATAAGTAAAAGGGCCATAACTCTGTAAAATAACATGCAATTGTATAACCCCTTCTCCTCTTGGAATAGAAGCTTCATGTAAAAATTTATTGAATTCCACCCAGTGGTTTGTAAGAAATAGGCCGAACAAAATATGGCTTCTGACCGACCGACGGACAGACAGACAGCCCGACACAGTGACTCCCATATACCCCATCTTCTTCGAAGGGGGTATAATTAAAAATATCTTTGATATGGAATATGTTGTATATTTTATTCATTATTCACACAAGCTTTTTCACAGACTTGAACCCTTTCATATGCCCTTTTTAATGGACTTGTCAGGCTTTGCATATGAAAGAATCTATATGCAATTCTATGTATATCAAAATAAAAAAGTTGAATAGAACAGCTGAACGGTTAAGAAACTTGTCAGATTGCTTGAATTCACCAGCCGGCCTTGCTTATAAATTGGTGGCACACTCAGACTTCTCAAAATCGGTCCCAACTTTCAAAGGATTAAAGCCAACATATCCTTGGTTTAAAGTTTTGAAGTTTTTAAAGCAAAATTGATAGTTTGGCGGTTAAATTATTCTAATCAACGCAACTTAAATCAGACTAGCAGTTTCAGAGGAGACGTTTTGTCATTTTACGACTTTCTGCACTGCATTGTAACTCAGGTTGGTTAACAATACATCTGTTATTAACATCTTAAGAAATCTATTTTAGAAAGACTGTTACATATTAGCATAATAGATCTCTTTCACATGTCAAGTAGTTCGTGCAGCTTAACCCTTTCCAACCTGTAGACACTTTTTGACACATCAGCAGACAGTTTTTTAAAACATTATGGCAAAAGGTCAGAACTTGCTCATAATTAATGAACAATTTCTCCTTTTGCCGTAATGTTTTCAACTCTGTTCAATAGTCATACAGTCATTTAAAGATTTTAATTACTATACTTTTGAAAGTCGTCTGCTGCAAATTTGTTGTAAATTTAATATGGGAAAGAGGGCATCATATGATATTGTATAAAGCTTACACAACAAAATCTATATTTGTGTTGGTCTGATCTTTTATTTGTGTATTTTGGCATAAGTCTAAAGAATTCTCTTAGCATTACACATTAGTCTTGGCTTATTTGAAATTCCGTTATTGGGATTTATAGCTTGGCAGTATTATTATATTTCTATTTCACCTGATAAAATGTGTTCATGATGTCAGCACCTTAAACATTGACTTGGTTTAAAGGATTGCATGACTGCAGTGTTATAACCTATTACAAGAGGGCCATTATGAGTGGCCCTAAATTACTCACGGCAGCCATTACTACTAATTTTATAGTCTTTTATAGGTATGACCCGGCCAGGGATCGAAAGCCGCGACTTCCCACACCCGAGGCAGTAGATAACTATTGAAAACACTGTGGCAATTCTTCATGATGTTCTCAGCTCTATAATTAATTAATTCAATAATTTTACTTTCTTTTTATAGACATTTTTCCACAGTCTTCGAGTCATCTGCTGTAGATTTGTTGTAAATTGGTTAGTGTAAACGGTTACTGACAAATACTATCAGATTGCTTATACTTGTATAGGTTGGGTTTTCCCCAAAGATGCTTTTAGAACATATTAGAACAAGCAAATTCAGAGAATCATGGTCCCCCGCCAGGGTCAAGGTCACAAAAATTGGTATTGATGGAAAGGGGTTGTCACAAGGAATACACATGTGAAATATGAAAGCAGTACCTATTACGGTTCAGAAGTAAGGGCCATAACTCCGTGAAAAATCATCCAACCGGAACGCAAACACGATATGCGCATCTACACTTGGTGGTGATCCTTCCTATGAAGTTTCATCAAATTCCAAAAAGCGGTTGCAGAGAAATAGCCCGGAAAAATGAATTTAGTCATACATAGCCGGATGGTGGGGTAAAGGGCCATAACTCCGTGAAAAATCATCCAACCGGAACGCAAACACGATATGCGCATCTACACTTGGTGGTGATCCTTCCTATGAAGTTTCATAAAATTCCAAAAAGCGGTTGCAGAGAAATAGCCCGGAAATGAATTTAGTCATACATAGCCTGATGGTGGAGTAAAGGGCCATAACTCCGTGAAAAATAATCCAACCGGAACGCAAACACGATATGCGCATCTACACTTGGTGGTGATCCTTCCTATGAAGTTTCATAAAATTCCAAAAAGCGGTTGCAGAGAAATAGCCCGGAAATGAATTTAGTCATACATAGCCTGATGGTGGGGTAAAGGGCCATAACTCCGTGCAAAATAATCCAACCGGAACGCAAACACGATATGCGCATCTACACTTGGTGGTGATCCTTCCTATGAAGTTTCATCAAATTCCAAAAAGCGGTTGCAGAGAAATAGCCCGGAAATGAATTTAGTCATACATAGGGGTAAAGGGCCATAACTCCGTGAAAAATAATCCAACCGGAACGCAAACACGATATGCGCATCTACACTTGGTGGTGATCCTTCCTATGAAATTTCATCAAATTCGAAAAAGCGGTTGCAGAGAAATAGCCCGGAAACGAAAGTGTGACAGCGTGACTGACGGACGGACGGACTGACGGACTGACGGACGGACTGACTGACGAATGAGAAATAATAGTCCCCAGCTTTCGCTAAAGCGGGGGACAAAAACAAGGAAACATCTTAATCACATGGGTGCAGGCTGATCTGGATCTTAACTAGTCACAAACTTGTTAAAAGTCTATTTTCGTGTGACATGGCCTAAAAAATATCCCTTCCCCTCATACAACAATTCTGCAGCAGACGACTTTGAACATACTTTGTCAAAAAATAGAAAATCTCTATAATTGAATGGATAACCTTTGAATAAAAGTGGAAAACATTGTGGCAAAAGGAGAAATTGCTCGTTTTGAGCAATTTCTTCTTTAGTCACTACGTTTTCAAAAAGCCGTTTGCTGCAGAGGTGTCAGAGAGCGTCTATATGAGGGAAAGGGATAAATATCATAAAACTTGAATGGACAATCGATCAAGAATCAAGATGTTTATCTCTATATACATATTGTAGTATATTGATCCTTGGATAGACTCATATAATATTACTAACAGGCTTCAACACTGATTTATTGCCACTTATAATGACTCAGTATATATCCTTCACCTGATAAGTAGTTTGTTTGTACATCAATTTATGTTACCGCTTTCAACAATTGTTCAGTTTGCGGCATTCCCAGGGTAAGTTACCAGTACTTCTGGTCCTTTTATCCCGACACCAGTGAGTCAGTCATCATGCTGGTAGTAATGGCTTTCCCTTCCTTTGCCCATAGGGTTGGGGGCCCCCGGGTCATCATGCTAACCCCTCGATCCTGTGTGCCAAGGAAGGGAAAGCTTTAACCCTTTCCCTCATATAGACGCTTTCTGACGCCTTTGCAGCAGACGGCTATTTGAAAACATAGTGACAAAAGAAGAAATTGCACAAAACGTGCAATTTCTCCTTTTGACACAATGTTTTTCACTTTTAGTCATAGGTTATCCATTCAGTTATTGAGATATTCCATTTTTTGTCAAAATATGTTCAAAGTCGTCTGCTGCAGAATTGCCGTATGAGGGAAAGGGTTATACAGATTCCACATACAACACATTTGCAAGAGACAACTTTGAGAACATCTATGCCAAGATATGCAAAACCTCCATAAATGGAAGCTTAATTATTGAAAAGCTTAAAACATTGAGGCAAAGAGGCAAATTGCTCATTGATAATCAACTCTTTCTCCTTTACCCATATTTTCAGAAGTCTTCTGCTGCAGAATGATGTGTCCAAACACATCTACATGTGGGAATGAGTTATTAAGCATCTAAGAACAAAATCTTACCACTGGAAACTAAAGTATAATTCAGGGGTCAATTTTTTTTTTAACAGGGAGAATGCTAACCAAAGAGATTTGCAAATTAATTGATGAATCATTTCCTTTCAACATACGATATTACTTTTTGTAGCGAAAAAATGATAATCTGCTACAACTACAGCTAGATGCTTTAAAATGCATCTGCAAGTGGGAAAAGGCTAAATCAAACAAGGTTTTGGGTCTGTGTATTTTTTATTATCATGCTATCTGATGCAGACACCATTGATGTACCTGAAGTAGAAGACTTGTGAAAACATGTGGGAAAGGACAAATTGGTAAACACTTAAGCAATTTTTAACTCAAATTATTTGTCCATACATTCCGCGAAGCAGACGAGACGATTCTAAAGATTATCATAACAGGTAAATTCTGTTTAAAATCATCATATTAATATAAATAACCCTTTCTTACATACAGACACTTTCTGATGTTTTTCGAGCATACAACTTTTGCCGAAATGTTTTTTTAACTGAACTAAAAAACATCCTTTTATTAGTTAAGATTTTGCCTATTTTTGTCTAAGAATTTTCATTGTCCTCTTACTGCATATTTGTTGTATGTTGGCCAAGAGTTAAGATAATATCTGATTACTCAACACAAAGGACTATATATATTTATAAATTATATAATAATAACAATGTTGTTAAAAATCTAAGCCATCATACTTACAAGAGAAATTTGCTTAGTTAATCATCCACAAAACACATAGAATTAAATCAAGTCGTTCCAACATCTAGTGAAAGTTATGTCCATACACAAACCATCCAGTTCATTTATGATAAATTAACACAGATTTACACTGTCAATCAAACACACCACATTTATCAAACACTATAATCAAACACAGCCACAAGGTGAATACTTTCACACACTAGTTTTCCTCATTTATAAAAACAGATATAATTTCTCCAAAGAGAATAAGAAACACAAACTTTCTCCTGCACTCAGCCTCCCTCTGAGAGTTGTCAGTTCTGGTAAGCACTCACTGGGTTGGTTGTTAATACATACATTTTGATGAATCATTTTTCCTGTATTAGCTGCTGTAATGAGAAGAAAGTACTCACAGTGGTTCACGAGTGTACTTACTAATTAATATTAACCCTTTCCCTCATACGACAATTTTGCAGCAGACAACTTTGAACATATTTTGTCAAAACATAGAAAATCTCTTTAATTAAATGGATAACCTATGACAAAAAGTGGAAAACATTGTGGCAAAAAGAGAAATTGCATGTTTTGTGCAATTTCTTCTTTCGTCACTATGTTTTCAAAAAGCCGTCTGCTGCAGAGGCGTCAGAAAGCGTCTATATGAGGTAAAGGGTTAAGGGCCTATATCTAGCTGTAGTAGAACTTGTGACTGATTACTGAACTATAAATGCCCCTCCCAATAAAAATTATTGTAACCTATCATGTATTGATTGATTGGAATTGAACCCTATGCCACTGATACAACAAAACTGAAGTATGTTACACTTTGAACACATATCTAGGTAAAAATTTGAACAAATGTCTATGCATGTTCATATGAAAGTATAATTATTGAATAAGGCTGAAAACATTGTTGCAACAGAATAAATTGCTCATCATGAGCAATGTCTCCTTTTGCCACAATGTTTCCAAATGTTGTCTTAGCAGAGAGTGTCTTTATGGGAAGAAGACTTAAAATAATCTAATATACTATGGAGTTGAAAATATTGTGGCACTAATAATGTTTTAGAATACCGTCTGTAGTAAAAAAATCTTCAGAATGGGTCTGAAGATGGGAAAGGGTTAATGTTTTCCACTTTTTGTCATAGGTTATCCATTCAATTATGGAGTTTTTCTATTTTTTTAAAAAATTAGTTCAAAGTCGTTAGCTGCAGAATTTTCGTATGAGGGAAAGGGTTAAGTTTGATTTCAATAGTTTTTCACTTATATCATGAGTACCAGTTGAACTGAGACCTAATCATGCTTTTGCTGGCTTTTTGGCTAAAGAATTCCACACAAAATAATCTTCCTAAGGCAACTTACTACCTCCAACATAGATCTTGATTGACAGAAGCCCATTGGTTGAACAAATAAGATGCTAATCACAATGACTTTGTCAATCTATGAAAGAAAGAAATAATGGTATTTTATGTCACTTTCAACAATATTTCAGTTATATCACAATATTTCAGTTATATCTCAATATTTCAGTTATATCACAATATTTCAGTTATATCACAATACAATAATGTATTTCGTGGTTAATGACCAGAAGAGCTGGGAGTTTATCCTGAAACCAGTGTGCAACGATCATTTGCTATGCTATCCCAGCAACCCTGCACAACAAGGAGAAAAGCCCCTGCTACCATCATCATGGTTAACCCTTTCCCTCATATAGACGCTTTCTGACGCCTCTGCAGCAGACGGCTTTTTGAAAACATAGTGACAAAAGAAGAAATTGCTCAAAAACAAGCAATTTCTCCTTGTGCCACAATGTTTTCCACTTTTAGTCATAGGTTATATCCATTCAATTATAGAGATTTTCCATTTTTTGACAAAATGTGTTAAAAATCGTCTGCTGCAGAATTGTTATATGAGGGAAAGGGTTGAAGATTTTGGCATGACCCGACCAGGAATCAAACTCTGGTTTCCCGCTCTGGAAGACTTAGGTAACAGCCTGTGCATCTGCACAGTTTTTCGGAGTCTTCACTATATGAGTACAAACAATATGTTCCAACATGTAACTTTTGGTGAAATTCTAAATGTGTATCCAGGGCTTTTTTGCCCTATATAACTGGGCCGAACTTCGGTGGCTTTTTTAAGTGAAGTGAAGTGGAATAATCATTAGGCTAACACTATTAACAGATATATTTGTCTTGTTTAAGGTAATATGATTGTTTTATTGCATTATATAAAGCAAAAGTCTTAAGATATTGTAAAAAGGACTATTTATATAGCCATATGTTATATGTCTAATTTTTCCCAATTTGGACAAAATTTAAATCACACTAAAATTTCCCAAAATGAAAGGCTAAGGCCTCTTCCCAATTTCTGGAAAAAAGGCCCTGGTATAACTAATAGTATCAAATACATGTATCACACATTGTCTATGATTCACTCTCCCTCCTTCCATCATCATGACTCCCTTGGGAAGATATCCAGTTACCTCGGAAAAATGTTGTCTGGAGTCCTGGTGCATGAAAGCGATGGGGAAAACATATCAGGTAATCTAGCTAGGGTGGTATTACTGAAATGCTGTTGAAAATTGCATTAAACTTTATTAATCAATTGATGTCAATTAATCCCCACTTGTGTTCAATAATTTTCACAAGAATTCAAAGACACAAAATGACTGTAGGTAATGTTTTGAGACAGAGTAGGAAAAAATGAAATTTCTCATTACAAGAATTTCTGTCTTTACGATGTCCCATGTTTTAATAGTGACAGTTATTAACCTTGTATGACATACAAGTCTTCAGTGGACAACTTTGGAAACATCTAAGCATGATCAAGCACAGATCTGTTATTCTTTCCCTCATATAGACAATTTCTAATGCCTCAGCAAACATTTTGAGAAATTAAGTATAACTAGAGATTGCTTTTTTGAAAAAGCGCTTGTCTCCCCATTTGTGTGGTCGTAGGGGAGGAAAAGAAATGATGGAGATGAATTTTCAATAGGGGTCATTTGCTGGTGGTGACCAACCTGCACACCAAGTATGAAGTTCCTGGGCCCAAGCAATCTTCAGTTATTGAGCGGAAACCATTTTTCAGCCCAAGGTCACCGGGACCTTGACCTTTGACCTACTGACATCAAAATCAATAGGGGTCATCTACAGGTTAGGACCAACCTGCACACCAAGTATGATGTTCCTGGGCATAAGCATTCTTGAGTTATTGAGTGAAAAACATTTTCCAGCTAAAGGTTACAGTGACCTTGACATTTGACCTTGTGACCTCAAAATCAAACAAATTCAATAAAGGTCATCTACTGGTTAGGACCAACCTGCACACCAGGTATGAAGTTCCTCGCCATAAGCATTCTTTAGTTATTGAGCGGAAACCATTTTTTCAGCTGAAGGTTACCATGACCTTCACCTTTGAGCTGGTGACCTCAAAATCAATAGAGGTCATCTACTGGTGGTTACCAACCTGCACACCAAGTATTAACTTCCATGGCCAAAGCATTCTACAGTTATTAAGCAAAAACAATGTTTCAGCTCATTGTTACTGTGACCTTGACCTTTGACATTGTGACCTCAAAATCAAACAAAAAATCAATAAGAGTCATCTTCTGGTTAGAACCATAGGGGTCTTCAGCTGGGCATGGCCAACCTGCATACCAAGTATGGAGTTCCTCGGCCCAAGCGTTCTTCTGTTATTGAGCAGAAACCATTTATTACCTCACAAGGTCACCATGACCTTGACCTTCTGAAGTTAAAATCAATAGGGGTCATCTACTGGTCATGACCAACCTGCATACCAAGTTCCTACGCCCAAGCGTTCTTCAGTTATTGAGCGGAAACAAGTGTGATGGATGTGACCTTGACCTTTGACCTTAAAATTAATAGGGTTCATTTGCTGGTGGTGACCAACCTGCACACCAAGTTCCTGGGCCCAAGCAAAAACAATTGTTCAGCTCATTGTCACTGTGACCTTTCAGCTCAAGGTCACTGTGACCTTGACTTTAGACGAACTGACCTCAAAATCAATAGGGGTCTTCTACTGGGCATGGCCAACCTGCATACTAAGTATGGAGTTCCTCGGCCAAAGCGTTCTTCAGTTATTGAGCGGAAACCATTTCTTACCTCACAAGGTCATCATGACCTTGACCTTTGACCTTCTGTTATCAAAATCAATAGGGGTCAGCTACTGGTCATGACTAACCTGCATACAAGTATGAAGTTCCTACGCCCAAGCGTTATTAAGCGGAAACAATTGTGACAGACGGAAGGACGGACGGAACGGGCAAAAACAATATGTCACCCCCATATATGGGGGAGACATAATAGCTGAAAATACCAGTAGTTGAAAACTTTATGGCAAAAGCAGAAATAATTTCTCATTTTGCAATAATATTTTCAAAAGCTGTCTGCTCGAGATGCAATTAAATGCATCTGCAAAAGGTAAAGGAATCAATTTGAGAGATATGACAATTATCTTAAACTTGGGGTTTATTTTGTAATTACAACTTTGCGGCAAATAATGTTCCATGCACTGACATGATAATCATAATGTATAACAACAACCTCGATCATGAATTATCAGTTTATGAACAATTAAACGCTTCCGATTTTGACAAGCCCTAAAACTGCCAGTCAGTCTGCTGAGAAAAACATAATTGTCTGCAGAAATCACCTGATATTGGTAGTGCACACCATTGAAATGTACATTTACATTAACCCTTCCCTGATATAGACGCTTTCTGACGCCTCTGCAGCAGACGGCTTTTTGAAAACATAGTGACAAAAGAAGAAATTGCTCAAAATGAGAAATTTCTCCTTTTGCCACAATGTTTTCCACTTTTAGTCATAGGTTATCCATTCAATTATAGAGATTTTCTTTTTTTTTGACAAAATATGCTCGAAGTCGTCTGCTGCAGAATTGTCGTATGAGGGGAAGGGTTAACAATTAAAACGAACATTTAGATGGATTATACCTCTAATAAGAGAAACAAACAAGTCAGCAACTATTTAAGAAACACATCAATGCAGACTTACTTGAGAGTGCAAATAAAACATCAAAGATTGGATCTGTGCTATCCTCCATTATGTTTTATAATCTTTCATAGTTTTATATGTGTGTTCCGAGACTGCAGTTTGCTGAGCATGCGAAATGAACAATTCGGCAAAAGCTTTAGATATCAGAGAGTATTCCTCGTAACGAAAGATTTAATACCAAACCCCATGCTGTTGGTACTCATTATAATCCCATTAATGAGACATTTTTTTCCAAGTACCAACAACATATCAAGGTTTTATCAAGAAATAACATAAATATTTTCTACATAAATTCTACTCCCCTTATCCAACGCACTGCACTAAGCCCAGACTTGGCTATGCATGGCTATTGATTTCTAACAAATTATTCCCGATACCACCGTCCTATCTCATAACTTTTTTTCAAAGATTATTTGACAGTTTTGTTTATTCAGTGGAAGCTTGCTCTGTTTGAATTCTGTTTACTATATTTTCTAGGACAAGGCTTGCCTGCTTCATCAGCAGAAACATTTGTCTGTGAATTTTGTCAATAAAGCTTCCAAATGACAACAGTCCAATAATTTATCCCTTTTCCTCATACTGACGCATCTCACTGAAGCAGGCGACTTTTGAAAACATTGTGACAAAAAGAGAAATTACTCATGATGAGCTATTTCCTCTTTTACCAGAATGTTTTCATTTCAAAAAATTTAATATCATCTATATAGATGTTCCATATTTTAAACTAGACGTTTTGAAAGTCATCTGTTGAAGATATGTTGTATGTTGGGAAGGGTTGATAGAACGTTCATGTAAGAAATGACCCGTTTTTTCAGAAATTGGGTAAGGATCTCAACTTTTTGGCATTTTACTTTTGGAA
This sequence comes from Serripes groenlandicus, assembly GCA_031761405.1. Taxonomy (NCBI): domain Eukaryota; kingdom Metazoa; phylum Mollusca; class Bivalvia; order Cardiida; family Cardiidae; genus Serripes; species Serripes groenlandicus. Next base: position 4,799,945 of record JASEVX010000006.1, read on the forward strand.
ATTTTGACTTGATTTTGAACAAAATGGGAAAAAGAACAATGATTCTGAATGAACACAAGGTCAAATTAAAACATGCTTGTCCGTAAGACAGTGTGCTCGACTATTCCACCTCTTTTTAGTTACTGAGATATGGACTCTATAATGTAATTGCATGCAAAACTTTAACCAGAATTTCTTAAGGGTTGATAATTTGCATGATATGCAGGTTAGAGTTATCTTACTTGATTATTTACATAGGTATGATGGTTCGGAAGAGTTTTATAAAGTTTCAATGGAATTGCATCAAGTAGTTACTAAACAATGAACTCTTAATGTAGTTACACGGAACACTTAGACTAAACATTAACCAGAATTTCTTAAGGGGTGATAATTTGCATGATATGCAGGTTAGAGTCATCTTAAGATATATGTACTCTTAATGCCGCAAAACTTTAACCAGAATTTCTAAGTAAATTAAAGGGCAATAATTTGCATTAATGCATGATAGTTATCTAACTTAATTTTTTACATAGATGTGATAGTTGGGAAGGGTTGTATAAAGTTTCAATACAATGAACAAGTAAATTCTGAGATATGGACTCTTAATGTAGTTGCACACAAAACTTTAACCACAGTTTCTAAGTAAAACTAGAATGGAGTGAGCACGTGTGTCACCTGCAAGGGCATTGTCAGAAAATTTAAATTTTTGACAGAAAAGGGGCAACAAATAATATTTGGATTATCCCCCTTGTGTCAACCCATCACAAAGATTGATATAAACATTTGTCAGAAGTTTCAATCCAATCCTTTGAGCAGAAAAAATGTAATTTGAGTATTTGACAGAAAAGGGGCAATAACTCTGATATAAAAAAATATTTGGATTATCCCCCTTTTGTGAACCCAACATACACATTGAAATAAACATTCGTCAGAAGTTTCAATCCAATCCTTTGAGTAGAAAAAAAGTAATTTGAAAATTTAAATTTTTTGACAGAAAAGGGGCAATAACTCTCGATATAAAAATATTTGGATTATCCCCCTTTTGTGAACCAATCACACACATTGATATAAACATTTGTCAAAAGTTTCAATGCAATCCTTTGAGTAGAAAAAAAGTTATTTGAAAATGTGACGAAAAAGTGTGACGACAGACAGACAGACACCGGACAAAAAAAAAGTAATCCCTAAGTGCCTACCATGCTACGCAGGTGACACAAAAAGGGCCATAAATTGCAGTAATTGCAGGAAATTAAGAGATATCAAACCTGATTATTATTATTGGAAAAGCATTGTAGAAAGTTTCAATGCAATACATCTAGAAATTACTGAGCTATGGTGTACTTGCATGCAAAAACTTAACCAAGGTGTGACGCGGATGCCAGGGTGAGTAGAATAGCTCTCATATTCTTAAAATAGTCGAGCTAAAAACTTTAAGAACTAGAACTATCACTGAAGATGATAAATACCCCCAAAACAGCACATTGACCTACACCATAACTTAATACGAAAAAAAACCATAAATGGGTTTTTTCGCTTATAGGTAACGGGCATGAGATTATTTTTTTTTTCTTTTTTTTTTTTAATAACCCATGAAGCTTTCTTAAATGAAACTGGAAAAATCCATGGGGGCCGCCATTTTGGATATGTATAAAAAGCAGACGTAAAACACAGATTGAAAATTATTGTCGGCTTTTTAATCATTTTTTTTAAAATCGGTATTTTGGGTATGTATAAAATGAGCAGAAAAACATGGATTGAAAATTATTGTCGTCTTTTTAATCAATTTTTTTAAAATCGATATTTAAGATCATTAAAATGCTGGAATTAACATTTGTACGAAAAGTTAAAAATAAATGGAAATCTATAATAAATATGTTTTCCCGTTCGTCCAAAAAACGACAGCATTAGCCTTCTACGCCCGAAACTAAATTTTGACTGTATCGTAGCCAAAGAAGGACGTGACGTCATTTCCGTTACACTTCATCTTGGTGTAACGTCAATGGAGCGACGTCGTTTCCCGCAAAAAAGTGGTATCAACATGAAAGACCCCAAATTCCTATACATGAGCTATTGACTCAATCATTCAAAGTTTAATTATTTATCAAACATTGTGGCAAAAGGATAACTTTCTCATAAGGAGCAATTGTTCTTGTTGCGACAATCTTTTCCTAAATCGTTGCATAGGCCTCAGAAACCGTCTCTAATAGGGAAAGGGTTTAGCAGAAATGTGACCCCTTACATAATTTGTTCCAGTCATATTGACTGCTTGAAAAAGGCAGTCGCCAGGTGGCATCAGAAAAGGGCTGATCTATTTGCTTCTTTACCATAATGCAGGTGATCGATTAAGGATCATCTTGGCCCTCATGTCTTAACCTCGTTCATTATAAATGTATTCTTTGATTTTCTGAAAGTCTTTACTTTATTATTTTCTGTTCGTAATAGTAGACGACAGCAATACGAATTGCAAATATGTTTTGATAATGCAAGACACATGACATTAACATTATGATTGTCTAGTCAATAATTACTTATAAATCCTTTTTTATGGCCAAAGTATGCTCTTTAATATTTGTTTATAATTATCTTGCGTTTTTTTCGTAAATAGGTAGCACCTATAGATATATTAAGGAAAAGGGCCATAACTCATAACATAAAATAACATGCAATTGTAAGACCTTTAGGATATGCACATCTCCTGTTGGTATAGAAGCTTCATGTAAAATGTTATTGAATGCCACCCAGTGGTTTGTAAGAAATAGGACGGACAAAATATGGCTTCAAACCGACCGACTGACAAACACAGTGACTCCTATATACCTCCTCTTCTTCAAAGGGGGTATTATAAATTATGTTCTGATAATTATGTTTCCAAGAAGTATAGAAATAGCATAAATCATGGGCTAGCAAAGATGCTTGCTTTTGCTCCCTTTGAAATACTAGTTATTAGACCATTTCTGTTACATTCATCAAAAAACATTCACCAGATCTGATGCACTAGTCCATTATTTCTCTTTTGTCTGAGACAACGAAACTGAAGCAACTTTGGAAAATCTGTGTAAATGAAAGTAACTATGATAATTGAAAAGAGTTGGAAACATTATTATTTTGTTTTTTGTCACACTATTTTTTAAAAGTCATCTGATGCCATGGGTTATCTGTTTATCTGATATGATTATATTCTCCTACTTGTAAGTCTGTAAAACAAGCAGCCACCATGGCCTTGCATCACTGAGTCCAGAGAACAAGTGGATTGATTGTGCAGCTAATTTGGAACAATTCTAGTCAACAGCATTAATGTGTGAAATTATTTTATAAATTTGGCATGCTGAGATATTTGAGCAATTTTGGTAGATGGTCTCCTTCGAAATATTTGAGTGAAATTACCTCAAAATTGGGTCAGTAGTTAACAGGGTGTCTCTTTGAAAAATGTTTTTCTATTTTTACCTCTGTTGGCCATGTTGTGCAGCAAAACTGAAATATTTTTAACATTTTGGAAGAGATCCAATACAGGGGCAATTGTGTGTAATAATAGTCTTGAAGTTTGGCCAACTTTGAAGGGGAAGATGTAATTGTTTTCACTATTTTTAGTTATGTTGGCCATCTTGTGCAGCAGAGCAAAAAGGGTTTAAGCATTTCTGGTAGAGGGCTACCAAAGGAACTTTGTGTGGACTAACTTTGCAATATGTCCAGTGGTTAAGGAGATGTTGTTTAGCCCTCCTGTGCAGCGGAGAACACCAGTACTGGTACTGCAAGGGGATATTTTCATTTAAGAAATTTGCATTTGCACCAGCGACTCAGAAGGAGATGTTGTTTGAAGCAAAATAATTTGAGCATTTTCAACTTTTCCTACAATGTTTCTAAGTTGTCCGAATCTGATCATTTTAGGTTTATCTTAAACAATTTGGTTTGAATTATCCATTTTTCAACCGATTGTAAAAATAGATGTTTGCTGAACGGAGTCTTGATTTTGATTCAAACTTGAAACATTTTGCAGACACAAAACTAGGGTGACAATATAATAATGCTTTCCTGAGCCAAAAATATTCTATATATATATATATATATATAGACCATCTCAATCATGAATGCCATTTCAGTATCTAGAAATATCCTTTAGTCTCATATTAATAACATCATCATTTAACTCCCATATAGCACACAGGCTTTATGACAGATATTACTGGAAGGAGGAACATTCAAATTATTTCTGCTCTTTAACCCTTTCCCTCATATGACAATTCGGCAGCAGACGACTTTAAACATATTTTGTCAAAAAATAGAAAATCTCTATAATTGAATGGATAACCATTAACTAAAAGTGGAAAACATTGTGGCAAAAGGAGAAATTGCTCGTTTTGAGCAATTTCTTCTTTTGTCACTATGTTTTCAAAAAGCCGTCTGATGCAGTGGCGTCAGAAAGCGTCTATATGAGGAAAAGGGTTAAATGAACAATTTCTCATGTTCTACATGAATATCTGCCTCTTTTTTTTTACTGGAAAATTGTTTATGGATAAATTTAATGCCAATAAACTGTGTGTTATGTTAAATTATAACTTGATATTGTCAAATTCTCAGAACTTTCCCACAAGTTTACAAAAGCATTTTAATGCACCTGCTGATGGGACAACTTTTGGAAACATTGCATTAAACTAAGACAATGATGGTTGAGTCCAAATAAGTTTCCCCTCTTTTTCCTTTAACCATTTCCCTCAAACGACAATGCTGATTTATGTTCCTGTATAAACATTGCATTTAGTTTAACCTTTTCCCCCATACGACAATGCTGCAGCAGACGACTTTGAACATATTTTGTCAAAAAATAGAAAATCTCTATAACTGAATGGATCCCCTATGACTATATAAAAGTGGAAAACATTGTGTCACTATGTTTTCAAAAAGCCGTCTGCTGCAGAGGTGTCAGAGAGCATCTATATGAGGGAAAGGGTTAAAAAAGATGTATAAATTTAGAACACTGTAACTGTTAAATGCATCAAAAGATTTTCTAGAATTTATTGTTTAAACATCTTTTCATTGTCGTACGCCTTTCTCTTTCATCTCTTTTTAACTCTTTCTCTTACGCAGATGCATTTTGACGCATCTGCAGCAGATTACTTTTGAAAACATTGTGGCAACAGAAATATTTTTGCCTAGAGGTTTAACAAGTCGTCTGTAGAAGATTTGTTGTGTGGGAAAGGGTTGAAATGGAAGAGAGGTAGTAGATGGCATTTGAAAAGAATTTGCTCATATCATAATTAATCTTTTTCACCTTTTTCTAACTAGAATTTCTCCTTTAATCCTGCCTTGAATTCTTAAGGTTTCAATTTGGAAAAACTTAAATTGGCAAACAGGGATTCCGGAAGGTAATTAATCTAATACTTTTGTTCCCGTTTCGTAATAATTACTCGTTAAAAAATATTCAAATGAATCATAAAGTTGTGTTTCTGTCTCAAGTTGCTGCAGATGCATCAAAATGCCTTTATAAGCATGAAAGAGATTAACCCTTTCCCTCATATAGATGCTTTCTGACGCCCTGCAGTAGACAGCTTTTTGAAAACATAGTGACAAAAGAAGAAATTGCTCAAGACAAGCAATTTCTCCTTTTAGCCACAATGTTTTCCACTTTTAGTCATAGGTTATATATCCATTCAATTATAGAGATTTTAGATTTGTTGACACAATATTTGTTCCAAGTCGTCTGCTGCAGAATTGTCGTATGAGGGAAAGGGTTGAGGTATAAACTATAAACAATTAGAAAGTTCCCTTTTTTATCATAATATTTTCTACTCCCGCTATTAATCCAAATTTCCTTGGCTTAACCCTTTCCCTCATAAGACAATTCTGCAACAGACAACTTTGAACATATTTTGCCAAAAAATAGAAAATCTCTATAATTGAATGGATAACCTATGACAAAAAGTAGAACCTATTGTGGCAAAAGGAGAAATTGCTCGATTTGAGCAATTTCTTCTTTTGTCACTAATGTTTTCAGAAAGCCTTCTGCTGCAGAGGCGTCAGAGAGCGTCGATATGAGGAAAAGGGTAAGATACTGCATATGCAGAAGAGTTTTAAAACAATATATATAGAGTTTAATTAACATTGTTTTCATAAGTGGAAGAGATTCTTGCGATATAAAAACGAGTGCGCCATAGCGCACAAGTTTTTATATGCAAGAATCTCTTTCACGCGGGATTTAATTCCCAGACGACTTTGAAATTGTCAAGTAAAAAATCTCTATAAATGATCGTATGATAATTGAAAAATGTTGAAAATTATTGTGGCAAATGCAGATATTGCTCATTTAACGGGTATGAGCAATTTCTCCTTTTGCCACAATGATTTCAATGATGTTTACCCTAACAGGCTTTAAAATCATCAAGTACAAAACATAGAAAATCTCTATAAATGATAGTAAGATAATTGAAAAGAGTTGAAATTATTGTGGCAAATTGAGCAATTGAAAATCAAAGCTGTCGGATTACAAACGAACAATCTCGAGTTGACGAAACTGATGTGAACTCGTGCCGTGATTAGCATTCAGAAAATCAAGGAAACGTATTTATATGAACACGTAATCCGAAAGACTGACAAGAGCTGCAGCGACTTTTGAAAACATTGTGACAAAAAGAGAAATTGATCACGAGGAATTTATCCTTTTGCTACAATGTTTTCTACTTTATGTCCATATATATTATACCTTCATTTAGCAAGATGTTCCAATTTTTAGTCAATGTGCTACATATCTGTTGTATATGTGGGAATTGCTTAACATAGGAACTAGTTTCAATTTTTTTGAAAACGTAAAACCAGTGCATGAAAATTTACTTGAATTTATTTCTCAAACTGTAAATTTACCAGTTGATATAAGAGTTGAAATGCCTTCTACATTTACAGTGATAAGTTAAATACAGTTCAGTTAATCCGATCACAATTTGTTTGTAAGAACCAGAAGATTTCATTTCATTTAAGTTTTCTGGATGTTCACATCGCATCCGTGATAAAACATGTTGTCTACTAGGCAAAATACACCGATATCGTGTTTACCACGATATTCATGAAATGTGGAACTGTAACAGCGAAAAAGAACGAAATTGATCTTGAAACCGATATTTCTGTGGTTTAAATCTTTTCATGTCTGCATTTTGCGATGACAATTGTACTCAAAGTTAACTTTGAATCCAGTATGTTACTGAACATGAAAGTCAGATTATTAAAAGCAAAGCAAATGAAAAATGTATGTGAAATTACGATAAACATGAAAATCTATAAATAGACTATAGATGAATGGTACTGTCTTTTATTTTAGCTCTTAACTTAATGATTCTGGAACCAGAGTCGCTGTGCGGTCGCTTACGACATTTACAAACTAGACTAAATTGAGATCGGTTTAAAATGCGTAGGTGAATACGGATTAAATCTAAAACGTGGACTAAATATTAAGATTTAGATTTAGTCAAAAATCTAAATTGAAAAGTTTAGTGAATACGGGACGTGGCTTCTTCGTCTAATTATTGCGTAATATATCATAGCATGTAATTTTAAGGAACCAAACTACATTTACCAATTCAATAGAAGGGTTCTCTAATTTTTACTGTCTAGACTAGATACAGTATGAATTCCGCTTAAATAAAAATGTACATGCATTCAATTAATATACTGGCTTTTGTCTTTTGTTTTTAATTTGTAAAATACACACACGTATATAGAGTGTAAACAGGATGTTTTAAAAGTCATTACCTTAAATTAATGTACTTAGTAAGGACAAAGAAAAATCAAGATATGTGGTCACGCTGGCAGGTCTAAATATTCTGCTTGTCCGAAATTTCTAAGCATCCCTACAGGAAGCCGCCTCATGGCGGCTTCCAATAAAGATGAAAATTTGATCAAGAGTGGGAATGAACAGCAAATGAAACAGCTTATCAATAAATGATATTTGTTTGTTTGGTTTTCTTATTGAGGTTTTACGCCGTTTTCAACATTATTTCAGACTAAAATTCAGTTATATGATACGGCGACAGTTCACTTTATTCATGATCCCCGGGTAAACAAACCAGTTTTAGGCTAGGAAATGTGCCTTGCCCAAGGGTACTCCACCATGACCATTGCCCCGCAACTGGGGATCGAACCTGGGACGCAAAATGATATTTGTAATAAACTATCAAACCTTAAATCTTCGAACAGTTTAAAAGAGGACCACCACAGGAACAATCCTGTGCAGTTTGGTGTAAATTATTAGCCCATTGGTTAAGGAGAAGAAGTAAATTGGTGCAATCTGTATGCCAAGTCTTCCAACAAATCATTATTGCATAACCCTTTCCTTCATAAAGACGCTCTCTGATGCCTGACTGCAGCAGATGGCTTTTTGAAAACATAGTGACAAAAGAAGAAATTGATACCTGATATTGATACATTTACATTAACCCTTTCCCTCATATAGACGCTTTCTGACGCCTCTGCAGCAGACGGCTTTTTGAAAACATAGTGACAAAAGAAGAAATTGATACCTGATATTGATACATTTACATTAACCCTTTCCCTCATATAGACGCTTTCTGACGCCTCTGCAGCAGACGGCTTTTTGAAAACATAGTGACAAAAGAAGAAATTGATACCTGATATTGATACATTTACATTAACCCTTTCCCTCATAAAGACGCTTTCTGACGCCTCTGCAGCAAACGGCTTTTTGAAAACATAGTGACAAAAGAAGAAATTGCTCAAAACGAGCAATTTCTCCTTTTGCCACTATGTTTTCCACTTTTAGTCCTAATTTATCCATTCAATTATAGAGATTTTCTATTTTTTGATCAAATATGTTAAAAGTCGTCTGCTGCAGAATTTTCGTATGAGGGAAAGGGTTAAATGAAACAGGGACAGTATATTCAATATGAATGAAAGTACAAGTATTGAATAATGTAGCAAAAGGAGAAACTGTTAGTAGCAAGATATTCCATTTTTATACAAAATTTGTTCATACTGTCGTCTGCTGCAGATTTCTTGTATGTGGGAAAGGGTTAATAAAAATTATGTAGTTGGTCACTGGACAAACATTTATACACATTTATCTTGAAATCAGACAAGCACTCTCATAAGAATTGATTTTTGGTAGACTTGCGCATGCGCAGAGGCTGCCATAGTCATAGTGAGTTTGAAGTCACATGATGTATATGCCCTTCACCACCAACAATTAAGTGCAATTTTTGGTTTGACTAATTTACGAATGCTCACAAAAGCAAACATAGAGTAACGAAGAAAAATCCGATTATTCAAGCTTATAATAGAAAATAACAAGTCTTGTAAGTGTAAATATCATATTTAAAGTGTACACAATTATTTAGATATCACTACGCCAATATGAAGTTTTTAAAGTAAAACATATTTTTATTAGAAAATACTTACCAGTCATTTATTACCTGATATATACATCTCCTAACCCTTAATTCATCCAGAAAAAGAACTCGCCTAGCGTATCCCTCACGCCTGTGTGATATACACGGTCACCGGTAAATACCGGCGCACGAGGTCAACGTGTCACTTTTAGTTTTCAAGTAAGTGTTGGTTGACGACGCGGGGTTGGGAGGCGGGAATATGAAATGACTGGTAAGTATTTTCTAATAAAAATATGTTTTACTTTAAAAACTTCATTTTTATGTCAAAAATACATTACCAGTCATTTATTACCTGATGACTTTTCAGCATCGGTCGGGAGGCATCTGCCAACACTTCTAGTCCTACAGGTAATGCAGCACATTGTAGTTATTTTTATTTAATTTATTTACTTAGTACTGAGACACAACAGCCTGTGAAAGTAGGAGAATGGATTGATAAATTTCAATCGTTAAGTACTTTATTGTTGTGTCTAATATGTAATTTAGCATATAACTCGCTGAGACGCCACCAGTGGCCCCAGAGAGTGAAGATTTTCAGTTTGCTTAGACATAGATCGCAGGTAGAAATTTGAAAAAGTCGATTGAGATTTCCATACCGCGGCACGAAGAATATCCTCTAAAGGCACATTGTTGGAAAAGGCCCAACTAGCGGAGAGTGCTCTAATTTCATGTGGACGAATCCGTAAAAACGAGAGATCGCGAACTGAAAGATTAGTGTAGGCTAACTTAATTGTACAGGATATCCAGCGGGAAATAGAAGCCGCTGATATATCCTTACATCCTATCAGAGGGAGAAACAACCTCTTCCTACGGCCCCTTGTCCCTTTAACTCTCTTAAGGTAAAGCTTAAGAGCTCTAACGGGACATAGAAGTCTGTCGGCATCACATCGGACTGGGAACCGTGATTGGTTTAGGAAGGACCGAAGGTAACTGGTTCTTGGCTAAAAAACCTGACTGACAAAGTAGAGTGAACGAGCCATCAGATTCATTGAATCTGATAAAGCCGGTTTCTACTGAAAGCGCATGCAACTCACTTCTACGACGCGCGGTCGCAAAGGCAAGAAGAAAGACAGTTTTGTAAGTTAAAAATTTTAACGAAGCAGAAGACAGAGGTTCGTACGGCGCCTTTGTAAGAGACCAAAGAACGCAAGATAAATCCCATTTTGGAGTTAAACTCCTACAAACGGGTTTATCTAGTTCGAATGATCGCATAAGTTCCGAGAGAAATGGATTAGCACCAATACTCTCTCCCCCTTTGAACTTAAGCGTATTCGAAAGCATTGAACGATAACCTTTTATTGTGCTAACAGCTAGATCTTTATCTTCAAAAAGAAAAAGAAAGAAATCGGCAATCCTAGCTACAGAGGGACACTCAGGATTGATCGACCTAGCATGACACCAATCTGAGAAGACTGTCCACTTGGAATCATAGACGATTCTAGTGGATCGTCTTCTGGATTGAGCGATGCGAGAGGCAACTTTTTGAGAAAAGTTTCTCTCTCGGATCGATCGCTTGATAATGTCCAAGCGTGAAGATGAAGCATTGCCGGGTTGGTATGAAGATGCCGCCCCGGTTGCTGAAACAGAAGGTCGTCTTGAAGAGGAAGACGTACTGGTTGTGCCGACAGGCAGGCCAGGAGGTCGTTGAACCAAGACCTCTGGGGCCAAAATGGCGCTATCAACAGGATTCTGCACTGTTGAGAACGAAGAACCTTTTGTAGTACGATCGGGACCAGAATGAACGGGGGAAACGCGTACCCGAATAGACGGTCCCAATCGAGGGTCAGTGCGTCCACTGCCCAGGCTGCAGGATCGTACATTGGTGACACATAAAGTGGCAGCCGATGGTTGACTCTGGTGGCGAAAAGATCCACCAGTGGTGTCCCGATCCGCATGAATACAGAGTTTACTACACTCTGATTCAGTGTCCATTCCGCCGGAAGAACTTTGTTTTGGCGGGATAGACTGTCCGCTAAGACATTCAAATGGCCGGGGACGTGTTTTACTAAGACTACTAACGACGTCGCCTGGCACCAAAGGAGTAACTTCCATGTCTCCAGAAAGAGTAGATGGGAGTGCGTTCCTCCTTGCCTGCGAATGTAGGACACAACAGTAGTATTGTCCGTCGACAATAAAACAGTTGTGTTCGCAACTGAGGCAGAGAACTGTTTGAGAGCTAGCAGGACTGCTCTCAATTCTAAGTTGTTTATGTGCAAACAACGTTCCTCCGCTGTCCACATGCCCTGGGCTGTTAGGCCCTGTGGCTCTAAATGAGCTCCCCAACCCACAGCACTGGCATCTGTAAAAAGGTACAGATCCGGAGGTGATGTGATCAAGGGCACCCCTTGTAGATAGATTAACGGATCCAGCCACCACCGAAGGTGTGACTTGAAGAAATCCGTCAGAGCTATCTCCTGTTCCAGTGAGTCCACAGACGGACGCCACCGGGACAGAAAAAGATACTGAAGGGGCCGCATGTGGAGCCTGCCTAGACTGACTAGGTCGGCTGCTGCACTCAGGGACCCCAGAAGTGACAGCATGGACCGGGCTGTTACCATAGCCTGGTCCAGAGTGAGTCTGATCTTCCGGAAAAGAGAATCGACTCTGTCCGAAGGGACCCGAATCACCGCTAGGTCGGTGAGAAAGGTCATCCCTACGAATGTAAACCTCTTTGACGGAACTAAGTCCGACTTCTGCGTATTGGGAATAAGGCCCAATCGCAGAATGGTCCGCCAGGCTAGAGACAGATCGTGAAGGAGAATTAAACGATCTGCTCTGTGGAGTAGCCAGTCGTCGAAGTATTGAAGAAGCTGGGGCCCGTTCATTCGTAGAAAGGCTCCCACAGCATTTATAATCTTCGTGAATACTCGAGGTGCGGACTTGAGGCCGAAGGGAAGTGCCCTGAATTGGTACACTTCTCCATTTACCACAAACCGAAGGTATTTCCTCGACGAGGAAGCGATCGGAATGTGGTAATAGGCGTCTGTGAGGTCTAACGAGACCGCCCAGTCGTCCTTCCGAATAGCCATTCTGATGGAGCGGGCCGACTCCATCTTGAATTTCTCGACCGGTATTAATAGATTCAGGGCTGACAAATCTATCACCGGTCTCCACCGACCGTCTTTTTTCGGAACGAGAAAAAGACGGCTGTAGAAACCCCGAGTATTGGGGTTGAGAACCCTCTCTATGGCTTTCTTTTTCAGAAGTGATGTAATCACTTCTGACATGGTCGGATGGCGTGACGACAGATCGATGGGCACGCTTGTCATGGGAGGGGGGGAAACGAAGGGAATTAGATACCCTTCTTGTATCACGGATAAAATCCAACGATCCTCCGTGATACTCCCCCATTCTTCCCTGAAAAATGACAGGCGGCCCCCTACTGCAATCTCCGGCCTCGGGATAGTCATAGAGAGGTGCGTACCCCTAGGGCTGCGGACTAGGAGCCGTACCATACCTGGAAGTATGCTTCGGCTTAGCTCCCGTGAAACGGGGCTTCGGTTTAGCATAATTCCGGCCCGTGGAAGGAGGTTGTTTAGGCGGTACAGCCTTCACTTCCTGTTTCTGCTTTTTCGCCGGGGGCTTCCTAGTATTAGTCCATTTAGCCGCCGGTGCAGAGTATTTACGACTCTGTGACAAAGCATTTACTGCACTCGCCGAAAGGCGTCTGGATTGTTCTGACGAATCAGTAACAGTCACTGCAGCAACCCTTCCACCAAAGAGAAGATTGGAGGATAAGGGGGCGGCTCTTAAGCTGTCCTTGCTATTTTGTAGCAGAGAAGAGGATTTGACAAGTGTCGCATCTCTCCTCGCGGACAGCATTTCCGTGGCGTTCTGCAAATTCAGAGCCATCAGGTGCCGATTCCCCGTATCGAAAGCCTCCAGAATTCTGCTAGCCCCTCTGCTAGAGACATTCTCCTCTTTAAGAAGAAGTGCCAGAGCTATGGCGAAATGATCGTCATGTGAAGCCACCATGACTCCCAGACGCGCTCTGGCCTCCCATCTCTCAACCAGTTTAGCACTAACTGTGATTGAGGTGGGTGCAGTTAATCCCAAAGTGGACGCATCTCCGTCTAAGGCCGGCACTTTAACGGGAAAGAACTCCTTCGAAGCTACATAAGCCTTAGGAGACACCCATTCCTTAGAGATGGCCAGTGGGACCGACCAGGCTGACTCAACAGTGTCTAATGACCTGGTGGACTGCAGTTGGTCCAATAACCTTCCCAAGTTATTCGCCTGCGGAAGTAACTGTAATGGAGTTGTAGACCCTCCTATCTCCGCATTATGTTCTTCCAAACTTGAAAGGTTTTTACGACGTGGGGGAGCGTCGATCTTAGGGCAGAGCGTACTAGGCACTACCCTAAAAACTTCTTCAATAGCCTGCTGCAGGGACCAACGATCCGCAGCCGGCTCGTCTTCTATAGGTAATAGACTTTCCGTTTCTTCGTCAGACGAAGAAGTGGAGGATTGTCTAGGCCTACGACGAGAAGTATTGTGCTTAACCGGACTTCCCACCGGTTGACCAATTTCCGATCCAGAAATGGATTCATTCTCTGATAAATCCATAAGCTGGTGACGATCATGTGAACTCAACCTTCTATCCGCAGCAGAGAAATGTTGCACAGAGTCAATCATCGGAGCCGAACTCACTGTATGTGATCTTTTCGACTTCCCCTTAACGGAACAAGCAATATTCCGATCGGGGGATTGCCTTTCAAAGGACTGCCTCTTGGAGAGGTGTCCTTCCGGGAGTCGTAAATTCCTATACTCAGGAATTTGACGATCACGGTAGGCATCACTAACCTGTCTGTCATAGAACCGATCACTCCTTCGTAATGAAAGTTGGTAACGTGGAGGAGTAATATCTCTTGAATAATACACTGTTTCCCTAGGAGAACGGAATGATTTTCTTGATATGTACTCTCCGTAATCTATGTCAGCAGGTTGGTTATTAAAACCTGGTAAACCAGTGTTCTGAATATCCAAATAATCAGGCTGTGCTGCGAAAGAATGATAACGTGTATCTATCCGATCGAGACGCACTGATCCCGGTTGCCTGGTACCGGGTTGCCCGGTACCTGGTTGACCGGTGGCAGGTCGAGTCATGTATGAATGACTGCCTTGCTGATTCTCCCATTCATCGTGAAATGAATGACCCATGTCCTCATTCCCGGTGTATGGATTAGTCATGCTGAATTGACTGACAGAATGCCCGGTCGCTTCATGCAGCCCGGTGCCCGGTCTAGTCATTTCAGAATGACTGCCTGGTTGCCCGGTGACTGGTCGTATCATTCTAGAATGATTGCCCGGTTGCCCGGTGACCGGTCTCGTCATTTCAAAATGACTGGCTGGTTGCCCGGTGCCCGGTTGCCCGGTGCCCGATTTAACCAAGGTAATATGACTGTCCAGTTTCCCGGAACCCGGTTGCCCGGTCGCCCGGAGTCATAAGGGTTTTGCTCGGAAGCATCACCCTGTGGACCAATGATAGGCAATTGTAATGCTCCATCACCGGTCCCCAAATTCTGCCCGCCGACCGGGTAATTTGGAACTCTGCTGTAGGCTTCCGAAGAATGCCTATCAACTGAGTGTGGTGAAAGAGGGGGCCATTCTGTTAGGTTTCCCTGAGAATGCCCCATTGCCTCACCCGAAGGTTCAGCACTAACACCAGTCGTCTGTTTTTGACCAGACGATATCATACGTTCCTCCGAACTTCGAGACGGTCCCGTCGTGGCTGTTACAGAGGCGTATGTCTTGACTGAAGATTGAAAAGCTCTGTCCTTCCGTCTAATCAACCCAGTCGTGGAGTCTGTTGGGGAAAAACCCTCGAATTCCCCTTCGCTCGTAGAGCTAATACTTACCTTCTTCTTCAAAGGAACAGTTTTACTCTTACGGCTTTTGTGAGTCCTCCTCGATATGGCCTGTTTCCAAACGGAAGCCGACCATAACGAACAGAACTCACATGGTGAATCCTTTGTGCACTTAGTGCACGCAATGCAGGAAGAGTGCGTGTCCCACAAGGCCACTAAATGACCGCATGAGCCACGCCTCTGTTCACCATTATGTGACAAAGTATAAATACAAAATCAAATTACGAAGTTCAAAAACAAAAAATAATATTTTCTATTCTTTTATTTCACTACTCGTTTTTACGGACGTAATTCAATGAAAAATATTTTTTAAATATTCTCCAAATGTCTATGTAATTATACAAAACAACAACAAAGGCGATAAACAATATTATCGCTACCGGATCGGGAAATCTCACCGTTGAAAATTAATTGAAAAATTAATGCACGGTCATTCAAGACCCGACTCGTAACTGAAATAGTGGGTGGGGTAACCACCCGCGGCTCTCAGCTAGTTGTTACTACAAAAAACACAACTTAAACACAAACAATAAATAAACAAAGTTCAAGTTCAAGAAGTAAATGTACAGTTTAACTGAATGAATTGACCCGTTAAAGCGAAAGCTTTAACTAGACAACGAAAATAAATTTAGAAAAATGAAAATAAATTCAAGCCTGTAGGTCGGTGTGTCCAGGAAACTAAAAGTGACACGTTGACCTCGTGCGCCGGTATTTACCGGTGACCGTGTATATCACACAGGCGTGAGGGATACGCTAGGCGAGTTCTTTTTCTGGATGAATTAAGGGTTAGGAGATGTATATATCAGGTAATAAATGACTGGTAATGTATTTTTGACATAAAAATAGCACTGCACCGCGCAATTACCCTTTGTAAATTGTAACCCTTTTTGCCCTCTCGGCAGAGATGTAAACATCCACTCGCCCGCTAGCATAAGCGAGTGGAATGAAGGATCGGCTAGTACGAAATTCTAGGCGCTAGTCCATACATATTCGTTCATGTCCTTATTCATAAAGATAGTATGCATTGCTAAGCCTTTTCTTTCTCTTTCTCTCCGTCCATCTATTCCTTCGACAACGATTAACGATGACTTGCATTTTGGATAGGTGCTTTCGACAAGGTCCGCGTCTAAAGAAACAAATTTCATCAAATGATTTGAGCGCTTTAAATCACTTGTTTATAAAGCGTTTAGAATACTTTGATTATAATAGGCAGAACGAATAACGAATAAATCTTGCAAGAAATCGATCATTTCTTTCGGCCAAAATCAGGTAAATGACCCGCGGATATTGGTTGTTACAACATAACTGATTCATCCTTTTATTCTAAATTTGTATTACACAGTTCAAAATTAGATTTTGACAGTTTGTTCGTTATGATTTTGACGCGATTATTTCGTTCATAGAGTTGATTACTAACAGATGACTAAGTTGATGATGGAAAGAACATTAACAAGTTAAGTTAAGCTAAAACATGCACAGGCAGGCGAGTGTTTCATTCACAACCCACCCCACAATATAAAAACTCTGCAGCAGACAAATTAAAAAAAATCTGAGCAAAGATACAGAAAATCACATTTATTGGAAGTGTAATCATTGAATATAGTTGAAAACATTGTTGCAAAAGGAGAAAGCTTGTTATGAGCAATTTGTTCTTCTGCATCAATGTTTTCAAAAATTGAAAAATACAAGAAAAGAAAAAGAAAAAAATCCAAATGTTTGAAAAAAATCCATTCCAGAGTTATGGGACTTGACATACAAGGTCCCCTAATGACCCTGAATAAGTGTGTGAAGTTTGAAAGCAACAGCATACACAGTGTCTGAGAAAAGGCCTTGCACGCAAAGGTTTGACCAAATTTCTAAGTCCAAAAAGGGGCACAATTCAGTCAAAATCCATTCCAGAGTTATGGGACTTGACATACAAGGTCCCCTAATGATCCTGAATAAATGTGTGAAGTTTCAAAGCAACAGCATACACAGTGTCTGAGAAAAGGCCTTGCACGCAAAGGTTTGACCAAAATTCTAAGTCGAAAAAGGGGCACAATTCAGTCAAAATCAATTCCAGAGTTATGGGACTTGACATACAAGGTCCCCTAATGACCCTGAATAAGTGTGTGAAGTTTGAAAGCAACAGCATACACAGTGTCTGAGAAAAGGCCTTGCATGCAAAGGTTTGACCAAATTTCTAAGTCCAAAAAGGGGCACAATTCAGTCAAAATCCATTCCAGAGTTATGGGACTTAACATACAAGGTCCCCTAATGATCCTGAATAAGTGTGAAGTTTCAAAGCAACAGCATACACAGTGTCTGAGAAAAGGCCTTGCACGCAAAGGTTTGACCAAGCTGGCAACGCGGACGCCAACGCCGGGGTGATAACATAAGCTCCCCTATTTCTTCGAATAGGCGAGCTAAAAAAGGAATAATTTTATTTATGATAAACAACATTACAATGATGGTGTAGAAAATACATGTCAACAATACATTTTTCAATTTGTACATTCATTGCACAGACCAAATCTTAGCAAGTTTGAAATTATGGACCTCTCAGCACATTTTTTTCTCAATTCATTACTTCTTGGCAGGGTTTTACTGCTAAAATTGATGATTTTTTTTTATTATTGGCCGGATTGCTCTAGCAATTCCGGTCTATAGATTGGCGATGTCTGTCTCTCCGTCTGTCTGTTCGTCAACATTTTGTAAAATAAATATTCATATTTATGCACTTCTGTATCTCTTCTTAAACGATCGCAATTCTACCTTCAGTACTTCAGTACTTTGATTTAAAAAAATTGTAAATCTGCCCCTTTTCTAAATGCCGACTGGCTGCCACATTTTTCAACCAATCAATATGCCTTAAACAAATGTTTTAGAGGATCACCCAAGGAACATTCCAATCAAATTATATTTGAATCCAAGAAGCGGATTCAGAGGAGAAGAATTTTAAAGATTGGCCACTATCCCCCATTACTGATGCCGCAACAACCAAAGTTCTTCATAGAATTCAAATCTTTGTTCAAATTTAAAAGATGGTCACCAAAGGATTATTCCTGTGAAGTTTGATTAAAATTGATCCAGTGGTTAATGAGGAGATGTTGTCTAAAGCAAAATAATAACAACGGATGATTGATGACAGATGACCGACAGAGTGATCAGAATAGATCACCTTGACGTCCTTGAGCCTTCGGTTCAGGGGATCTAAAAAGGGAAAATGAACTAAATCCAATGTCTTTCATGTATCTGATACAGCATGCATTCCACCTTTGAATTAAAGAAGCTTTGAAGCTTCATTCACTTGAGGTAGTAATGCATTGCATATGAAAAGTAAGCGTGACTAATGCATCTGTTATACACTGTATCAAACGAAACCCTTTACCACATGTAACAATTCTGCAGCAGACAACTTTGAAAACATTTGGGCAAATATGTGGAAATTTCCTCAAAAAGAAGGTATAAGTTATAAATAGAGTTGAAACAATTGTGGCAAAAGGAAACATTTCTTATAAAGAGAAGACATTTTTCTTTGACAGAATATTTTCAAAAGTCATTTGCTGCTAAACCATCTAAATGGGTCTGCAAGTGGGAAAGGGTTAACGAAAGTGTAAACTTCAAATTTTGTAAGAAAATTAAATCTTTCTTCTTACTGTTTTTCGATATGATCTTACAAATAATCAAACAATTTTATCAAATCATGCACAACAGGCAATAATAGTACATCACATATATAGAATTTTATTTGACAGATGCCTTCACAATTAAATTTGTGGCCACATTATTAAAAGCTGATGAAGGGAAAGGTGAAGTTTACTTCCAGTGCAAGGTTTTTTTTTTCTGCTGGTAGTTTATGTAAAATATTCTCCAGATGTCACAAAAACCTACTTGAGCAGACTGGAGGAATTTTCCCACACTCTGTAAATACTCCTTCCTTCTCCAAACCTGAAACCTCCTCAACTGACAAATGGGCTGAAACAATGAGTCACACCAAAACTCAACTTTTTCAAGTTTATAGAGCTGATCACACTTCCTGTGAACCCTTTCCCACATTCAATAAATATGCAGCAGACAACTTTAATAACATCTTGGCAAAAATATAGACAATCTCTATAAATGAAAGTATAATTAAGGAATATAGTTGAACAAATTCCAGGCAAAAAGAGAAATTCTTCATTGTAAGTAATCTTTGAGAGACATCTGCTTTATACCTTTCAATAAAACAGCAAATCTGCAGCAGACAACTTCAGAACAAGAGGCCCATGCAAGAGGGCCGGTATTGCTCCACTGCCATTAGGCAAAAATTAAACCACTTTAGCCATAGGCAAAACAGCCCTGCCTCCTGGTGGCCATACTTTTTGACCTATCAAGATTTGCTTGAAGAAATATGGTAGAGAGTCACCAAAGGAAAATGTCAACATAATTATTTAAAATTCAGCAAGATACTACCAGAGGAGAAGATTTTTAAAAGTTTTGTGTTGCAGATGCTTCAAAATGTGTCTACATGTTTGGCAGGGTTAAACTTTGAAAATTCCCATGAGGGCATTGTCTTTCTTTACAATTGAGTTGAAATCCTGGAAAACCATTAGTTTGTTGGTTAAGTTATTCTCTTCAAAGTCTGAACTTTATGAAAAGGTATTATAATACTAAGCACATGTTAGCATTGACTTAGCCTTAGCGTCTTTTTGACAGCTCATCAGCTGATGACTTTGAAGAATGGAAAAACTCCCTTTAACCAATTCCCTCATATAGACGCTTTATGACGCCTCTGCAGCAGACGGCTTTTTGAAAACGTAGTAAAAATAGGAGAAATTTCTCAAAACGAGCAATTGCTTCTTCTGTCACAATGTTTTCAATTTTTCGTCTAAGGTTATCCATTCAATTATGGAGATTTTTTTGACAAAATATGTTCAAAGTCGTCTGCTGCAGAATTGTCGTATGACGGAAAGGGTTAACCTGTTTCCATGCACACACAATTTGACACATATTTAACAGACAACATTTAAAAACATTGTGGCAAATAGAGACATTTTATGTAATGAGCAAATTCTCTATTTGACACAATATTTTAAATTGCATCCAATAAATATTAGAGCTCTAGATAACAGGCCTTTTTCATGCTCTTAACCCTTTCCCTCATATAGACGCTTTCTGACGCCTCTGCAGCAGACGGCTTTTTGAAAACATAGTGACAAAAGAAGAAATTGCACAAAACGTGCAATTTCTCCTTTTGCCACAATGTTTTCCACTTTTTGTCATAGGTTATCCATTCAATTATGGAGATTTTCTATGTTTTCTAAAATA
Organism: Serripes groenlandicus; assembly: GCA_031761405.1. Lineage (NCBI taxonomy): Eukaryota > Metazoa > Mollusca > Bivalvia > Cardiida > Cardiidae > Serripes > Serripes groenlandicus. The sequence goes on from JASEVX010000006.1 coordinate 4,820,466, forward strand.
TTCTCCAGTAAGTGACACCTCTTCAACCCTTTTCCTCATATAGACGCTTTTAGACACCTCTACAGCAGACAGCTTTTTGAAAACATACTGTCAAAAGAAGAAATTGCTCAAAACGAGCCATTTCTCCTTTTGCCACAATGTTGTCCACTTTTAGTCATACTAGGTTATCCATTCACTATTAGAGATTTTCTATGTTTTGACAAAATACGTTCAAAGTCGTCTGCTGCAGAATTGTCGTATGAGGGAAAGGGTTAAATCCTTATTTAACATTTAAACCCTATATTGTAGGTACTCAAAATAATCATCTCAGTGAGACGATTTGTTTAAGTACCCACAATATAGGATTTGGTTGAGTAATAAGAGAAAAATTGTGGGGAAAAGACCAGATCCCTCTTATCTATAGTCCTCTGAATATTCTTTCTTTGTCGTATCTTTGGGGAGTTGTTCATCATAGTCGACTGTTGTAGAGAAGTTGTGTGTGGGAAAGGGGTTAATATCAGCCTCAAGGTAATATGAAGTGCAACCTCCCAAAGCAGCCGAAGGTTGATTAATGTTGCAGCTCTATTTAACCCTTTCCCTCATAAGACAATTCTGCAGCAGACGACTTTGAACATATGTTGTCAAAAAATCGAAAATCTCTAAAATTGAATGGATAACCTATGACTAAAAGTGGAAAACATTGTGGCAGAAGGAGAAATTGCTTGTTTTGAGTAATTTCTTCTTTTGACAGTATGTTTTCAAAAAGCTGTCTGCTGTAGAGGTGTCTAAAAGCGTCTATATGAGGAAAAGGGTTGAAGAGGTGTCACTCACTGGAGATTATTTTAGTGCCATTCTAAAGACAATTTGAAAAGTACCGGTATTTGCTTTTTCTGTAATGTTTCCAAAAGTTGGCTACAGACTGAAATGCATCAGATGTTGCCTTTGTCAGGGTTCAAATATGTATAACTGCTTTCCCTAAAGATGGGTAAAAGCCAATCAATTACTCCTTAAATTGAAGCACATAATATTTTTTACAAAATAATTTCTGTCAAGGATCAATATTATTACATATAGACGCTTTCTGACGCTTCTGCAGCAGACGGCTTTTTGAAAACATAGTGACAAAAGAAGAAATTGCTCAATACAAGCAATTTCTCCTTTTGACACAATGTTTTCAACTTTTGGTCATAGGTTATCTATTCAATTATAGAGATTTTCTACTTTTTGACAAAATATGTTCAAAGTCGTCTGCTGCAGAATTGTTGCATGTGGGAAAGTGTTAACAGCATTCACTGGCTATTGAGTAAACCACAATCATGCAGATTCCCTCTAAGCATACTGTTGCAGAGGTAGAGTGTCGGCCTCTCAAAGGTCCCGTTTTTTGGGGGGATTTTTCCAATCAAACGGCGCGAGTCCTGGTTAAGTCTCCATGAACCAGACATCGAGCGTGATTAATCAAAACAATTGATGTAAATAAGTAAGTTTAACCCTTTCCCTTATATAGACGCTTTCTGACGCCTCTGCAGCAGACGTCTTTTTGAAAACATAGTGACAAAAGAAGAAATTGCTCAAAACGATTTTTGAATTTTCTATTGACAAAATATGTTCAAAGTCGTCTGCTGCAGAATTGTTGTATGAGGGAAAGGGTTAAACTAAATGCAATGCTTATACAGGAACTTAACCCTTTCCCTCATACGACAATTCTGCAGCAGACGACTTTGAACATATTTTGTCATCAAATAGAAAATCTCTATAATTGAATGGATAACCTATGACTAAAAGTGGAAAACATTGTGGCAAAAGTAGAAATTGCCAGTTTCCTAGTTAAATTATAAGAGCTTTAAGGTTTTACTCTCTTGAAATAATTCTTATTTATAACATGCTCTCTAGATTGGATTTTAGTGAACAGCATTTAATACAAAATTTAAAACTCTGATCAAAACCTTCCCAAATCTCATTTACCTTAATCCTTTCCCAAATGGAGACCTAATTTGTTGCATCTGAATTATAATAATTAAATTATACGACTTTTGAAAACAATATTCTAGAGCAATTTCTCTTTTTGTCAACCCTATTCAATAGTTATGCTTTAGTCAATATAAATATTCCATAGATTTGTTTCAAAAGTTTAAAAAGTCCCCTATGGAAGATTGGTTATATTATGTGGGTGCAAGTGTTTACGGTACTTTTGGTACTTTGAACTTGTATTTTGCAGCACCTGTATAAAGATTCACATACAAATCCCAATTTTAATGGCCGAAAAAGCGAAAATGTATTCTTTTAATGCATCTGATGTTAAAAATTTACATACCATATAATGACAGTCTCTGTTTGCTTCCTTTTATTGAATAAATACACTTTGACAGTTTATTTACTTTCCAACTTCCAGAAAGTAGACGGTGATCCGATTTTGCCAGTCAGGGAATCAATTTTGGTAGACGCTTATGATAATTGAAAAACAGTAAAGCGTTCTAAAGAAATTGGTTAATTCGTCCGTCTATATTCAAAATGGCAGCGCCCATGAGATCGTGTGCAGGGTACAGAAAACACATCCTTCGGCTTGTTCCTGGACGACAGAATTATCAAAGTTTCTCAAGCATTGCTTCAGTTGGATACGAAAAGTATTTGGCAAAGATCCGAAAAGGTAAACGGGATATCAGTCGACGTTTAAAAGTCGAAAGCCTTGCAGACTCGTTCCAACTGACCTACACGATTCATAAAAAAAAAAGCACACAAAGTCATGTTTGCGTTTTCAGCTTCGCTTAATAATGTTTTTCTTTATTGAATGCAGATAAACTATTTTGTTAGGTCAGGATATCTGGGGTTGTCGCCACAAGTCTTACGTAAATTTGTTGATATGTGTATGATGCAATATGTTGAGCATATTCCGAAGGTCATCCAGCCCTTGGGACCTAGGCATTCAAACCCAACTGCTACAATTTAGTGGCTAATATGAGTATAGGTGCTACCTATTTCGGGTAAACATTTAATATGAGTATAGGTGCTACCTATTTTGGGTAAACATTTGTTATATGTTGTGATCGGTGAATAATTCCCCCGCGAACTGCAGTTAGCCCCTTGCTTGCAGCAAGATCAGTTATTTACGTCAATTACGAGTCCTACCGACCTAAGCAAAGAAAATAAAAATCATCATCAGGTTAAGCTTATATTTAACTTTAAAATATAGCCAAGATTTTACATCCATGAAAATATGATGACAGGTACAACAAATAATCAACTTGCCCTTCATAAAGTACTTCAAATAAAACGATTCCATAATTCACGGAACTACATTTGTGACAAGTCAAACTAACGTTTCTTATAATTTCTGTCGTTTTCCTTTTGGTTCATTTAGTTTAACTTATTTATTGTGAAAATTATGAAACAAAAACAAGCTTTCAGCTTATATTAATCACGCTCGATGTCTGCTTCCTGGAGACTTATTAACCAGTACTCACGCCATTTGTGTGAAAAAATCCCAAAGTCAGGACCCGCTCATCACGGGACTCGAACCAGGGACCTTTGTCAAATTGATACAAGAGGCCGACACTCTACCTCTGCACCACTAATAGAATGACGTCATATTACAGGAATTTCCGAATTTGGATTTATAAGTCAAAGGTCAAAAAATCCTTACCAGTTGTTATTTGAACTCGTTTTAGAAATAGACGACGAGTGTTATTAAACGGAAATTATCACACATAAAATTACTTGTGCTCGTTCCTTTATCGAGTACGTATTATCATATTTAATTGTTTTTTTTGTTTCGATATTTTCTTTTCATCCAATCAAACCGTAGCAATGTAGCAGAATCGTGACTGCATCGAAAAATCCATGTTGACGGGAAACATCGCCGGCTTCGCCGTCGATTTGTTTACCCGTATAACTTGACATTGTTGACGTTGTGTACCTTCTCAGGGTTTGGTGATAAGAAATTACAATGCTTCATGCTGTTACAAGCTGGTTTCTCCTTAACAAAATTGACATGTCCTTTTCCTTACCTGTCTTGCTTGCTGTTAATGACACTTCAATGCAAATACACAAGGTGTCATTTCTTTTTGTTGGTGTGTAATCCGATAATTGAAGCATGGTATAACAATAAATATCAATTAAGACAACTCAAACTGTATAATTTGTTACATACAATTAATTTCAGATCTAAATTAGCGAATGAAACAAATGAGTTTGACAGCATCGTTCTGAACAACCATATTGGAATGCTATAAAGTGTAATCTGCTGCACAAGTATAAGCTATTAATAATAATTATTGTTAAAATTTCCTTACTATCAACAACTTGATTATTGCTGTTGCTATCATCAAATGACCTTGCAGGACATGCACCAACTCTACATCATATTTTGACACAATTGTGCTCCTTTTTGGACTTATAAATGTTGGTTAAAGCTTTGCATGCAAGGCTTTTTCTCCCAAACCATAAATGCTATTGCTTTGAAACTTAACACACTTATTGGACCTCATCAAATGACCTTGCAGGCAGGGATGAGGTCAATTACTTGGTAATGTAATGCATTACCATTACCATTACATTGTGATTTACCTCATTACCATTACATACATTTTGAAGATAATACATTACCATTAACATGCCATGGTAATGCATTACCATTACCATTATATTAAACAAGAATGTTTATAGTATACTAATCAATACTTTTATTCTGAAAATTGTCACATGTTATGAGTCATGAACACAGTAAATAACTACAACTAAATGTAAATGTATACTTATCAAAAATATCTCAGTTGTCTTGATTACATTTGGCCTTAAAGTTTCCAGATCTCAAAATGAGTTTTCAGTGTATCCATCTTCACTATACTCAAAAGACTTTAAATCCAAATTAGATGTGAATGATATACTACAGTGACAGGGCTGTACAGTGAACAGAGTAGTCTTGAGTTAATTAATAGAACAATTATCCTCAGCTTTGTGAACAAAAAACATGACATTTACAATTTACTGGATTGTACAGTATATTACGGGTACATTTTGCATAGGATTAAGGATTAAAATGCTGAAATGCGACTTTTGATCCTTCACACCTGCTTGTTTTACTATACCAAATTCACAGGTTATATATATATATATCACTGTACTTGTTGGACTATTCAACGCCTAGATTGCTGCGGCATCAGAAAAGGGGAAAATTGCCAAATCTTAAAAAATCTTCTTGTCCAAAAGAAAATTATTTTGCACAAATGTTCCTTGGTGTACCCTCTACCAAGATTGTTCAAATATTTCCGATCCGTTGAAAAACATGGCCGCCAGGGGGTGGAGCTTATTTTCCTTATATGTGCATTGTTAAAACTTTAAAAATATTCTTGCCCAAAAGTACTGGCCCGATTTGAAAATTATTTTGCACAAATGTTCCTTGGGGCACCCTTTAACAAGATTGTTTGAATATTTCCAATCCGTTGAAAAACATGGCCGCCAGGGGGCGGAGCTTGTTTTCCTTATACATGTATTGTTAAAACTTTAAAAAAATTCTTGTCAAAAAATACTGGCCCGATTTGAAAATTACTTTGCACAAATGTTCCTTGGGGCACCCTTTACCAAGATTGTTCAAATATTTCCCATCCGTTGAAAAACATGGCCACCAGGGGGCGGAGCTTGTTTTCCTTATATGTGCATTGTTAAAACTTTAAAAATATTCTTGTCCAAAAGTACTGGCCCGATTTGAAAATTATTTTGCACAAATGTTCCTTGGGGCACCCTTTACCAAGATTGTTCAAATATTTCCGATCCGTTGAAAAACATGGCCGCCAGGGTGCGGAGCTTGTTTTTGTTATATGTGCATTGTTAAAACTTTAAAAATCTTCTTGTCCAAAAGTATTAGCCCGATTTGAAAATTATTTTGCACAAATGTTCCTTGGGGGACCTTCTACCAAGATTGTTCAAACAAATCTGATCCATTGAAAAACATGGCCGCTAGGGGCGGGGCTTGTTTTCCTTATATGTGCATTGTAAAATCCTTAAAAATCTACTTGTCCAAAAGCACCTGCCTGATTTAAAGATTATTTGGCACAAATGTTCCTTGGGTAACCTTCTTCCAAGGTTACTCAAATAAATCTGATCCGTTGAAAAACATGGCCGCTAGGGGCGGGGCTTGTTTTCCAAATGTGTATAGAGTAAAATCTTTGAAAACTATTGAAGTTCTATTAAATCAGGTGAGCGATATAGGGCCATCATGGCCCTCTTGTTTAAGATAATGCATTGCATTACCATTAAATGTAATGAGAAAATAGCTCCATTACCCATTACATTCCATTACTGAAAAAATTATAATGGCCATTACCAATATCCATTATCCATTACTCATTGCCCCATCCCTGCTTGCATGACAAGTCCCAAAACTATACATCAGATTTTTACACATTTATGCCCCTTTTTGGACTTAAACATTTTGGTTAAAGTTTGGCATGCAAGGCTTTTTTTCACAAACCACAGATGCTATTGCTTTGAAACTCACACACTTATTGGACATCATCAAATGACCTTGCAGGACCTTCCAAAACTCTATATCATATTCTGACACAATTATGCCTTTTTCAGACTTAGAAATGTTGGTTAAAGTTTTGCATGCAAGATACTATCATGAACATATCTCAGTAACCACTAATGATATTGACGTCATTCCTGTTTTTAAGGGTGTCAGACAGTCAAGTTAGATAACTCTTGTATGAATGTAGTACAAATTATGGCCCTTGTTTGACTTGGTTAAAGTTTGGCATGCAAGGAACTATCATGTACACACCGAGCATGCTGTCTAAAATATGGAGAGCTCTTCTTTAATCCAGCACGGGCTGTGCTTTAGTTCTAGATTACTAACAATGTATATTCCCTCTGACTTTCAGATTTGTGTGTAGAAATACCAATATATACACCGCATCAGCAAGCTAGATGGTTTAAGACAAGTCATAATTATTTTTGTGCTGAAGCTGAACAAACTGAAGATGACGTCTACCATAGCATCATTAAGGACACAGAAAAATCAAAAGGTAAGATTATAACTCATGGCCTCAATGACTTTTTTCTCATCCTTTATGTTTGTTATCACTTGATTACACTGACCCAGTAAAGCAGCCACTTCTGGTTCAATTGCTGTGTATGTGCAAGGGGTTTGTTCCCGGAACGTCGACTCGTTCCGCTTAACACCTTTCACTAATCCGGGATTAGGGGGTACCTAAAGGGGTATAGAACTATACATACCATAAATCAATTTATTTGATTTTAAGGATGCATGCATTAAATGCATTTTAATAAAGAATAACTTTTTAACATTATTAATTTAGTTCATACTGTTCATACTGTGAATTTATCTGAAGGATAGACGGTAATTGATCAGAATAATTACAATTTAAATCCATGTTACAATTAAGTTGTTTTCTTTTAATCGTTAAGGTATTGTTTTCTAGTCGTAAGTAATTAAGTTCAAACTGTCAATGTCTCTGTTGAACAAATTAACTAAAAACTGTACCTTTTGATCTTTTTTCTTTAAAACAAAAATAAAATGTTATGTTACTTAATTGATGTTAATCTAGTTCAACTCGTTAGAAACATACGAATAACTTACGTATAAATCAAATGATGAAACAATCCAACACTCACTTAGTCACTCACTTAGTCATATTCAATCATGGCAAACGCACAGCTGATCGTTCAGTACATCGTCAACAGAAAAGGGGGTCATAACTTGACATTCAACGGATACATTTATCGCGTAAACCGTAGAAGAGAAGACAAGATGTGTCGAACGAGCTTTCCTGTCTACATTCAACGACATACCGACAGGATTCGGGAGACAAAGTCATACCCACCCAGCAGACCACTACAACGTCGTTGCCAAACAGATCATGAGCAAGATATCTCGGCGCTGCGCAGAAGAAATTAGACCAATTCCCACAATTTTTACAGAAGAGCTGACCAAACTCAGAGACGTTACCGAACAATGGGTAGAGAGCGACAGACCGATGTGGAACCACTTTGGCACACGGAGCCACGAACAACATCGAAGGCTGGCACAACACAACACTCCCACCCAAACTTGCTTACAGCCATCCAGATGACAGCCATCCAGATGTTCAAAGACATTCAGAACGCAAATGATATTGGGTTAATAAAGAGAGCTGTCGGTGGAACAACTCGCCTTCGTGCAAAGCGCTACCAGACTATTGATCGTAGATTAAGTATCCTGAAAGAGAGGTATGAAACTGGTGTTCTTGAGTTGATGGCTTATACGGATTCTACATCTTAGTGTGTTCGTGTGATTATAATTTATATGCTGTTTTCTAAAATGTTACCTAATAGTGCTGACAAAGATCAAAAATAAAAAAGCGATTTAAAACAAATTAAGTTTTCTCAAATGTTTTAAATTTCGCATGTATATATTTCTTGTTTATGTATAAATAAAATTTAAATTTCGCGTTCTTAGGAAAATCTGCATCAGTCTTATTTATAATATCTGTCACATAATTACCCTCTAATGGTCCCCTCGATCCGCTCTACCGACCAGCTAGGGATTAAATCGAGTCGACGTTCCGGGAACACACCGTGCAAGGCTGTATTTGTACAAAGCATGTCTACAGGAAAAGACTGACTGCGTGACCAGCGAGCTTGGAACCAGTTAAAAATGTGTCATCACATAGCTTTTGAAATTGAAATATTTAATTAATTTCATCTCTCATTTATATATATGTTATTATCCCCTTGCTAGTACATATGTAAGTATTAATGTATTTGTCCAAATGATGTCATCTCTCTAGCATATTCATTTCTTAACTGATTGTTATGAAACCTCACATATGATTCACAAACATGGACAGGTTTGTGTTTTGCTGACCTATGTCAAAGGTCAAGGTCACACTGACTATTTTATGACTGTATGAAATGACATCATCTCCCTAGCTCTTTAATTTGTAGATGGAATTCCTTCATACTTTATACAAAGGTTCATTATAAGGAGATCTTGGACAGGTTCACGCTTCATTATATAATACATCTGTACAAATAACACTGCGATGGGATTTGTATCATCGACGATGCTCTTGTTATATTTTCGACTTTGTTTTACATTTGACTTTTGTCAAGAGATCATGTGATAGCCAACACATTAATGAGTAAGGGAATATTTAATCCTTACTATCTGTTGCTCTCATCCAAAAAGTAAGTTGAATGAACATTTTAAAATACTCTCTATGTTGTATTGTAAATTAAACCTTTTCCCAAATACAACAAATCTGCAATGGACAACTTTGAAAACATTGTTGCCAAATGAATTACTTATCATGTGCAATTCCTTTTTTTGTTATAAAAATTTCAAAATGTTGATGGAAAAGATTAATTTCAATACCCGCCCTAATCTAAGTCTGTTAATTCTTAAATTTGAACAGTCTCTTTTTGTCATGTTATAATTTGATTTTATACACAGGACCTTCAGACAAACGTGAGTTCCAAGCTGAAACCAGAAAGTTATTGGATATTGTATCAAGGTCACTTTATTCAGAGAAGGAGGTATATATAAGAAAAATGAAATCCTACAGTTTCTTGTGATTATAAAACTTAAAAGATCATCGTGCAAAAAACAAGTATGAGTTATTCTGAAAGGTGTAAGATTAAGATGGACATTGCTTGCAGTTTGCACCTTTACTGATAACATTAAATCAAAATCAGACAAAATGCGTCTGTACATATATACTGAATCGGACTTCACCGCCTTAACGGTCATCTCAAATTGACCCTGTGTGTATACATATTCTATACACTCTGAAAACTCAGTAATCACTGCCTCTCTCTCTCTCTCTCTCTCTCTCTCTCTCTCTTTTATCTATATGTGTTATTTCCCCTGTTGATCTGATTTCAAATGTGACAATTCAATTGGTTGACACAAAGGTAAATCTGAGACGATCTATAACAGATAAACATCAGATATGTACAAGCATTTGCTACTCCAGCAAAGTTAACCCTTTCCCTCATATAGATGCTTTCTGACGCCTCTGCAGCAGACAGCCTTTTGAAAACATTGTGACAAAAGAAGAAATTGCTCAAAACGAGCAATTTCTCCTTTTCCCGCAATGTTTTCCACTTTTGGTCATAGGTTATCCATTCAATTATAGAGATTCTCTATTTTTAACTCGACTTTTGAAAAAACGAGAGCTATTGTCATGACCCTGGCGTGGTCGTCGGCGGGGGCGTGGTCGTCCGGTTAAGGTTTTTTGTTCAGCTCAGCTTTTTTTCTGTTTTCTATCAGTTGAGCGTCGGTGCCGTACATGGTGCTCTTGTTTAACAAAATATGTTCAAAGTCGTCTGCTGCAGAATTGTCCTATGAGGGAAAGGGTTAAGGCATAACTTGACAGAGCTGAAACTTTCATGCATCTTCTAAATTAATGGTGTTCACTGTTTTCCCTTTGCACAAGATTTTCACTTAAGACTTGAAGATATATCTTTACCTGTTTAAATTTACTATTTTAATTAAACCTTTCCCACATGTATACAAAATATCTGCAGCAGACATGTTTTGAAATATCTATTGATGAAAGTAGAATTATTGGAAAAGGTTAAAAATATTTTTGCAAAAGGAGAGATTTCTCCTTTTGCCACAACATTTTCAAAAGTGATTTGCTTCAGCTGCGTCAACATGTGTCTATGAGTGAGAAAGGGTTAGCTATAAAGTTCAATCTTTTAATATACCTCAACTGAAATATGCAGCTTGATTTTAAACAATTTCCTATGAAAGGTCCTTTGATAATTTTTGTAACAAACAAAATGTAAATGACTGCATTTTTAGCTCGACTATTCGGAGAATATGAAAGCTATTCTTCTCACCCTGGCGTCGGCGTCACACCTTGGTTAAGGTTTGGCATACAACTACATGAGAGTCCATACCTCAGTAGCTCATAAGCGGTGGAATAGTTGAGCGCGCTGTCTTACGGACAGCTCTGATTACTGTTCCTGATGTTTCATCCTGTCTGTTTTATTTTCTTCAGGTATTTATTAGAGAGCTGATTTCCAATGCTAGTGATGCCCTGGAAAAACTGCGTTACCAACAGACTATATCCATCCAACCTGAAGGATTGGAAATTCCTCTTGAAGTACATATTGCTTTGGATGAATCTAGGAATACATTCACCATACAGGTAATTATTGCTTTGAGTTTCTCAGAGCTCTAGATAAGGGGTGTTTTGCATGTTCTAAAATCCTTATTTGACCCTCTAACCCTATGTTGTGGGTACTCAAAAGAGTCGTCTAAGTGAGACGATTCTTTTGAGTACCCACAACATAGGGTTTGCTTTAATAATAAGAGAGAAATTGTGGGGAAAAGAGCTGAATACCCCTCCTTATCTGGACCTCTGGTTTCTGTCAATAACAGGACATGTACGAGGGTCTATCAGATATTCATCCATCATAAACAATTAATTCAAGAAACATCTACTTTACCATTTTGAAATAAATTTAACCCTTTCCCTCATAAAGACGCTTTCTGATGCCTCTGCAGCAGACAGCTTTTTGAAAACATAGTGACAAAAAAAGAAATTGCTCAAGACAAGCAATTTCTCTTTTTGCCACAATGTTTTCCACTTTTAGTCATAGGCTATCCATTCAATTAAAGAGATTTTCTGCTTTTTGACAAAATGTGTTCAAAGTCGTCTGCTGCAGAATTGTCGTATGTGGGAAAGAGTTAACAGTTTGCGCATCTGTACCAGACAACTTTTGAAAACATTTGGGCAAAAAGAGACATTGCTCATAATGGTCAATGGCTCTTTTTGCTGCAATGTTTTTAACCGTTTTCAATAATTGCACTTTTCATTTATAGGGATTTTCCATAATCATGCCCAGATGTTTAAAAGTAGTCTGCTTCAGATTTGTTCCTCTTGTGATCCTGTTTTGTCTGAGAGTGTACACTGTTTTAAGTCAATTTTTAGCTCGTCTTTTTTTTTCAAAGAAAAAAATGAGTTATTGTGATACCCTTGGCGTCTGCGTCTGCGGCTGTGTCTGTGTTGCCCCAAAACTTTAACCTTACTACATAACCATTCCATATATTCAAATGAAACTTGGTTAAAAAAAGTCGAGTTATTGTGATACTCTTGGCGTCGGCGGCTGTGTCTGTGTTGCCCCAAAACTTTAACCTTTACTTCATAACTTCATAACCATTACATATATTCAAATGAAACTTGGTTCACATCTTCCTAGAGACAATACACATGTATATACCAAGTCAAATAACTCTGGCTTTATTCATTATTCAGAAATGCCCGTTTTTAGACTTAGAAATTCATGCAAAAAATTTAACTTTACCCATAACTCAAAAACAGTAACACATATTCAAATTAAACTTAGAGACAATATGCATGTATATACCAAGTCAGATAACTCATTAAACATTATTCAGTTATTCCCCTTTTTGGACTTAGAAATTCATGCAAAAACTTTAACCTTGCTCAAAATTAAAAAAAAACCATTCAACATTTTCAAATAAAACTTGGTACACATGTTGCTTGAGACAATATGCATGTATATACCAATTTACATAATTCTGGCATAAGTCTTTACTTAGTCCCCTTTTTCAACTTAGAAAAAAACACAGACAAGCATTGGAGTTCTTGTTCAGTTATATCTCTGCGTTTCCCTAGTTAAGCCAGCAAAACTACTGGTACATTTATCCTGACACTAGCAAGTGGGTCATACGGCTAACGCCACAACCTTGAGTGCTAAGGAGGGAAATCCATTATTATCATTTTTAATGTCTTTGACCAAACTGGGGAACAAACACTCAACCTTCCACATTGAGCTACACTACTGGTTGTCTTGTACCAAAGCAACTAAAAGAAATAAAGACCATGTAGAGCTTTGATAGCTATATCAACTTGAAGAAAAAGATATTGAAGATTTTAATAAAAGTCTTACCTGAAACTTATGGCCTAATTTTGAATACATTTCACATGAATGATCCGGGATGGCCGAAACAGCCCAAAAAGAAAAGGTCAAGCGAAATTTATAGAGATAAAAGATGGGGGGGGGGGGACTTCTACTAGTTGGGTTTATACTAGTTTGTAAGAAGGTGCATTTAGGTCTTTATATGTAGATAGTAAACACTGATGATGAGATGGTGCATATGGATCACTGAAGTCTTCAGTGTGTGCAGATGCATTAACCCTTTCCCTCATACAACAACTAAAAGTGGAAAATATTGTGTCAAAAGGAGAAATTGCTCATTTTGAGCAATTTCTTCTTTTGTCACTATGTTTTCAAAAAGCTGTCTGCTGCAAAGGCGTCAGAAAGCATATATATGAGGGAAAGGGTTGAGACCCCAAGTCGCAAGTTGCAGCAAATAAAATGTATATACAGTCAAACTTGTATTAAGAGACCACCCAAGGGAAATGCTATAAGTGGTCTCTTAAGACAGGTGGTCTCTTATTGAGGTACAAATGTATTTTTCTTTTTTGGGGTCTTATGTATACTACATTATACATGTATTGGTATTAAAGAATAAATAACAATAAACATTTTGTTGTTTTTCTAATTTTATATTTTATTTCAATATTAATAATATTTATTTGCAAAAGTGTAAGTGGATAAATAAAACATATATACATTTAATCACAAACTTGATTGTTATTTATTATTTGATGTTTTTGTTTAACTATAACATGAAAAGGATATGTACATGTATGTTCAGTAGAAGAATAGAGCACTACTTCTTACTAAAACAGTCACTGATCGTATTCTGTTTCAAAGACTGTCCATCTAAAAACAAATTATTTAAGGAGTCATTTAAAGACATTGTCAAGTTTAAAATGTTTGAGTGTCCACAGACGCTAATTAAATCTAATAAAAGAGCCGATTAAATAAACGTGCTATCACCATTAGAAAGCAAAAAACAAACACAGATCCAATTAAAGAGATCAAAAAGTCGGACCAAAATTGTCATAATTAATCCCAGACAATCCACAAACTATCCACGGGGTGATTTAACACGGTCAATAATTGACGTTAAAGTGTATTAAGTACAAACTGATAAACCTGCAACTATCGGCTTTTACCACTGTGATACATCTGCAGTATTTGAGAGTCATAACAAAGACAATAACTGTAGCTAAAGTGTATTAAATACAAACTGCTAACACCGCAAGTATCGGTTTTTACCCACTCTAATACACGTCTGCAGAATTTGACCTCGGGTAATTTTACATGTAACACCTTTAGCTTGATGATAATTTAAACCTGTGTGGTTTACACGCGACAGTTGTGTAAGATTTATTTGACTGTTAGATTTAAGGTCGCTGAACCGTGGATTTTTATTAAAAAGGGAATGGTTTTAGTGTCCGTTGGTCGCAGACAGCAGGATCTCGCTTATTGCAGGTTAATTTATGACTAAAAAACATCGGGGGAGTTCAATGTGGTCGCTTACACCAGGGGGTCGGTTATACCAGGTGGTCGGTAGTACAGGTTTGACTGTATTAATATTAAGTAAATTATAAATGGCTTACATTTCAATTGACAGGACACTGGTATTGGTATGAATAAAGAAGATATGATTGAAAATCTGGGAACCATCGCTAAGTCTGGTTCTAAGGTAAGTTATTCTTTTACTATCGCTACATGTTCGACTCTTATACAAATGCAGATGCCTTTTGAGGTATCTGTAGCAGACAACGTTTGAAAACATTGTGGCAAAATTTACTTTCTTTTATTGAGGGTTTCTGTGTTTTAGAAGATATGTTTTCAAAGTCGTCGGCTGCATATTTTGTTGTATGTGGGAAAGGGTTATTTGAAACATGCTTTTCTACGAAAACCAGCCCAACATTATTTTGTACAAGTGCTGAAAACAATAAATTTTCATAATGTGTTATAAATGTACACTACACTGTATGTTAGCATTTATTTGAATGCTTCTTTGACTTAACCATTTTACACATGCAAGATTTCATTAACCCTTTCCTTCATACAACAATTCTGCAGCAGACGACTTTGAACATTTTTGTCAAAGAATAGAAAATCTCTATAATTGAATGGATAACCTATGACTTAAAGTGGAAAACATTGTGTCAAAAGGAGAAATTGCTCGTTTTGAGCAATTTCTTCTTTTGTCACTATTTTTCAAAAAAGCTGTCTGCTGCTGAGGCGTCAGAAAGCGTTTATATGAGGGAAAGGGTTAAGATATTGAGTAGAAGGCCAAATTGTGAAAGTAATAGGCTGATCATTTAGAAAAAGTGCTAAACTAAAGACAAGGTCTTCAAAGTTTCTGCTCTCTTTAAATTTGTTTCTGTCAATTTCTCACAGCAATTATTCCCATCTGGACAATTTGAGCAGACCAGAAATTTGTTTGAGACGGTCAATTAAGCGGCATCCGCCCTCTTTATGAAACACTGATTTTGCTGGGCTCGAATTAATATCACTAAGACGTCGCTGAATCATAAAGTTTTATTTAACCGCCAAACTCTACACTGAAGAGTATCCAAGCAAACATAACCCAATAATAAACTAATAAGACAACAGGGGTTATCTCCCTTGGACCAATAGAAATACAGTAACAAACCCTGCCATATACAGCCGATATCTGACGCCTTTACAGCAGACAGCTTTTAAAAACAAACACTCTTCCTGATGTTGATAACTTTCATCCTGATATTTATAAGAGAGCTGATTTCTGATGCCCTGGAAAAACTGTATCCATCCAAAATGAGAAATTTCTCCATTTGGCCACAATGTTTTAAATTACAGGTATGCTTTAATTGATAGAAAGTTTCTTTATATTTTGTCTAAAATGATCTGATGTAGATGGATTTTAATGCACCTGCAAGAGGGAAAGGGTCATAGCATTATTGATTCAGTGTGTGATTATCTTCTTTTTGCAGGCATTTTTAGATTCTGTTGATTCTTCCGATGCAAGCAAGAACATAATAGGACAGTTTGGTGTGGGTTTTTACTCGTCGTTTATGGTGGGGAATGAAGTGGAAGTATACAGCAAGTTGTACAAAACAGGATCAGATAGTTACAGATGGGTCTCAGATGGGTAAGGTATTTTTACACAGACAATATTTGATGCCTCTGCACCAGATAACTTTTGTTAACATTGTGAAAAAAGGATCATTAATGCAAAGGAACAATTTATCATTTTCCACTGTTTTTACAATTATGTAAATTGTTCCCATTTTATTAGCTCTACTAGCCAAAGGCCAGGAAAGCCTATGCAATGGTGTTGTGTCCGTCATCCATGCGTCCTTAAACAATTGCTTGTGAACGCGATTAAGTCTTCAGTTTTGATTGTATCTCAATCAAACTTATACAGTACTTAGATATCCATGAGAGCTCGGTTCCTTTCAAAACCAGCCAGATCTGCCTATGCAAAACTGGATTATGGCCCTTAAAATTGTCAAAATGGCTATAATAGAGCTTGTGAACAACACAATAGAGGCTTCATTTACTATCAGATCTTCACCAAACTTAGATAGTAGTTAAATATTGATGAGAGCTCGGTTCCTTTCTAAAACCAGCCAGATGTGCCCATGCATGACTGTATTATGGCCCTTGAAATTGTTAAAATTGGTATAACACAATAGACCTTCCATTTCTTATCTGACCTTCACCAAAGTGAGATAGTAGTTAAATATTGATGAGAGCTTGGTTCCTTTCGAAAAAACAGCCAGATCCGCCCATGCTTGAACACAATAGAGCGACCAAAGAACCATGCCAGTAGAGCATAGGCCCTCATGGGCCTCTTGTTATCAGATGTTTTAAAAGGGCACTATTCTAAAAAGTTACAGAACTGGTCAACAGTTAACCATTTTGCACATAAAACAAGCCTGCAGCATATGATTTTTAAAAATGTTGGCCATTAGTGAAAAATATTCATATATGAGAGTTTAACTATTAAAAATATTTGAAAACATTGTACCAAAAGGAGAACTTAGTCACATTATGAACTATTTCTCCTTTTGTAAAAATAAATCTTGATGCCTCAAAATATGACTGCAAGTGGGAAAGAGTTTAATGAATTAATGATCTTGAATCCTTCCAGAAAAAGGAGCACAGCTCATGGAGCCTACATCTTTTACCTCTATAGCATATGACTTTTTATAATTGGTATTTTATAATCTGGAAGCCACATGTTTGGCTTGAGCATGAGAGAGTTATGTCCTAATTAGCCCATTCTCAGGTGAGCGATTCCAGGGCCTCATGGCCCTCTTGTTTTCAAAACAGATTGTATTATAGTTTTACCTGCGGCGTACGGGCGGGCGGCGTCCAGTATTTTGTCAGCTAAATAACTTGAGAAGCCTTTGTCCCATCATCACCAAATTTGGTCAGAATGTGTATTGGCATAATATCTTGGACAAGTTTGATAACTAGCCATATTGCTTTAGTCTATCAAGAGTTATCACCCTTTAATTATAGAAATTACCTAAAATTGGTCTTGACAGCTAAATTACTTTAGAAGGCTTTGTCCAATCATCACCAAATTTGGTCAGAATGTGTATTGGCATAATATCTTGGACTAGTTCAATAACTAGCCATATCACTTTAGTCAATCAAGAGTTATTACCCTTTTATTATAGAAATTACCTAAAATTGGTTTTGTCAGCTAAATTACTTTAGAAGCCTTTGACTCATCTTTACCAAATTTTGTCAGAATGTGTATTGGCATAATATCTTAGACAAGTTTGATAACTAGCCATATCACTCTAGTCAATCCAGAGTTATTACCCTTTGATTATAGAAATTACCTAAAATTGGTCTTGTCAGCCCAATTACTTTTAAGAAGCCTTTGTCCATCACCAAATTTATTTAGAATGTGTATTGTCATAATATCTTTGTCCAATCATCACCAACTTTTGTCAGAATGTGTATATTGCTATAGTCACTTTAGAGTTATTGCCCTTTAATTATAGAAATCACCTAAAATTGATCTTGTCTGCTCAATAACTTTAGAAGACTTTATCCAATCATCACTAAATTTAGTCAGAATGTGTATGGGCATAGTATCTCAAGCAAGTTGTACAACCAGCCATATTGCTCAAGCAACTCTAGAGTTATCGCCCTTTAATGACAGAAACGACCTAAAATCGGTTTTGTCTGATCAATAACTTCAAAAGCCTTTGTCCCGTCACCACTGAATTTGATCAGAATGTGTATTGGCAAAATATCAGCCATATTGCTTCATTCACTGGAGAGTTATTGCACTTTAATTATAGAAATTACCTCTAATTGGTCTTGTCCCATCAATAACTTTTGAAGCTTTTATCCAATCATCAACAAATTTAGTCAGAATGTGTATTGGCATAATATCTCTGACAGGTGCAATCATCAGCCATATTGCTGACAAGACCAATTTGCCTTTAATAAATGTTAGTTTTTACAGTTATCATTTTGTAAAAAGAGAGCGGTCCCTTTCGTGTAAGCCATTGCTAACTTGAATGACCTATCCTTTTATCAACTTTACTGTACTTGATTTGCGTACATTTTATTGTCAAGTACAAGATTCAGACCAACACAGATGATAAAACTTTCAGAGAATGATAATGTGATCAATTGCAAGAATAAAATCAAAATGAAATGACAATGTCTGTTGCAGAACTGGGACCTATGACATGAGTGAGGCTGAAGGGGTGCAAAGAGGGACCAAGATTGTTATACATTTGAAAGGGGAATGCCAGGAGTTCTCCAAGGAAACTACTGTTAAACGTAAGTGAGAGATATTTTTTTGGGGGGGTGGCGGGGTTTATTGGGGTGATATTGAATTTGATCATCTACATCAACCCTTTCCAACATACAACAAATCTGCAGCAGATGACTTGGAAAACATCTGAGGCAAAAATATGGAAAACCTCAAAACAAGATATGATTATTGAATAGAGTTGAAAGCATTGTGGCAAATGGAGAAATTGCTTATTTTGAGCTATTTCTCTTTTTGTCACAATGTTTCCAAAAGTTGTCTACTGCAAATATAGTAGAATGCTCCTGCTTGTAAGGAGAGTCAACTATAAACATGTAGTCACCCTGTCTAATATACACAACATCGGCAGCAGACAACTTCCATACAAATATATTTAAAATCTCTCATGATAGTTTAATAATTTTGAGATTTTTTTTCTTTTATCACATTGTTGTCTGTTGTAGATGTGTCAAAATGTGGGAAAGTGTTAAAGAAAGAAGAAGATGATTAAATCAAATATTTTACTGCAGTGCTTTCAACTCGTCTATCCATACATTATCTAAAAATGTTCATATCTTTAACCCTTTCCCTCATACGACAATTCTGCAGCAGACGACTTTGAATGTATTTTGTCAAAACATAGAAAATCTCCATAATTGAATGGATAACGTATGACAAAAAAGTGGAAAACATTATGTCAAAAGGAGAAATTGCACGTTTTGTGCAATTTCTTCTTTTGTCACTATGTTTGCCAAAAGCCGTGTGCTGCAGAGGCGTCAGAAAGCGTCTATATGAGGGAAAGGGTTAAATGGTATCTTCTCATATAACACTAGGGCAGTTTGTAGGTTAATTCCCCATATGTTCCTCTACCAATGTAACTGAAAGAACTCGGGTTGATATGGCAACCTAAAAAATTTAGTAAAAACTTAAAGAAAATAAAGTTGGCATTTCTCAGTAATTTAATATCTTTGATCTTTTCTTAACCCTTTCCCTCATACAACAATTCTGCAAGATTCAGACCAACACAGATGATAAAACTTTCAGAGAATGATAAATTGTTCTATCTGTTCCATTATTGAAGGTTTTGGTTTAATATCTGCTTAAACCTTTTCCCTTATATGTCAATTCTGCAGCAGATGACTTTGAACATGTTTTCTCAAAAGATAGAAAATCTCTATAATTGAATGGATAACCTATGACTAAAAGTGGAAAACATTGTGGCAAAAGAAGAAATTGCTCGTTTTTAGTAATTTCTCCTTTTGTCTAGATTTTCAACTTTTTTCAATAATTGTTCTTTCATTTATGACTTTCCCAACTACAGCACATCTGCAAAAGACGACTTTGAAAATGTCTACTGAAAAATATGGAAAAGCTCTATAATTGTAGGTATAATTACTGAAAAAAGTTGAAAACATTGTGGCAAAAGGAGATATTGTTCATTTTGAGCAATTTCTTCTTTTGTCACGATGTTTTCAAAAGTCATCTGCTGCAGATGCGTCCAAATGTGTCTGTAGGTGGGAAAGGGTTAAAGAGAGTTTCCATATATGTGACTAGATATCTTCAAAGGTCATCTGCTGAAGGTTGTTGTATGTGGGAAAGGGTTAATATTTTGTGTTCTTTTTTTGTTTGCAGGTGTGATAGAAAAGTACAGTAATTTTGTCAGTGTTCCTATATTTCTCAATGGAAAGAGAGTGAATGTGGTGGAGGTAAGTAACAATACACTATTTCATGTAATCACACCTTTTGACATATCTGCAGCAGACAACTCATGAAAACACAGAGACCAGAGGGGTGGAAAGCTTGTTTTCCTTGTATGTATAAATAGTGCAAACTTAAAAAATCTTCTTATCCAAAAATACTCGCCTGATGTGAACATAATTTGGCACAAATGTTTCTTTAGTGACCCTCTACCAAACTTGTTCAAAGTATTCTGATCCAAGGAAAAACTTGGCCTAAGGGGGCTTGTTTGACCTATATGTATAAATGGTGAAAACTTTAAAAATCTTCTTGGCAATATTTGAAAATAATTTGGCAAAGATGTTCCTCGAGTGACCCTCTTTCAGGATTGTTCAAATTATTCTGATCTGTTGAAAAACATGGACACCAGGGGGCAGAGCTTGTTTTCCTTATATGTGTATAGTGAAAATTAAAAAAAAAAATCTGATTTGTTGATGTTGAAATGGCTACCAGGGGGTGGGGCTTGATTTCTTTGATTTCTTTGTATATATATATAGTGAAAACTTCTTGTCAAAAGTATAACTTTTTGGCACAAGTGTTCCTTGGGTTACCATTTACCAAGTTATATTGGGTCAGGTGAGCGATCCCAGGGTCATCATGGCTCTCTTGGTTTTTTTGCCACACTATTTTCAATAATAAATCTTGATTTATTGAGATTTTCCATATTTTGCCAAATTTTCTGCTTCAGATTTGTTGTTGGAAAGTGTTTAACCCTTTCTCTCATACGACAATTCTGCAGCAGACGACTTTGAACATATATTGTTAAAAAGTAGAAAATCTCTATAATTGAATGGATAACTGATGATTAAAAGTGGAAAACATTGTGGCAAATAGAGAAATTGCTCGTTTTGAGCAATTTCTTCTTTTGTCACTTTGTTTTCAAAAAGCCGTCTGCTGCAGAGGCGTCAGAAAGCCTCTATATGAAGGAAAGTGTTAATCCTTATTGGATACCTTATTCTTTCCCACAGATAGCAGATGCCTTGAAAACATCCAGGCAAAAAGTATGGAAACTATATTAATCAAAGTATAATCATTGAAAAAAATATTGTGGAAAAAGAACTATTGCAACAATATTTTCAAAACGTCTGCTGCAGATTTGTCAAGATGCAGAAAAGTTTACCCTTTCCCTCATATAGACGTTTTCTGACGCCTCTGCAGCAGACAGCTTTTTGAAAACATTGTGACAAAAGAAGAAATTGCTCAAAACGAGCAATTACTCCTTTTGACACAATATTTTTCACTTTTAGTCATAGGTTATCCATTCAATTATAGAGATTTTCTATTTTTTGACAAAATATGTCAAAAGTCGTCTGCTGCAGAATTGTCGTATGAGGGAAAGAGTTAAATCAGCATTCTACATGCCTTTTTTTTTATAGCCCCTGTGGATGTTGGAGCCAAGTAAGATATCAGAGGGCGAACACGAGGCTTTTTACCAGTTTACGACGGGGAACACTGAACCGCCCAGATATCATCTCCATTATAGGGCAGACGCTCCTCTCAACATACGTGCTCTATTCTATGTACCAGGATATTCACCAAGTAAGCCACAAGTCACAGTCATGATAACCGACATAAAGACGGGTTTTTGAAAACATAGTGACAAAAGAAGAAATTGCCCTTAACGAGCAATTTCTCCTTTTGCCACAATGTTTACCACTTTTAGTCATAGGTTATCCATTCAATTATCGAGATTTTCCATTTTTTGACAAAATATGTTCAAAGTCGTCTGCTGCAGAATTGTCGTATGAGGGAAAGGGTTAACATAGAAGTGTTGATAGAGGAGTTAATGGGTCTTTCTCAGAGAATATCTCATTTATAAAATTTATTTAAACCCTATATTGTTGCTACCAACAGAATTGACCCCTGAGTAGCTTCCTTTGAGTACCCACAACATAGGGTTTGAAGACTCAGTAATGATTTAATCAAGATAAATACACCTCCTTATCTCGAGATTTATTAACCCTTTTCCCTCATACGACAATTCTGCAGCAGACGACTTTGAACATATTTTGTCAAAAAGTGGAAAAATCTCTGTAATTGAATGGATAACCTATGACTAAAAGTGGAAAACATAGTGGCAAAAGGAGAAATTGCACGTTTTGTGCAATTTCTTCTTTTGTCACTATATTTTCAAAAAGTCTTCTGCTGCAGAGGCGTCAGAAAGCGTCTATATGAGGAGAAGGGTTAACACTTCAACCTTTTCCTACATAGCACAAATCTGACGCGGATAACTCTGAAAACATATAGGAAAAACCTCTGGAAAATGTGTGATTAAAGTATAGTTATTGAAAAGAGATGAACACTGTGGCAAAATGAGAAATTGAACATAATAAGCAATTGATGCTTTTGCCACAATGTTTTCAAAAATCTGCTGCAGATGTGGCAAAATGTATCTGCAACGGGGAAAGGTTAACCTACAAGTGTTGACACCTGCAAAACTAAGTGACAACATGTATAATTTATAAGATGAATTCTTTATGATGAGTAATTGTCCCTTTTCCCACAACGTTTCATTTCTATAATCTCTCTAAGTCAAATGTATACTTTAATATTTGAAAATCTTCTCATGAAAATAGCTACCCAATTTTGAAATTATTTGATAATAATGAATAATCCTAAGTCGACTACCAAAATAGCTAAAACCATATTAATTTTCCAACAAACAATACAGCCAGCGGCTTAGATAGATCACATACTAAGAAGAGCAATCTAGGACCATCATGGCCCTCTAGCTATGTTGCAGGCCTTGACAGGGAGTCACAAAGGGATCACTTCACCACCATCTGCCTATCTGTCTGTCCATCACACTTTCAGGAATCCGAAGTGGTTGAGTGATTAGTGTCAAGGATTTATATCTGGGCATCCCGGGTTCAATCCCCAGTCGCAGCAGTCATGGTCGAGTGCCCAATTGGCAGAGCACATTTCATAGCCTAGTACTTGCTTGTTTACCCAGGGGTCATGAGTAAATGAACTGTCACCGAGATATAACTGAAATAATGTTGAAAACGGCGTAAAACCCCAATATAACAAATCGAACCATCACAAATTCACATGGCTTATGTGATCCTTTAAACACTTGTTTAATAAAGGTTGTTATAAGTTTTTAAATCAAAGCTTAAAAGTTTGATAGAAAACACAAATGTATGAATATCCTGTGACGTTACAGATATGTTAGAAAAAAGCCCCCTGAATGAAGTAAGCCTACAGTTATACAGTAAAAAAGTCATGATTCTCTCAAAGGCCAACACTATCTTACCACAGTGGCTGCGCTTTGTGAAAGGTAAGTTGATGTTTTTTATGACGGCAAGACTTTTGATCTTTGAGCCTGCCTACAATGGAGTGGTAGAAGGATGCATGTTGGCATGCTTAGCTCTTTCACACATGCAATTGATTTCTGATGCCTCTGCAGCAGACAACTTTTAAAAACATTATGGCAAAAGGAAAAATTGCTCATGATGAGTAACTTCTCCTTTTGCCACAATGTTTTCAACTCCATATAATAATTATACTTCCATTTATAGCGATTTTTTCATTTTTATGTGTAGATGTTTTTAGAGTTGCCTGCTGCAGATTTGTTGTATGTGGGAAAGGGTTTGTCATTTATATGACGGGATAATTTCAGAGTTGTTTGCTTTGAGAAAAATTGGGGAATTATAATTATGTATCAAATCTAATTAACTGAAGTTTAATTTTGTTAAAGGGTTAAAAACATTGTGGAAAAAAAAAATGCTGAGACCAATTTCTACTTTTTCCGTGATGTTTTCAAAAGTTGTCTGCTGCGGACATGTCAAACAATGTCTGTATGAGGGAAAGGATGAAGTGATTGAGAGTGAATGTATTACATCATTTCTATTGCTATTTCTAAAAATCAATCCACTTGACTTTAATGGAAATGTATTGACCCTACCATGAGAGTACAAATCGCTCAAGTTTTTTATAATCACCCTGTATCCATTGTACATCATGTGTCATCAATAATTTCATTATTCTTTCTATGGTCCAAACAGAACCTTATGCACTTCAGATGACTGTTCAATTTTGAATAGTTTGTCATTGTCATTTATTATATACCTGCACATTTTCCGTTGCAAATACATGCAGATTGATTTTCACATGGCAAAACAAATTGACTGATTAAAATTTCATATTTATATGGGTATATAGGGGTCACTGTGTCAGGCTGTCTGTCGGTCTGTCGATCGGAAGCCATATTTTGTCCGGCCTATTTCTTACAAACCACTGGGTGGAATTCAGTAACATTTTACATGAAGCTTCTATACCAAGAGGAGATGTGCATATCCTAAAAGGGTTACAATTGCATGTTATTTTACAGAGTTATGGCCCTTTTACTAATTAAGTTATGGTGTAGGTCAAGGTGCTGTTTAGGGGGTATTTATCATCTTCAGTGATAGTTCTAGTTGTATTAGGTCTCATACGCTACCAAATTTGGTAAAGTGACATCACTGAAATATGATGGACTGTGTAAATTGTGTATTTAGTAATTGAAAACATAGACATTTTGTTTAATTCTTGTTTTATTCTGTCTTAAAAGTTATACTAGCTCGAAAATACTAGGTGTATGATGAAAGGAAAATAAAACTGAAGTAGGAATACCTCAGTTGTACTGTACCGCTCCGAGCATGGGAAAATCTACATCTAACTCGAACGTCAGTCTCTCGAGATAGAAATTATGATCCCATTTGTAAAATACATAGAGGATAGTTGATATGGAATATATCTCATCGAGAAGTGGTACAATTGAATATTTTCATGAGCGCGGGTGAAAATGTTAAAATTGTATCACTTCGAGTTGAAATATATTCCATATCCACTCAAAACAAACAAATTTTATTTTTATTTTAAGATAATTGATGATGAAATAATGGAGCTTATATGGTGTCTTCGTACCTGTTCACACGCGGACGAATTGTGTGAATGTATTTGTTTTACTACACAATGTCAGACAACGACAATAAGTCCAATTTGTTAAATTTACGAAATACGGAATTATACATGGGTATAGAAAGATAAGGTTTTTATCACATGACGATGCTTGTATCCGATCTAATAATATACCCATTACGTATTTCTTTATATATAACATGTGTAGTATAACATGACCGGATACTAGGAAAATGATGTCATACCTATATCACTCAAAGTGTGGGTGATATGGAATATATCTCTCTGACGCCCCTGCAGCAGACAGCATTTTGAAAACTTAGTGACAATTTAAGACAAAATTGCACAAAATGTGCAATTTCTCCTTTTGCCACAATGCTTTCCATTTTTTGTCATAGGTTATCCATGCAATTATGGAGATTTTCTAAAAATACGTTAAAAGTTGTCTGCTGCAGAATTGTTGAATGAGGGAAAGGGTTAAATAAAAGCCAATATACTGCTACTGCAACATAATATTTCCTTCCCTGATTCTAGATAAGGGTAAGACAAGCTACATTTATCTGTTTACAGGAGTAGTTGACAGTGAAGACATACCTTTAAATCTAAGTAGAGAGTTACTGCAGGACAGTTCTCTGGTCAGGTAAGACAAACACTTCCATTGTGAAGTGATTATCTCTATCTATTATGAAATGCATGTTGGTTTACTACATTACAACAGACATAAGTCTCCCCCTAAATGTTTTCAAGAGCAAATGTATATCATAAATATACTGCTATTTTTAAAATCGCGTTACTTTTGAAGATATTTGGTGAATATATAAAATTAAAGTAAAAATAAATTGCTGCTCTCATAAAACCAACTTTTACCTTATATTTCAGCCAAAAGTTTAGATGAATAAAGTGTTCACTTTGACTTGTTTTTAGCTCACAGGAGCACAAAGTGCTCAAGGTGAGTTATTGTGATCACCTTTTGTCCGTCATCCAGCGTGCGTCCGTCAACATCTTTTCCTCAGTAACCAATTTGGATGAATCTTCACAGAAAGCATCCTCTCAATGATCTCACAAGAATTCCTTCAAATTTTTGGGATCCATGCAGAATTCTGGTTTCCATGGCAATGAAACAATAAAAAATTCTTCTTCCCCAAAACTGGTCGGCATATTTTCAGATAATTTTGTAGAAATGCTCCTTGGATGACCCTTTATCAGATTCCTTCAAGCCATGTTGATTGGTCAAAAAATATGCTGACCAGGGGGCGTGGCTATTTTGCCTTATATGGCTATAGTGAAAACTTAAAAAAACTTCTCCTCCGAACGTGTAAGGCCTATTTTCAAATAATTTTGTAGAAATGTTCCTTAAGTAACCCACTATCAGATTCCTTCAAACCATTTTGATTGTTCGCAAAAGCATGGCCGCCAGGGGGCAGGGCTTTTTTGCCATATATGGCCATATTGAAAACTTAAAAAATCTTCTCCTCCGACAGTGTCTGGCCAATTTTCAAATAATTTTGTTGAAATATTCCTAAGGTGACCCTCTATCAGATTCCTTCTAGCCATGTTGATTGGTCGAAAACTATGGCCGCCAGGAGCCAGGGCTTATATGGCTAAAGTGAAAAAAAATAAAAGTAGGTCAGCGATCCAGGGCCATCATGGCCCTCTTGTTTTTATTATACAAAAACGAATTATAGATATCTTTTAGTCATCTAATGTGAAAGCTCCAAAATGCTCTAGATAGCCAAAACTTCACATATGCATATGCATATACATGTAAGTGTTTGTGCATATACGTATGTAATTGAATAGTTCTATCTGACGTGCAAGTGTCTGTTTATTGCCTTACGTTTGTTAATCCTTTCCCTCATATAGACGCTTTCTGATGCCTCTGCAGCACAGCTTTTTGAAAACATAGTGACAAAAGTAGAAATTGCTCAATATGAGCAATATCTCCTTTTGCTAAAATGTTTACCACTTTTAGTCATAGGTTATCCATTCAATTATAGAGATTTTCTATTTGTTGACAAAATATGTTCAAAGTCGTCTGCTGCAGAATTGTCGTATGAGGGAAAGGGTTAACATATCTTATCTGTAAAAAATAATTGAGTCCTCAGCCCCGTATTCACATGCCTTGATATTTAATGTTCTTAACCCTTTCCCACCTGCAGATGCATTTTGCACAATATAAGCTGACGACTTTTGAAAACATTGTGGCCAAAGGTGAAATTGCTCGTGATTAGCAATTTCTCCTTTGGCCACAATGTTTTCAACTTTATTAAACAATTAAGCTATTTTTAATGGAGATTTTTCCAGTTTTTGTCACTCTGTTTTCAAAGTCGTCTGCCGCAGAATTGTTGTATGTGGGAAAGGGTTAAATTGTAAAAAGAAAATAATCTATTTGATGAATGCCAGTCTGGAGTATATACTTCTGGCGAGCCTTCATTAATTTATTTTTTTATGCCCCCGGAATCACCGATTCGGTGGGCATCCAGTTTTTGGCCTGTCTGTCTGTCTGTCGAAAAAAACTTTAACCTTGACCACTACTTTTGAACCATAACAGGTACGGCTACCATATTTCACATGTGTATTCCTTGTGACATGACCTTTCTGTCAGTACCAACATTTTTGACCTTGCGACCTTGACCTTTGACCTAGATGTTGCCATTAGGGGGCATCAGTGTTTCACAAACACATCTTGTTAAAGCCTTTTTTCCCCCTATATCTTGATCATAAACACATGTTCACATGACTGTAACTATATATTGACAATGTGTGTATTTAATGTTATTCCTCATGCTGTGCAATATCTGTACCTAAGAGAAATAAAGATACTGTTCTGTACCCGAGAGAAATAAAGATACTGTTCTGTTCCTAAGTTAGTGCCTATAATTGACATTTCTTTTTTACTTCAGAAAATTGAATCAAGTGTTAACAAGCAGATTATTGAAGTTCTTCAAAGATCAGGCGAAGAAAGATCCGGTAAAATTTGAGAAATTCTATCAAGACTTCGGGTTCTTTTTGAAAGAAGGGTGTTTGAGCACACCAGAACAACAGACCAGAGTAAGTTTTATACATTGTTTATTACTCACTCTGATGCAGGTGACGTTTGGAAACATTGTAGGAATGGAGGAATTACTCAAAACCATCCAATTTCTCCTTTTCCAACCCAGTTTTCAACTCTATATGATATCAGAAATTGATTATGTCAAGAAAAGGATTAATTGTAAGTTCAAGATCATAGAATGACTTGTAAAATTTAGATTGACGTTTAATTGGAATTCAGTTATATTCCATTATTCCACATATGAAAAATGTTTACTGCAATTTTTAACGAATTATTTTTTCTCAAAAAATAATACAGTTAACGCGATCGTATTTGTTTCCGGAAGTCACGGTTAAACTACACTTCCGCTTAGAATACACATTCGCTGCACCTAAATAGTCCTAGTATTTTTTCGATATTAAAATGACTTCTACGTGTTATTTCAATACAGTGAAGTCATAATTATACTATCAAATCATCATAGATAATCAATTTTCTAGAAAATATCAAATTAACAGTACGCGCATATATATTTCATTTGTCGGCAGGTACGTATAAGGCACGAGTATGAATTTTAGTCGTATGCCCATTCACTAGAAGTCGACCCCACGCTGTATAGAACAATGTTAATCTCAAAAATATGCCACTACGCAGAGCTCAGTGAAATAGTCAGTGTGCATTTTAAACGCTCGCATCGCCGTTGTTTCTCCTTTTTCCAACATGATAACGATGATCAAAGGGGCTTTCTAATTATAGATCATGGTTTACATACGCGCGCATTCAGTTAGCTTAATATATATACGAAAGTAACGCTCCTACGTTGTATCAAAGTACCGTGGTGTAATGGATAGCGTGTAGAACTACTAATCATGGACTATTTATGGACGCGAGTTCGAGTCCCAATAGGAACTGTTTTTTTTTTTTTTTTTAATTCTTATTTTATGCGATTTGTTAAACATTATAGATTTATAATAATTAATTCACTCACATGAAACATCCTGGATCCGCCCCTGGTGACGAAAACAAATCAAACAAACAACTGTAAATCTCACAAATATGCCATGGGTGTTTTGGACAGACTTTACGCAGAGCTCAGTGAAAGAGTAGTGTGCATGTTAAACGCCTCGAATCGCCGTTGAAATGCTACATTTACTAAAACTGTCTACTGATAAAAAAAATCTCTGGACAAAAATATTAATAATAATAAAATAGACTAATTGTTGGCAATAGCAATGATCACTTGCATTCATAAATAAGATTTTACAATACATGTTCAAAATAATTCGTTACCAGTACTTTCTGTACTTTAGGATTTTTAATAGATTAGTATCCATAGAGTCACAACAGAATTCACTGCTCTTTTCTGGATGCTTTCTTTGTCCGAGCTGCAATAGCCGAGTCGGTAATAGGGGAGGAGTATTAATAGATTTTTTCCGATGATTGACATCGTTATTGTGACTAGTGTCATTTGTCTCCACCAATGGGCTCAAAATAGTCTTGTGTGGAAGGTAGCTGGTAGCCTGGGAGTAAAGTTGTGTGCAGAACTAGTGCTAGAAAGCCAGAAACACATGAATTGGCTGCCGTGATATAACTGAAAAATAGGGAACGGCGGTAACTCTTCAGTCAAGCATCCATGTGCTGAAATGACCAACAACAGTCGTTGGATTTTACACCACTTATAAGCAATTTTTTTCTAATCTTTTCAAAAGTCATCTTCTACATATATGTATGTGTAGTCTGCATGTGGGAACGTTTCAAAGCTTCCAAATTTGAAAAGTCCTAAGTAGAATATGAGGGTAATGGTGGTTATATTGTTGGAAAAATTCTAGGAGGATATAGCCAAGCTGGTTTTTCGATATATGAATCTTCCAAATTGCCTGCAGCAGAGGACCAGTCTAGAAGAATACAGTTTCACGATTGAAGGCTGGTTCCAGAACAATTTATTACCTATCTGCTCCAAAGTAAGTGCCCAAATTCAGGCTAATATCTTTTACTGTGTATGTTTCTAAACAAATAGTGTTGATATTGTCAAGAAGTGGAAAAAGGGGGCAATTAGATAGTATTTAGAAAAAAACATGCATTGAAAAAAGATAGTGTGATCCTTTTCAACACGAAATTCTGGGGAGAATATCCTTCTTACGAAAGTACAATTTTAATAATAAAGTAAAACATTGTTTGGAAATGAGTAAATGTTGATTATGAGCATTATGAGTAAATTTTCCTTTTCCAACAATGTTTTCAAAAGACATTTTCCTGCAAAATGGGACTCTTTGTTGGAATGAGAATTCATAATTTATTTCTTTTAAGAACTTTGTACCAAAAGTTTTTCTCTAAGGAATATTATAAATATCATGCCTGAGCACATTTTGAACATATCATGTTCAGATTTTATTGAGCCATAGAATTATACTTTTATTTTCCCAGATTTCCCAATTCATAGAGAAATCTTTTTGTAATGAAATAATGGATCGAATAACTTACTGTTTCAGCCGAGATGTAGCGGAAAATTCCCCCTATCTGGAAGGCAATGAAGAAGAAGGATGCCGAAGTGGTTGTTTTTTTTGTAATGACTTGATGACGAGTTTGTCTTGTTACATACTACAACAGTATGACAGAAAAACACTGAGTTCAGTAGAGAGTGAGATAAATGCGGTTGAAGGAAAAAACGAGAAAACAGAGGATACAAGTAAGGATTCAAGCCTTTCCACATAATTTGGCAGATTTGCCGCAGACCACTTTTGAAAGCATTGTGGCAAAAGCAGCACTGCTCATAATAAGTAAAATCTACTCTTTTTACACAATGTTTTCAGCTTTATTCAATATTTAGTAATGGTCCTGGATTGATTTAAAAAACTGAACATAAATTCTTTGAGACAAGAATAGAAACAGTTAGGCAAGTGAAATTTAAAACAGTTAGGCAAATGAGAACTAGGTCCATAAGGAAATAATTCCTCAAATTCTCCTTTCTCTTATGTTCAACAAATTGTCCATTGCAGATGTATGGACAAAATATTGTCATAAGATAAACCATTTCCCTCATTACGACAATTCTTCAGCACCGACTTTGAAAATATTTTGTCAAAAAATAGAAAATTTTCCATAATTGAGTGGATACAAACCTATGACTTAAAGTGGAAAACATTGTGGCAAAAGGAGAAATTGCTCGATTTATGCAATTTTCTTCTTTTGAGTCACTATGTTTTCAAAAGCCGTCTGCTGCAGAGGCATCAGAAAGTTTCTATATGAAGGAAAGGATTGAGGAAAAGGGTGAATTACCTTGAATTGTAGATATGTGCAAGACATTACTTGTGATCACAGTAATATGTACTTTAAACCCTTTCTCTCATAACTTACTGCAGCCGACGCCTTTTAAAAACATTTGACAACAGGAGAAATTGCTCTAAACAACAATTTCTTGTTTTATCACAATGTTTTCAACTCTTTTTTCCAATCCATTATACTTCAATGGGCATAGTATTCCATATTTTTACAAAATGTTTTCAAAGTTATCTGCTGCAGATTTGTTGTATGTGGAAAAGGGTTAATAATAACACTGTGTGATTGGTTTTATTGAATAATATATACAACTGAATTGGAATTATACACTATCAGTTTGATTCCTTACTTAAATGTTCATATAGATTCAGAAAAACAGGCTGAAGGAATCAGAAGAAGAGACTTTGGCTAAATGGTTGAAAGGTACCTTGGTGAGGGAGAGCCTATGATTCAAGGTAGGAGCTTTATTTTCGTAGTGCAACAGGGTGACCTTATATGGATCACTTCTCTGTCAATCTGTTTGTCTTCTCCGCTTTGACTTTTATTAAATTTTTAGCCAAGGCGGTGAACAGCATCTTCGTACAGTGAAGACTCAAGGTGAGCATGTGCATATGCATTGTCACACCAAGATTAATCACTGTCCTCCTCTATATTATAAAGATATAAATGAATCTTCTGGACAAGATACTAGCAGCTTAGCCCAGCCTTGTTGAACGCACAATATAACTTTAACTACTAAGACTGAATTCAATAAAAACCCCAAATTGCCAGGCCTCAGCCATAGCAGAGAACTAGATAAGGTCTTTTCTCCATAAATGTTCTTATGAGGTCTAGTGTTTGGGCCATGGTTCCAGTTTACAATTGGATTATCGGTTACAACCCTTCCTGCCTCAATCGCTTAGAGCATTGATTATTTATCGGTTCATACAGTATTGTATTAACCCAAGTCTCAATGTTTCTCAATTCTTCTTGTTATTTAGGTTTGAGGAAAAAATATACCCAGGCTTAATGTCTTGTTTTTACTAGGTTTAGTATTCATACCAAAAAACACTTTGTTTTGATCTCAAGCTTGCTGTATTTACATTCTAGCCGCACCAAACAATGAGTTTTCAAACATGACTGGGAGAGTATCATCCCTTGTGAAGCAAGTATTAATCAATTGGAAATGAAGCGAAAAAAAGATAATCAATTGTAGTATTGGAAACTACACATTATTGAAATAGACGGATGAAAAATTAAATTGCATTTTCAGGCATAAGCAGAAACCTAATGATCAAACTGCATTTTTCCTTTGTTTTAGATTTGTGATATGAAATTAATATTTCATACAAAAACGAATCGTCCGAGGTTTTTAATTAAGAGCAATTGATTAAATACTTTTAACTCTGGTTTTTGTGTCCCCTAACATGTCCGTCTGTCTATCTGGCTGTCACTGTTTCACTTACTGAAATGATAGCAGGCAACATGTGTTTCTTGACATGGTCTCATAGGATATGGACTTTATGGAAACATGTAAAACGCTTGAGTGTTGTGCAATTGATGCGCCATGCTGATCTGAATCTTATGTGGTTGCAAAGTCCACCTGGGTTGATCTTTCATGGCCCACTTGTTATATATTTCAGACCACTACTAACTCGGAGCCACCCCTGTGTGATATCAGCTAAAGATCTCGCTCACATGAGAGAGTATTAAAGAGAACAGATCTTGGAACAAGACCTTTGGAAGAGAAACTGAGTATCTTACAACCACACTGGAAATAAGTACGAGGTAAATCAATTACCCTTTCCTTCATACACAAATCTACAGCACGACTTTTGAAAAGATCTTACCAAAAATGTGAAAAATCTCCTATTATTGACAGTTTAATTATTAATTATGATTGAAACATTTAGCAAATGGTGAAATTGCTCATGTGCAATTTCACCTAGACTATGTGTTTTTAAAATGGTTGTCTGCTTTAGAGGCTTCAGAAAGTGTCTGTATGTGAAATGGGTTAAAAGATAAAAATGAGCAGCTCTCTTCTAAAAACAACCTTTTTCCTTTCTCTATCTGGCTGTATGATCTTGGAGTCTGCACTATTTGTTGACAAGTCAAAGAAGCATTCAATGTGCCCCTCTGGTATTTGATTTACATTTGGATCAGAAAGCATGGATGTGCAAATAGATGTTTCTAGATTTGCAGCCTCCAAAGGATCTTTTTTATACCCCCTGAACAGGAAGCTTCAGA